>JAOUZG010050212.1:1340455-1368632 GCA_026289955.1 Argiope argentata | reverse complement strand
TATAGTCAATTAAATAATTAGATGGATTTACAGTTTTTTTTTCTTTGGCAGCTGATGGTTGGATGAGCATGACTTTTGACTTGATTCAAAAAATTTCTAAAACAACATCTGAGTGTAATTTTGAATTCTATCCATTCCTAAATAATCATGTATGATACTACTTCTCACATATCAAGACGTGTTCGTTAAGAATATTTTATTCTACAGAACTACAGAATTTTGTGTGTGTGTGTATTTTCACTGCTCCTCTAGAAACCGTTACATTATTGAGCTGCATATGTTAAACTAGCTTTAATAATTAATATCATAGGATAGAGCTACAGCATATCATGTAATAAATAACTCTGGCGATTAACAACCTAAATTTTTAAAACGTTAAAAGTAAAAAAAGTTTAAAAGTAAATTAAAAATTGTTAAATTGGAATGAGAATCAATCATAAACAAAATAATGCTAAATGTATAATTCATTTGGAGAACTGCCTCTAGTTTGAACTATTTTTAATTCGTTTAAACAAATTCCCATCCCTTTATTATGTCCTATGCAAGATTTCATAACTTTCTGAACAATAGTTTCGCCTGTAGAAAACTTTAAAGTAGGGTCGTTTGATTATGGACACCCTGCATATTCTATTTTTATTTTGCTTTATTGTTTAAGTATACTTCAGGGTAGACAATATTTTTCAATGATCCGTTTTCAAGAAAAACAAATAAATTTCGTGGATATTCGACTCGTGAACATCGCCATCGAGTGAATAATATGACAGTGCATAAAAAAATCCTTTTTATATATTAGGTATAACAATTGTACAATACCTATAACCTTCACGAAAGTGCAAGCAATAAGTTGGCGAAATTTTATCTCAATCAAATGAATGGAAAGGCAGCAAATAAAATACGAACAAACAAACATTTATTTTTATATATTAGATAATAGAATTTAAAATCCATAAAACACACACACATTTTTTTCTCATTTTTTTTTAATGGCGAGAAATATTTCACGGGAACAGGCATCCATTCATAATCTTCCACAGTGCGAGACATAGAAGAAAAAAAGCATGCTTTCAGAACGTATTTCTAGAAGGCCATTCTTGTCATTATTATGATTTTTCCCCTATCTTTTCCGCTCAAATTCTGCACATTTCTCCAGGGGATTCTCATGTTATTACCCTTCCCCCTTCCCCTCCTAATTTGTTCAACAACGCCTTTCATAACAACTCAAAAAAGAAGAGCTTATCCTTTTGGAAGGGGTGTATGAGGACCTTGAAGGACAAACGTAATAATGATTTTGAATTTTTTTTTTCTCTAGCAGTATTTTGATCCGGAAGGTAAAAAGGAAAGAGCCGCGTGTACCTTTCTTTGTTTTACAAAAGTAGAGCTGTTTAGTGATGTATCCTCTGAAATTAAACCTCACCTATCCCCACCTTTCGGCACACAGGGTATTATTGAGAAATAAAAAAAAGAAAAAAGAAAAGAACGGGATATTGGAACATTCCTTTGTGATGAGTACCGCTGTGATTTACCGGTGCATTCAGACAAAAGAAGGCTTCCGTCATTGTGACCTCAAATTGCAGGGGTCTTCGAGAAACGGTCATTAATTCCGAGGCGCCGGTTGGATGGAATCGTGTCATTTTTCAAGCAGTAAGATCAGTTTTTCACCCTCACCCTCCCGCTCTCTCTCTTTTTTATTAATGTGATCCAAAATTCCCTTATAAAAATTATTTAGTCTAGGTTATAATAAAGAAAATTGCTGTATTTATCATTAGAATGCAATATATATCACTGTTGTTGTCTTTAATAATAAAAAATTCGGGTATCATTTGTAATAATTTTTGATGATGATAGCGTGATTTCGCTTGCAATCTCTTTGGAATTCCACAGGGCATGCCATAAGATTACACTGATAGGCTAAAAATAAGCTTGGATAATTTGAAAGAGCGGGAAAAATTATAAGTACTCTTCTCAAAATATTTGACAGATCTAAGATTTATACAACCAACAAGAAAAACAAGACCACCAATTTTTTAATTTGGATTTCAAACTCAATGGTATAATTTTAGCCTGAAGCTTCTGAAATTGGGGACTGAGTAGAACTCGGCATGATTAATATTTTATTCATAGTTCTGCTTTTTACATAATAATGAGATACGAATAAAGAAGAGGAAATAAAGGTTTTCTTATTCGTTTTGTTTCTCTGACGCACGAATTTCCTGAAGAATGAATTTCTGAACCTTAATTCTTTTACGCCAATATTTTTATTCTTTATTATTATTCTTTATTTCGTATACACCAATTAGAAGATTACGAATATTATTTTCGAAAAATTGTTAAATTCCAACATAAAAATTGCATGGCAATTAAATAGGTATAATTTAAAAGATAAATTTTTGAATTTTAAAAAGGCATAAATATTATTTTTGTGCTATAATATTTTCTTATAATATTGCTATAATATTTTCTATATTTATTGCAGAACTATTTCAAAACAATTCAAAACTCATTTATTGTTTTTTTAATAGTGTCTTAATGCTCATTTGTACACTCAAATATGAGCCGAATTCAGTAGCTCTAGATCAATTTGTAACTAGTAGAGTTCCATTAAACGAAATGCATTTTATTAATAAAAAATTATTTTAATTTATATTTTTACTCAAAATTATTATTTAACCTTGCTTTGTTTGCAAAATTTTACATTGGAAATAATCATTTTCAAAATTAATTTTTGGCCATAGATGAATATGATGGATTCAACAAAACATTGTAATCTGCAATCTCATCTAAAAATACTGAGACATATTTTTTTTAAATCGAAAATTGATTTTTATAATTTTCCGTACGAATTTTTAATGATATTTTCAAAATCAGATTTTCGTGTCTACAATGTTCCAAGTTATTCAATTGAAATGTTCATTTGGTCAAAATAAGCTTTTAATCTTTTGGCAAATAAACATTTAAGCATTTGTCATATTTAATAAGGTTCTACTTAAAAAAAAGGGGACTACTTAAATAAAATTAAAAAGATAACGAATAATTCTGATGATACTTATGAAAAATAGATTTAAAAAAATAAAAATCCTTTATTTAAAATAATTTTATTTGTATTCAATTAAATATTTTCTTAGATATCTTATCATATTTTTAGGTAATTACAGAAAAGGAATGTCAAATAAAAGTCACCATCTTGCAAAAAAATTACCATATTTACAAAAAAGAAGGAAAAAAACCGAAAGAAAGAAATTACTCTGTCTGACAAGAAACCCCCCCCCCTCAAAATTGGAAACTATTTATTGAAAATAATTTATTCTACTTATCTTTTCACTGAAAATCTCACGATTTTTACTGACAAATTTAATTAATCTTGTTAAGAAAATATTCTTATTTTCAATTTGCTTTGCTTTCTGTGTAATATTTTGTCAATAAAGTTTATTTTTTGTCGCATTTTTAAATTTTTAAAAATGCGACAAAAAAGGAAAATATATATAAATATTAAAAAATGTCTTCCTTAAGTGCAGTGAAAAGAAAATATATTTTTAAATCAAAATTCTGAAGAACAAAACAAAAATTGCGGAAGTGAGTTGGCACAGATAGAAAAGTTATAATTGCGATTGTAATAAATTGCGATTGTAATCGCATTTAGAATGTATCCTTATTTTTATATAATAGTTGCTTATGGTTTTTGTTTTATTTTACGATGTTTATTGTGGTTTTTATGATGTTTTTGTTCCTCTAATTTTGACTTCCCGATTCCTGATAATATTTTTAAATAACTTTTTTATTATTTTTCCTATTATATGATATTTATTATGACATGAAAACACATATTTTTATCAAAAAATTTAGGCACAAACGATTCAATAAAATTGGATAGCTAATTTTTTTCGGTTTAGTCTAAACAATAATAATATTTAAATGTGAGAGAATTTGCATTTCATTTATATTCTAAATTAAGAACAAATATTTTAAGTTTAACATAATTTATTAATTTAATATTCTGTTAGCATAGTAACTTTAATAATATTTTTATTCTGAGAAGAATTTAATTTTTTTTAATCATTTTATAATTTTCTTAATTTTTTAAATATATTTTTATAGATTTTTTTTTCTAAAATTTTGTAGGAAAATCAAATTCTAACTGAAATAAAATAAATCAAAACTTTAACTACAATAATAATATTATTTTAACTTTCAATAAATATTCAAGAGTTTTTTACGATTATATGAAGCCTTAAATTCTTATAAAGTAGCTTATTTTACCATAAAAAATGTCGTTTTACTTTTTAATTTACTAATAAAAAGCTGTGTATAAATTCGTTTTATTTTTATGAATTACCACTCTTTAGATCTCAACACATCATTTATAGCTTCGATTACTATGGAATATAGTAATTAATATTTTCCCGATTAATTTTAAGACTTCATTTCTGTGAAGTCTGTTCTTAATTAAATTAATAAATTAATGAATAATTAATTATAAAACTTTAACAAATATTACGTTGTAATTAAGACGCAATAAGCATACAAAATATCAGTACAATAGGATTTGAGGTAAGAACTCGATTGCAAAATTCCATCCTACTAACATGGGTACTAACGTATTATACCGTCTTCGCAAACGGTCTAGTAACTTTTTGGCGACGGATTTAAATTTGGCGATATAGATCAACGGACTACACCATTGCCGGATTGTTATAGTTGGTGGTTTAGCAACTGATTGGCGATTACTTCAAATTCGGCTATAAAGTTGGACGGTATAATACGTAAGTACCCAAACATGAAATGTGCAATGTTAAGTGGAAGCATTTTTTAAAAATGTCAAATTCTGGTATAGTAAGACTTCATTGAAAAACCATATCAAAATTCCATCATTACAAACAAGAAACAAGTAAAGTTAAATATAAATGCTTTAAAAATCAAAATTTAAAATTTGTGCTAAAGTTAGTAAATAAATTTACTAACTAATAGGTTTTGTACATTTTAATATTTTATTAAAAAAATCCAAAAAATAATTTAAAAAGTATTTAATAAAAAATTAATTAAAATGAAACTTAGTAATTCTTTCTCCACTAAATATGATGAATATGAAAATGATTTACATGAAGATGAAGTTTATTGGAAGATGATTCATTAAATAATATTCTGCAATTTTTAATAATTCTGGAAATTCAAATATAATGAAAACACTACATTTGTGAGTGTAAGAATTTTAAAATGCCAAAACCGATGTTACGTTGTATCTAGAACAGGAAAAGAATGTTTCAATAACTACGCTCGTTATCACAAAATGAAATTGTCTCTAGAGATTAGCTAATTTTATGTTTAATTCATGGAAACAGGTGGTGATAAATAATTAACATTTTATCATCAACTTTTATTGCACTCCTGTTATTATTTCTAGTCTGTTAATACTGTTTAGCAATACAAAGAAATACTGTTATTTTCTGTATTTGCTAGTCTGTTATTATTCTGGAATGTTGTATAACTAATGTAGACAACTATGAAAAATTTTGATGGCCTTTCTTAATTATTTGGTGCCTTAAGTTTAGGTGCCTTAGGTCTGTAACTATGTAAACGCTTCACTGTTTCAAAGAAATATTGACCACATAAAAAAACAGATGCATTTTTTCCTACTCTTTTTTTTCGATGACATCCTTTATTCCACGAATGGCTTTGGGGTGGAAAAAATAAAATAAAAAAAAAACATTCTCACGGGTATGTATGAGAGTAAGGCTTGCGAATATCTTGAAGCGGATAAGAAAGAATAAAGTAAAAAAAATGATGGGAAGGTCGAACATTCGCTCTATTTTCTTGATCTAAGCAGAATTTCTAAAAGAAGTTAAGAATTGGATCCTATCATGAAAAATTCCATTTTTTTACTATATTCTTTAAATATTTTGAACGCTTGAATGGAAATAAATTTCTTAATAATGATGCTAAAATTATTTTGTGGGATAACTCATCAAATATTTGTTCGAAATTATATCATCATTTTTTTAACAAATGTATTAACATTTTTTGGACAGAAAAACAAATAAAATTTACTTATATTGTATTTTCTGGACTAGATCGATATGCTTTTGTATCTAATATTTAAGTTTCATCATTTATTTGTATATTTCGCAAAAACAGCTTACTTACAAGTTGAATTTATTTTAATTTACATCAGCTTTTCACGCTTCATTGATTACTTTTGTATTTCTCAAAGAATTATAATGGTATGGAGTGTTTACATATGCGGGTTAATTGTGTGGAAATACCTAAGGAATTGTTTTATCAACATTTCTTTGGAAATTAAGCTTAAAAATATTAAAATAATGGGAAAATAACAATAGTTTCTATTTAAAAAGAACAAAATCTCTTCATTTCTGATTTAAATACGTTTATCAGTCGATAGCTTTGATTGCATAAAATGCACGAAGCCAAAATAATTAAAAGATCATTGTCTAGAATAAACAATGAATAGTTTTAAGTATAATCTAGAATATCTTACTTCTTAAAAAAAAACATTGTTAAAAAATAATGTTCAATGATTGTAAATTTATAATTACAAATATAAAAAAATTATTAAGAATGGAAGTCAAAAGATATTTAAGTTTAAAATGCAAAAAATATTTGTTTGGTGAATATATTAAAGGTAAATAAATAGAATCTCCATTCAACAAACTTCCTTCTGACAAAGTTTTCTGCTTAATAAAATTTTTATTGGATCTTGACTTTAAAACGACATTTACATATCTTATTTATTCTGTTTCTAACGGAAGATAATTTTTAAATAATGAAGTTTTTAACAACAATTTATTGATTAATTAAATGTTCTTTACTTTTAAAAGCGTTTCATGATTTTTTAATTGTCAATAATTCAAAAAGAATTAAATAAATTAGGTGCCATGAAAAATGGCATTTGAATAAATGGGAATTTTGAAAAAGTTATGAGTACATGTTTATGGAAATATTGAGACAATGCTCATCTTATGATACAAATTATATACCAACGTACTGTGAAATGTAATGAAGACACTACCAGCAATGATAATGAAGAGAATATTTAAAAAACTTCAATATTATAAACAATTTTGAAAAATTAGAATTTCTAAAAAAGTGAAACAAAAATTATAAATATCGTATTATAAAACGATACAAAGTGCAGAATTACCGGTAAGGGCAGGGCCCTACTTAGTCTAGTTGGGGCCCGGGGCAAAAAATTCATTGAGGACCCCTCTGATACACTACTTTAGTAATGAAGAACATTTATTAAAGAAGAACACGTAAAATAAACTTTCTATTCGATTTGGGGCCCCCATTGCTTATGTGGGGGTCAGGGACAACTGCCAAGTACGACCCTGCCCTAGTCAGGCCCTGGGTAAGGGTTGCTATTAAACAAAGTTATAATTTTGCACCAATTTTTGCTTTTCCCATTTTTATGACTTAAATTTCAAATATTTCTATACGCTGCGAACTTTTTTCCTGACGAAGTGATACGATGTCGTTAAATAGAGACTAGATTATAATCTTTATTGCAAAAATATAGCCTCATTTTATCGAACGAAATCTGCAATTACATAAATAAACTATTAAATTATATTTTTTTAAACTTTGACCCTGTATGCTATATGGGAAAAGTGTTTGGAGCAGACGCAAAGCCTGTACTCCCTCTAATCAGTTAATCAAGGTCAAGAGAGTGATTTATACAGCGGTGATATTAGGAAAAAATGGCTTATGATTAACTCTTAATATGACGCTTTATCGATATGAAAAGTAAACGTAATTTTGACTCGTATGGGTCTTGCGATCTTGCATCCATTGAAGGGGGAAGGGGTTCGCAATGACAAATGTAAAATGTTTTTATATAAAAAAAAGTATATAAAAAACTCAAAAATAATAAACTACTTAACTATTTGGAAAATTCATAGGCAGAAAAAATATAAATAATATAAATTACTAAAAGCTAATATAATTTTATATTCAATCTCAATCATTCACATTTATTCAGACTGATAGTACTGTGATAAAATTCTTTGTATTGCAAAATTGCAAAGGTAATTAATAATTAGGTATACAATAAAATTTGGAAGAAATTAGCTTTCAGAAATATTAAATATAATACATATATTTTTGTGAATTGTCAGTTCAAATGGAATATAATAATTAAATTCACAAGAAATTTTTTGATTCAGAGCAAAAAGGTTAAAATTAAAATAATAGCGAGAAATCTAGAATATTTCATTTAATATAAAAGTTAGAAATGTAAAATTAAATTGCTTATCACACGAACTTTCTTTTATATTCAAACCACTCTCCCAAATGAGCTGAGCATAATTATATTTGAATTACAAAATATATACCCCGTGAAAGTGCAAAATAATAATAATAATAATAATAATCTTTAACAGCTAGCCAATTGCAGAGCGATGACTGTCAACTTATAAAGGCATATTAGGAGATAACCTTCATGCAAATGTATTTGCATCTTTAAAGGATATTCAACTGAACATAATTCAGGTTAGAAGGTCATGTTTAATATTTAATATCATTTCACTGCGCCATTCACAATCAAGGAACGTTTTGCGCAGCATACACAAATCTGATCCTAATGTCATAAAAACGTACTAACATTTAGTTTTATTAACTCATTTTAATCTGAATTACTTAAATTTAAATAAAATTTAGGATACATCCAGGTCACTTTTTATTTCTCGTAGACGTAATAGAGGAAAAATGGTAATCGTAAACAAATTCAAACTTGAGATTTTGAAGAAATTTTCACGTTTCAGATTTTATGAGTTCGAAAAATACATTTTTATGAAATGTCCGTCTATCTGAGACAAAGAAACCTAAAAAAATCATTGTCCTAGATGGAAGAAATTCGGTATACGGTATGTGTATCAAATTTGTAGATTTGAGTAAAATTTGATTAGAGGAAATCCTTCTTCTTGTGTACAACCGACCACCCCACCACCACTGAACGTAGCAGTATCGACAGGATTTGTTGTGGCCGGCTGTGGACTGTAGCAATGCCCATCCTTACAATGACCGAATCTGTCAAACTGATATTCTCTTCGAGATAATTGATCCCAAAAGTGGTCAAATACTGACCACCTAATCCACATAATTTCAGACGATAACTACAAAATGAAGATAGGTAGACAGATAAAATTCGATACATAGAATAAGCATCGATAATCTAGTCACTTGTCAAATTTTAAACCAAATATAACAAAGTATTGATTGTCTTATTCTTAGAAATATGTAAACGCGATAAGACGAAAACATAAATTTGATCAGTGGAAATCCTTCTTGTGTACAACCGACCACCCCACCACCACTGAACGTAGCAGTATCGACAGGATTTATGGTGACCGACTGTGGTCTTTAGCAATGTCCATCCTTACATTGACCGAATCTGTCAAACTGATATTCTCTTCGAGATAATTGGCCCCAAAAGTGGCCAAATACTGACCACTTCCTCCGTCTGATCGAATATAATTTCAAATGATAACTACAAAATGAAGATAGGTAGAAAGATAAAATTCGATACATAGAATGAGCATCGATAATCTAGTGAATTATCAAATTTTAAACCAAATCTAACAAAGGATTGAGCATCAGACTTATTCTTAGAAATATGTAAATGTAATAAAACGAAAGCATAACGACTTAAAAAATCTAATTTGGTATAGAGTGTTGTGACTACAAGCTCAGTTTTGGATCTATGTTTTTTACTAACCTCATGATAGAGATTAATCGCCAAAAAACTCGAGGCGAATCATACGATCATAAAAATACTAAATTTATGTCAAAGGCTGATATTTCCTATCTATTGTATACCAATTCTATGCAAAGCGTTTACTGGGATGATACTTTTTATAGACAACATACGTGAATGTTTTGGGGAGACCACTCTCGCTGGTTTAATACGATATTATCTATCAAAGCTTAATGCATTTTCTGATGATACAGGACTAAAATGAAGCTATAATTACACTTATTACTTCAATAGAACTTTTGCTAATTTTTATTTTCGCTTTATCTGAAGCGACATTGGTATCGTCCTTAGCAAATGGCTTCTTGTGTCGCAACATTTTTAAATGTCGAAACAGTTTTTAGATAAAGTATGTTTTATTGCTCAGTTAAAACTGTAAATTCTACCAATGAGTGTAATGCGAATCCAATTGCGAGTCAAGCCTTGAAGGTTGCCCCACGAGTCAATTGCCCAAGTGCATGTTAAGTAAGAGCGAGTCGAACAGAATATCTGATTTTCCTTCTTTTACTTCTTAAAATTATCTTCAGTTGGCATTCATAGCACGACTTCACTAAATAAAAAAAATAAAAATAAAAATCAGAAAACGAGAAATATGATATCGCAATTAACACTTTGTTTAATATAATAAATAAAACAGTAACCTTCACGAAATTTAGAAATACTCTTTCTCTTTTATTATTATTATTATTATTTCTGTATTATTTATTCTTTTGCTTTTAATTCTAAGTCAACTTCCTGAATTCAATTTCTGGTAATGATGCTCAAGAATAAGACACGGGCTTTGTCCGCTAAGCTGAATCTGTATATTTCCTTACTTCCTCTTTTTCGTAGCCAAAGCATCCAGAGATTTTCTAACGGAGTTTCCGCATAGCTCGCTAGATTTATAGTGGCTCTTAAATTGGACACCACAGAATACTTTTAGAATTCTAATTAGCATTCTTTCAGCGATCACGAGCGCGGTTGTAAAAAGGGGGGAAGGAATGAATAGAAAGGTCTTGAAACTCGTGATGGAATTTCCGATATCAAAAAGATGTAACTCGACCTTCGATTAGGCTTGGCGAAAAACAGCTGGAAGTTTTCTCTGATGGAATTATGAGAGCGAGGATGACACGCGTTTCCCAACTGTTTCGACGCGTTCCAAGTTTGGAAGATGCGGTATTTGCAGGGAAGGAACCGACGAGTGCTGACTGCAACTTTGTTATTTGTTTTTAATAGGAAAAAAATACTTTTTTATTTTGGTAAAAAATGAAATATAGTTCTGTCGCGTCGAGACAAAGAAGGATAATTTGTGGCGACCGAACTTCCAGAATGGACGAGTTTCTGAAGGCGTACGTGCGTCGAGGATGTCGCGGGAATTAAAATCATGAGTTCTGATCTGAAATCGTGTCAGTAAGTCGATTGTAAAGAGGACAAATGAGGTGTTAGTCGCCATCCATCATTCCCTTTTTTTCCCCCTTCAGTTTTCAAGTTACGAAATCAAAATGGTTTATTTTTTATAACTATTTGATTTGTAGAATTTTTTTTAAATCTTAAACTTGTATATTAATTTAAACAATATATTAAATACATGTTCCTCGGAGGATACTATTGATAAAACAAGGATACATTATTTCAGTTTCTGAAATCGTGTCATTGACAAACAATGCATACTATCTTTAACAAATAGAGAGAATTTAAATTATATATATTTTTTATTTCAAATAGTTATTTCAGATTACTGTATAATCGACTCATGTACTTGTATCTACTGTGTAATATACAAATGCACTCATGTACTGAATACTAAATATGACAGATATTTCCATAGAATTATTTGCTTTCATCAATATTACTTTTAATTAGAGGCAATACCCTTAATATAAACCACCAGTGAGTAGGTGGTCAGACGAACGATGCACTTTGCACTAAACGTAAGGCGAACGTGTGTGAGTTGGTGGTTGTGATGTTGGTGGTTGTTTCTAATGCTCATGACGACTTCTGCTGCCGGTAGAAGGCGCCACAACAACTGTACGAAGGTTGCTTATTCAAAGTCACGGGTCACCACTGCGGATGAATGGTTAATGAGGACCAATAGGACCGAACTCGCAATGTAAGGGTTTGTAGCCGAGTAATAAAGTCACTAGACAAAAGTTATTATCTTTAATATCTGGATATTATTTGGCTTATGAAGCTTTCACCAGAGTATTCAGTATATTACTCAATAAAATGCTAACTTAAAATAAATGACAAAGCAGTTCTTGTTTTTTAATGAAGTTCATTTACCAATCGCATTTTATTTTAAGTTCAGTTTACTTACTTATTCTATAGAAAATAATATTTGCGAGAAGAATGTAAATAATAAATTTCTCACAAATGAAAACTAAATATAAAATATCTGTAGATTTAGCAATAACCTGATAATCTGCAGACTTATGATTTACTGACATTTATTAATATTTGTTTTTTAATAATTTGCTTCTCAGAATTTAAAATAGAAAATATTTTGATCACGATAAAAAAATCCACAGAGAAATTATAATTATTAGAAAAATTGCTATAATTTAGTAGTTTCGATTTTGATAGGTTAGATGAATAAAGAAAATTTTCGGCAAATTGCTCAACTCATTATTAAATTTTCTGAGTTTTGCAGCAGAAGATATTGAGATTTAGGATATTAAAACTGTGTATCCATTTTCAGCTCGAAATACAATACAATAACTCTACGGTAACTGATCATCCAAGCATGATCTTGTTAGGGACAAAGGATTTAAACAATGATAGGAAATTTTCAAAAGCATAATCATATTTCCATCATACTGAAATTGATACTGTTTATAATATAAGGATTTTCTATTTAATTATCATGTATGGTATTATGGCATCGACATATCTATAAAACTGCGTGGTAAATTTCTTCAATGCTTTTCCTGCCACTTAATCAACATACATTTTTTTAATCTGACGTAAACTGTAGTGATATTCAAAATCTTTACACTAGATTCTCCGTTTCTTCATTCCTCCTTATCTCAACTGTGAAACTGAAATAGCGATCCATTTGACCATATCACATTTATGTAATGCTGAATCCTTCAGAATTTCGAAGAAATGAAACAGAATAAAGAAAGTAGTTGCTATTAATAACAGGTTTTATATTATAATGGAAAATATAAAAATCCATCAGGATCAGCAACAAATAAAATTGTAAAATGGTCCTATACAGCCCTTTTTACTCAAATCCGTGTCAAATTTTGAAGTCAGTAAATAGAGTCAAAAAGGGTTCAACAAAAAAATTGTTTTTTTTTTTAGCTATTTCTGATAATTTCAAAGCATATTTTTATGTTTGACGTTGCGTAACCTGCCCATGTCATATCGGGTGAAGGTTAAACTTAAGCTTAAAGCCAATTTTTCTTCTTGGATGCTATGCCACGGGCGACGGCGTGTGGGTACTGCTAGTATTAGATAAATTTAGAAAAAAAAACTATTAAAATACTTTGGAGTTTGAAAAAAAATGTCCAGGAAACATGCTGCAAATAAAACTATAAACTTATAACAATTAATATTAAAAATATTAATTAATAGCCATTGTACTGAAATTTGGAAGGCATATGATCATTTGACCAGCACACGCAATACTCTGAAGGGGAAAATTTTAAACAATTATATTATATATTGAAATATACGCATAATAATGCAAGCCTTAAAAAATTTATTGATAAAAAATTTGGAAAAAACTATTCAAACATTTTGGCATTAGAAGAAAAAAAAAAATCGTACATAAAACATGCTGCCAATAAAAACTTCAAATTGACGCACCCTTGGAAACGACGAGAGATTGACTTTTATCTGAGGCCCCCCCAAAGGTAAAGGAATTCAGTTATGTTCGGAGACGTCGGTTTTCCACGAAACTGAGATATTTTAGCGATGATTTACAGAGATTGTTTAAACCGCAGAAATAACTTCATTTCTGACATTCCATTGCTATCTTTAATCCTAAAATGGTAAAAAAATTAGCCTCTTGAATTCAGAAAAAAAGCCGAGCTAACTCTTCGTTAAATCTGCAGAAGTTCTTGCAATTTATTACGAATGAATGAGCGCATATTTGTCAGTTGGGGGTAAAAAGCAAATAAAATTTCTGTCAGAAAGTCTAAAAAGGAATGACAAACACTGGGAGGGAATTTCAATATGTCATCTTCTAATTTATTAATAATAAATGGCATCCGGTCTTATCAGTGCTTTGTATATCGCCTTCCAAAACACGATGGCTGTAAATTTTCCGCTCCAGTGTGTTTCGGTTCTCGGAAATTCAGCCTCTCTCAACCACTTGAGAATTCTGGTTAAAATACTGCCGTTTCGACATATTTGGTCACACAATTTCTTGTTTGGATTATTGAAAAATAACACTAATCCGAAAATACAATTAATTTAAATGAGAGAAAAAAAGTTTTTAAAAAAGTAACAATCAAAGATAAAAATCAACGGTATCCAAGGGACGATTACATAAAAAATGAATAAATAAAGATTATAATGAAATCTGCTATGCCTATTTCAATGTATCATGTCGAAACATAATTTCTTGAACGGTCAAGCACCACGTGCTCGCGCGAGTTAAATTATATTTTCATTCATTTTTTAAGGTTCCATTGAATGAGTCACTTTAGAATTGCAAACAATCCAAAAAAAACTTTGTCTCGCATTTAATGTTTAAAAAAATATCCCATTTCCTATTTATATCATTTCATATAATCACGTGCTTAAAATGACATTTTTCTACGTTTTATTTTCTGTAGTCATTAACTTATTTTTTAAAAAGCAGAACTTTTGTAAATGCAATGGCAATGCGCTATTAAAAATTGATTTTTTGAGATGCTAGTGCAGGTAATAATAATAAAAAAATTTCGCCTACGAATTTTTGTTGGTGTCATAAAACCTCATTCCCAAAACAAAATCCTGTTCTGACATGATAATTAATTAGAATATTAATTTATTCTTGAACCAATAGGTAAGTTTTCGTGTGGGATAAGCTCAAGGAAGAGGAAATTCTTTCCCTATTAATTGACATAATTTAATTAATAATTCAAAATAATTTA
This sequence comes from Argiope argentata, assembly GCA_026289955.1. Taxonomy (NCBI): domain Eukaryota; kingdom Metazoa; phylum Arthropoda; class Arachnida; order Araneae; family Araneidae; genus Argiope; species Argiope argentata. Next base: position 1,353,809 of record JAOUZG010050212.1, on the reverse strand, counting down.
ATGTGGTTTTTACTTGATAACTGTTTTTTACTGGAAATACTCACTTCTTGATCGTTTAAATTATGTTAGAAAAAATAGTCATGCTGTGAAAATATCAGCCACATTTAAATGGTGCCTTAAAGTACCATCGGTAAATAAAAGGCAATACTTGCGTATTATAACGTCTTCGCCAACGGTTTAGTAACTCATTGGCGACGAATTTAAAGCGATAAAAATCAACGGATCACACCATTGCCGGTTTTCCATAATTGGCAATTTAGCAATTCATTGGCGACGACTTCAAATATGGCGATAAAGTTGGATGGTATAATACGTAAGTACTTAAAGGGCAATAAAAATTTTGAGAGTAATAACTGAATGATTAAATCATCATCCTTTCCACGAAATGTATTAATAAATTAAAACAATAAACTTTTGAAAAATGAGATTGAGCAAAGATATTTTAAATAAAAATGTTAGATGGTTTTCATTCAGATACCGACCTGAAACGTTTGAGATTTGAAATATTTTCTCATATTCAGACTCCAAATTAGAAAAAAAATTTCTACAATTTATAAGTTCTAGCAAATCATACACTTTACTTTTCTGTGTACGCATTTTAAGGCTCCAGAAACCCCTAACTCAAACAATATCATTTTCCCACTTGATACAAAAAAAAAAAAAAAAAAAAAAAAAAAAACCTTCTATTGTTTTTTTATACTTTTTCAGTTATTCATTCCTTCGTTGTCTAAATAGCTATTGAGATGAATTTTTATAAAGGATATTAAGTGCAAGTAATATACATATAAAAAAATTTAAGTCAATTCCCATATCGGTCAAAAAAGATTTTTTTTATTTCAATTACTTTTTATGAACAATTACAGTTAATATAAATAATTCATCAAAAATTCCGCATTCAATTTCCGCAAGAAATGAACTCGCATTCTTCATCTTCACGTAAAAAAATATTGAAATACTAGCATTTTGTCGATTGAGTTAATGCCTGTTGATTTCAATTCTCATTACGAACTGCTAAAATTCTTTTTAAAGGTTTAAAAATGAAATTAAATTTAGTTAATGAATTAATATTTGAAAAAACTGTATTAACATCGAGCGTCATCCACTACAAGTTTTAAAAAATGTGTTTGAACTTGTGTGGATGAATAAAAAGCATTTTATTAACGATTAAAAATGTGAACAAGATATATATAGGAAGAGTGTGAACTAATTGTAGGAATTGAGAGAGAGAGAGAGAGAGAATTCGAAACTTCACGAAAATATAATTTAAAAAAAATTCTAGGTTATTAAAAGAATTTATTTTTTTAAAAAAATAAATGCACATTTGAGAACTCCACAATTTTAAAAATCGAACCGAACCATTAATTTTGAAGGACACAATAGGAACAAAGATTCTGATTCACTCTTTAAACTCACTAAGTGCTTTTGTGTTTTCTTTTCTAGTTATATTTTTTCTTTTACTAGTCCACAACAAGCACGTCCGTCCGTATGGGTGGAGTTGCACGACTCGTATACCAATTGATTTCCACTCCGCATTTTCTCGAACAACATCCCACAAGAAGACAAGATCTCGATTCACAAGACAAGAAGAGACCGTAACACACATTCCAACTCGGCGGGAAGCCTTCAAAAAAAATCGTGGGAAAAATAATACGAGCAGCCAGCAGTGCCTTTTGACAAATCACTTTTATCCCTTGTTTTCGTCGACTGCAGGAAAAGCAAAGAAGATATTAATCATGCGATTCTATATTTAGTTATGGGGAAGAGCGCCTCCCCCCAATTGTGTATTTCACATTTATATACCATTTGCTGACACAATCTATTTCCTTACCTAAGTGTTGCAATCGTCCTCCGTGAGACGTTTCAGCGCCTTGAGCCGAATGTGTCGGGCGCCGAGAGCTCGTCCGTTTAACGTTCCAATAAATCCCTGTCAGCCAGTTAACCTCTCCACCAGAGGATATCTTCTGGGTGTCAGGGTTGATCAAGGAAGAGATTACAGTAATTGCGGCAGGAATCTGTTTCGACGGGCTACTAACATAGGCTGGCAAGGGCCGAAATATATGTCCGTCCTCACCCTTTCAAAATTATCCTTTATTACTACAGATCGTTTTCATGACCGGATTGAAACATTTTAGAGGCCTTGGGCACTAAAACGATTATATTTTTGATGTTCTCATATTTAGGTAATTAAAAACATAAATGGTCAGAAAATGTATAAGATATCTATGCTTTTTAGTTTCTTGTATTAGTAGTATAAAGAAAGTGAAGTAAAAAGTCGAAACATTCAAACTCGGCATTTTAACAACCCCCCTTCGTTTTAGACCTCTACGAGTTCGCAAAACTAATTTTTGGATAATATACGCCTGTCTGTGAAAAAGATAATTCAAAAATGCTTCGATCTAGAAAGATAAAATTTGATATATCTTCTTTATATGAAGAAAGAAGAAAGTGGAATATATCCTCTTTATGATGAAATGTATCCTCTTATGAAAGTTGATATATCCTCTTTATATGAATAATATGAAGAAAGTCAAGTAATCGGTCGAAAAATTCAAACTCGACATTTTAACAAACCCCCTTCGTTTTAGACCTCTGCGAGTTCAAAAAACTCCTTTTTGGAAAATATACGCCTGTCTGTGAAAAGGATAACTCAAAAATGCTTCGATCTAGAAAGATAAAATTTGATAGATCCTCTTTATATCAAATTTGTTGATTTCAATCAAATTGTGAGCAAAATCTACTCACAGTAAAACTGTTTGTTCGGCTGCTTCAAAATAAATTAGCATGATAACTACAAAAGGAACAGAGTTAGATAAATAAAATTTGATACACAATATTAGCCTCTTTAGTCTAGACATCTTTCAAATTTTAAGTAAAATATGAACAGATTAATATTACACACATTTCCTAGCCGTTCTACGTAATACTTAAAAACAAACCAGCAATGACATTGCCAATTTGTTTTACAAATCACGAGACAAAGCATGTGTTTCTATAGAATGCCTTGAGATTTCTAAACAAAGCATGAAGCGATTTAAAACCTCATACATTTCATAGGAATTCCGTGCAATCCCAATTGACAAACTGGCGGAAAATGAAATACATCACAAATTAGTTTTGAATATCAAGTAGCAAATTATGGATTCCAGAGAATGTCTAGACATTTTAAAACAAAACGTGAAACAATTAATGTTTCACAAATTTTCCAGATATTTTATGCAGTGTCAAATTATAAGCTTAATTCGACTACAGAAAATTCATCCGGTGTCCTTTTTCTAGATTAACTCATTCCGCTTAACAGAACATAATAACTTGATTGATTCTAAAACATTAATTTAGTGTGATTAGCCAGAATCTAGAGCCAAAATTTAGTGTGGTTAGTAATAATCTTTGCTGAATTTAGCTTGTTTGTCCCGATTTCGAATGGAAAGCAATGTAATGCTCCAAATTTTACTTATAAATAAAAGTCATATTACAAAAGGTAAGTAAATTTTTTAAAAAAATCAGAGAATAAAAGATATTTTTAAATAAAACGGGAAAATTTAAGGCGAATTCTCCATCCTAACTATAGATACACATATTATCCGACTTAGCTGTAACCGATTTTTTGCTGCTGCCCGGTTAAGAGAAAAGTACCAAGATTTCGAATAAGCAAATATTCTTAGTCATATAATTTGTAATATATACATAAAGTTTATTAGAACGTGGCAACTTATAATTATAGACCTTGGAACATTAATTATGAAATGTAAAATCTAGATTTGTATACAAATACATATGCCTCTTTTTTTTTCTTAATATCGCTGAACAATGGATAATTGGTTGCAGCAAATAATTACAAAAAGAAATAAATGCGAAAAAGTGAATTACGCCAAAATGAAACTTGTTTTAAACATTAAATACAATTACGTTTTCTGTTCCTGACCTATTGTGAATCAATTTTAAAACAAGAGATAAGGAATTTTAATGATTCACAACTTTTTTTAAATACTTTTATAATTCTTTTTCCAGCTATAGGTACAACAGAACAGACTTTCAGATTAAAATTAGGGGAAGACTGTAAAAAAGTGATTTGACCACTGTTTTATTTTGTAGCTTGTACTTCATTTTAATAATTTAGAATATACCACTTAATAATGTATGACAGACGATATTTTTACCTAATACTAAATGCACGATTAAAATCCAAAAAATTAAAGATATGGAGAATTATAATAAATTCCATAAGATTAAGAATGTGGAATAAAGTACAAAATACTAATGCTAAATAAGAAGATGGTATATCAAAATTCAAAATATGAAGGATCTAGAATAACTTAAAATATCCTTCTTTCATAAAAAAAATCAAAATAATTCAGAAAATTTTATCGAACACGAGAAAATATTTAAAATTCTAAATTCAAATTCAGATTAGCCAAGGAAGGAGATTCTGAAAAGTTTACCGACCCAAATATAGTTTGAAACTTAGGCTTAAGAATAAAAGTCAGTAGTCAATTATTGATTTTTGCTAACTTTATAACACGCAACAAAATTTCTATAATAGCAAAAATAGTCTTAAATAAAACAAATTATCCAAAATCAAACAATAAAACTTTTAATTGCATCTTAAAAGTTAGTTTTATTATATCGCGTATAAAAAATATTCACCAAAAACTGTAAATAATCTTAAACAAAATATCTTTAAAAAAAATAACTACTTTCAAAGCACGCTAAATAATATCTAATAATAGGTTAGAATGCATTTTAAAAATTATAAGTCACTGTATTTTAATTAGAATTAGAAAATAACCAAATATAAAACTTGCAAATATTAATTAATTATCATTATAACTTGAATAATGTTCTAGAATTATTTTACATAATATTGTATTTTAATTTGGGAAAGCTTGATTGCACGACGTTTATAAAAAAATGAATTCATGGCATTAAATGATTTTCAAAATATCAAAAAACATCTTGAGGACTATGGGGTCCTTAAAGTTGCAGGACCAGCTAGGCCAGGGTTGGCGAAAAAATGGCACGCGGCGATATTATATTTCAGGCACGCCAAAGATCGAAACAGTTTGCATGTGACTCCATTTAATAAACTGAAAGTGTTAAATTTGAAATGCAGCTGACTGATTTCCAGTTTAATTCAAAATGGATTCAAAAATTTATTGAAACTAGGAAAAAGACAGAATTGATTGAAACAAAAAGATTCGCAAGCAATATAACTAACAATTCCAGTAAAGAAATTTTGGAAACATGGAATTCGATTTCAAACACATTTAACTGTTTGAAAAAGCTGGCTCGTGTTATTTTAACCCTATTTTCATCTACCTATTCATCTATTATTTATACACTTATGACTGTGAGTCATTATTTTCACAGACGAATAACATTAAAGATTTTCTTAGAAACCGTTTGGCAGATGACTCCAATTCAACAAGCATTTTACTGAAAATAACATCTTACAATCCTATATTTGTTATCTAATCTTCAACAACAGAAGTTACATTAATTTGCATTACATATATAACTGAAACCTTTACTACTATACAATGCAAAATATATTTTTCTGTAGTAAATAGTTTTGAGTTGTTAGTATTTAGTTTTATTATTTTCACAATAATCACACTTCGAAATTATTTGATGACACGTCTATAACTCATTAACTATTTCTTTAGAAAAAATGGCACGTTGGTCCATAAAAGTTCGCAAGCCCTGACCTAGGCCATTACCTATTTTTCCTTTTTAACAATCCAGTACTATTTTGCCTGATTAGTTATGTAGCTAGGCACTTTCCTTTCAAGAAAGCCATAATAAAAATTTTCGGCACTTTTCCTTTAGCCGGGCAACAATAAAAAAATCGCCAAAAAATTTGGCAGAATTTTACATCATTTGATAATTTTTCGCTTTAAAATCAATGTAAGAAATTTGAGGGAATTCTACATTATTTGGTGGTTTTTCGCTGCCCCCCGTCGAACAAAAAAGTACCAAATTTTCTTCTACAAACCTATTTTCCAGCCATACAGACTGCATATTAAAATTTTTTTTCAAAAAAGTTCAGAAAATGGTTACTCTACTTCTTTAAATCAATCAACAATCTAATCTAATAGCCATCGTATACTTAGTGCTTATAGGTACTCAAGTTTTTAAAGCAATAAACATTATTATTCTCTGTACCAATTAGCTTATTAAAAAATAAAACAGACCTTTAATATTATATAAGCAGACGTATTTATTCACATTACAGGTGTAAGAGTTTAATGATCTATAAAACATACTTAAATTAATACTGTTGACCTCATTGTTCATGATTACGAAAAAAAAAATATCAACTTTACAAAGAAACAAATAATTTTGAATCAAAATTGTTGGCATGGCTGCATTATTAGATTCTCCGCATAAAACAATGATTTCCAGTAAACTTAATGGCTTGCAACAACAAATAGGACATTCTAAACAAGAAGAGGCTCGCTGAACAAGTTTGTGAAATTATTCTAGTTTCTTCTGAGAAAAACGAAATTTTTGAACACAGCGATTAAAGTGTAAAATGCATGTTTATTTATATGATGATGAAAATTGCGCAATTCACTGTGATTTAACTTTTGAATTAAAGAAGAAGTTTTATATACTGGTATACAGTTAACAAGAAAATATTTCATTCAAAACATAAACTGATTATATGAAAGCTACGTTTAATTGTCTACCAATTTACATTAAAGAACTTGAAAACTTATCTACAACAAGAATGTTTCGAAAGGCGACCTTCATTCAGATGCAAACAAAATAATTAAGAAAATAAATTTAATTTCAAAAATTTCAAAATAATTATTATCATGTGAGAACATGATTATCTTTTGGTTAACAAGTTTTGTCTCCGAAATTTGAATGCAAAAAATATTCGCTTTTTCATTGGTATGCATTATTAGATTCTCCGCATAAAACTCCAGTTCTATTTTGCAATAATCCATAGCGAGTCACCTACCTGACTCATGACTTTTGAGGTTCGATTTGCCAGTATTGTTTGAGATATTTAATTAAATTTATTATCAATTGCTTTTTGTTTGTCGTTTTTAAGAAATGACGTCATCTTTCAGTTTGTTCACGATTTCTTACATTTAAGTAATTAATCCCGTGCTCAGAAGATTATCGTTTGTTTGTTTGTTTTTCCCTTTTTTTTCTCTTTCAGTTTTAACTATCACTATATTGTAAAAACGGCTTATATTTATTTTTTAATGATATTATGAGCGTATTCTTACTAATTGTATTTCTCAAAGTACTGTAGATATTATAATATAATTTTAATATCAATCTGCATTACGTTCATCAGATTTTACCACATATACAATTGCTTCCAGTAATAATGAGCTTTTCGTTGAAATTACAGAGTTTTTTTAATCTTAAAATCGGTCGAGCTCCAAAACTCTGTTTGCCAGATAGAAAAATTGAAAACGAAAGTTTAAAAAAATTATCATTAGAGAGAGAGAGAGAGAAAGTCTTGTCATTTTTTTTCAAACCGATTTAAACTGGTTAATGACTTAAATTAATTAAGACAAATAATCACTTAAAAAATAATAAATTTCTCACGTGATAAATTGAAATTTGCGAATGTAGAGCTCATTTTTTTTAATATAAAAGTTTTAAACGTCAAAGATTATTCCATCATTTCTAAAAAAAAAATTAATATGGCAATATATAATTTGGTAACTCAACAGAATACCAAAATCTCTCAGTTGCTTTGTGGCCTAAAATGGCGCTCTGCAGGTTTTGACATCTCGGTCCAGCCTTCAGATTAGACGATTATATGACCTCTTGGGTGGAATTTATTTACCTCCTTCGGATTTTGCCAGTTTCGACGCGCGTCTGTTATTCCCCTTTGTCCCCCGTTGTAGGGTGCCTTCTGGCGCCAAAAGCTATCAGCCAGAGCAGTTTTATCCCACAAAATGTCAAGATCTTGGCGCCCCCTTTTTTTAAATGCCTTTTCATCATATATTGAACTTCTTAACTGATCGTACATATTGAGACGCTGTTTCACCTTCAGATAGCACCTGACTTGGAAACTGAAAGTAATCGACTCGATGCGAGAGCACGCGCCGAGGTGCTTAAGGTTTCAGTGAACCCTGCTATTTTTGTTTTAATGGCTCCCCGCTGAAAGAGGAGTACTAGTTGTCATTCTCTTTTTGTAACGCTTAAAGCCAATTTATTTTCTTTCGGGATTTTTGTAACAGCGTTGAAGACTGAACTTGAGAAATAGCATGTTTGCTTGAAAGCATTTTTCAAAAAGGCATTTTTTTTTTTCTTGAAAGAATAGTTTGTATCTTAACGTAAAAGGTAAGTCGAGAAATTAATTAAAGTAAGAAGGTAAGTCAAGAAAGAAGTAAAGAAGTAAGTCAAGAAGGTCAAGTAAGAAGTTAAGTAAAGGTAAATCAAGAAAGTAATGGGGAATGTAATTTAAATCTTAATTACTTTCCCCATCTTTTGACAAAAAATTGATATAAAATGTAGAAACACAATTTTTCCTTCTTAAAATATTAAAAACTTCGCTTTGTTATGAAGCTGGCAGGCATAAATTATGCACAAGAAATAACTGACTGTGAAATTGACGTCCATTCACATCGCGATGGAAATCCATAAAAGCAAAAGAACGAAATATTTTTCTCTAGGGATTTTATACTATGAGATTTAAAGTAGGGTTCTTTGCTAGAGTCTATTTAGATAAATAAAATAAAGGTATCTAGGTATCTTTTTAAAGAATTTGCTTAGCTTGACAAATTTTTATCCCTCCTCTTGGAACGTGTGAAATTACTGATTAAAGTAGTTTTGCAAAGCTCGTATAGCATTAATTAATTTGATTTCTTGTTAAGCGAAGAAGTTTCTTTCTATAGGAATTCCCCCTAATCAGAATAATGTTTTCTATTCCGAAAAAATAGCCAAACTAATTTGTAATAATGTAATTTATTATTAATAATGCACATCTTTTTTTTAAAGACAATTGTCTAAAGGCATTTGTCTTTGGCTGTTTTCCGAATTTGGAATTTCACAGAAATGAGACACAAGATCACTGTTAAATGAATTTGTAACACATATAGCTATTGTCTTATCAGGAAAATGTTTCTCAATGAAAGTTGCAATTATTTCCATGCTTTCATCACCGTCCTTATTTCATTGGAAGATTGTTGCTTCATTGGGTCTAATATATTTTCCTCTCTTAACCAAAAATTTTCCGCAGCTTTTCGCTGTGACTTAGATCTTTGGTAGTTTTGACTGTGTTTTCTACCAATTCATAAATATTATTGCTATTCATCTTTAGCCCCAAAATATTAGCCAGAGCGAGATTAAAGCTCGACAAGCTTGAAGTCAACCTCCTTCGGATTTCTTGTTCGATACTGCTATCTTGACAAAACTTCTCCCATGTGGAGACAAGATTTTTTTTTCAAAAGCCTCTCAACAAAGCTTAAATTGGCCAATCCAGCCTTAATCTTACGATGTTTCCAAGTCACTCGTTTTGCAAAAAGTAATTTGTTAAGCAGTCATTTTTTAAAAAATTTTTTTATTTGGCTCTTTATGTTAGGTGCTCGCTGAGCTATATTTAGTTGGTGGAGGTATTGTTATCTTCTTATTTTTAACAATCGAATTCAACTTTTAAAAGAATGGAATTCTGCATGTCTGAGAACAAACAATCATATCACAAAAAAGGTTTTAAATTTTGTACTATATAAATATAAATAAAAAATATAGGTGTATTCCTAGTATACGATACTCTTTGATTTGGCGACTTTATACCGAGAAGCCGTGACGTCATTTCTGCCACGGACGCTTGTTGCCTGGTTGCCTAAGCTATGGTTCCTGTTGAGTGGCTCAGATTTTTGGCGACATTTTTCAAAATGGTACCAAAGGGGTACCGTATACTAGGATTTAACCAAAATGTATAAACCATCGGTAATCATCTCTTCGCTTGACGATTAAAAATCAATCATCCTAAATTGACTGTTTATGAACCAAAGCATAAATCATTTTAAATGTTCATTATTCGAATTATATTTATTACTGAATTTTTTATCTATATTAATAAAAATGGATCTCGAAATGCGTTGCTAAGCGCAAAACTCGAGTTCACCAATTCGGCTATTTTTTTTTTAATATTTTCGTTAAGACACGGGGATGGTTCTTATGGAGAGAAAAATGAAAAAACTGCAAGGAAAATAATTAAAACGACACTTTTCTTACTTTCCCGCCAAAAATTTTCATTCCCTTCCCCCACACCAACAACGTAAGATAGCAGGAAGTAATAAGTTATGATTTGTTTAGAAAGAAATACGCGAAGTCAGTTGGTTTTCATTTAAAGATAACGGGATGTTTAAAAAAGAAAGAAAATAGTTGCTTTTATTATTAGTCTGTGTGGATATTTAATTTATGCCTGCTCAAAATAAAGTCTGGGTAGGGAAGAAAAGAAAGAAAAGAAGGGTGTGTGTGTGTCACCATTATGTCCTCTGTGCGTGGCATTTTCCAGCTGTTTTTAACCTTTCGCATCTCTTGAAAACCAATTGTGTCTTTATTTGTTTAGTGTGTTTACATTTATAAAAATTTGAATCTCATTATTCTAAAAAAACGTAGAATTTTAGAACTTTCCCTCCACCATGTAAGTAAAATATCAATTCCGGGACAATCATTGCTCGGATAGAAACAGAAAGATGAGTTGTACAATGAACAGAACATTTGAAGAAAATAATACTATAAATTGAATTATATGATTATCAAAATTTGTTTGCTTTAAAAATATTTTGGTGAAAAACCTGTTATGAGACACAGCTACATAAAATATTATATTAAAATTTTAGCGAGCATTAATACTGGCGAACCGACTGGTCGCCAAAGGCGGCTAGTATTATATAAAACTACTAAATAAACATGTTACATTTTATGGTAAATGAAAAGTGGATAATAAGGAAGAGTAGTACCATTTTTGTCATGATGATGAACCAGCCTGTTTCGTTGCAAAATATATTTCGATCCTTTTAGTTTTATCTCCAACCCTTCTAAATATATATCAGACTCGAATTGCAAATATGTCCATGTTTATTTTTTATTAACAATACGGCCGGAAGTTCTAATTCGAAATGATACGATATGCCGAAAGGCATTGAAAATTTATCGCTTTATCGGAAGCCTGCTTATATCAATCTTCTCTTATTAACCAAAAATTGCAAATCTAATAGAAAACACACAAACGGGGTATCTGTTACATGAAATATCTAAAAGCGGATCTCTTTCATCATCCGAAACATTATCTATCATAATAACCGAAATGGAAAATGGCTCTTTTATCGGTGCCAAAAACGGAAGAAATATGCACTAATAATGTGAAGGAGAAAGTGTGCCTCCGTATTGACCTTGCTGGGAAATGGCCTACTGTTACCAAATATTTTGGAAACTGGAAATGTATACATCGGAATTATTTTTTAAATTTTTAATTAATTAAAATTCGGGAGGTTTTTTCCGTTAGCCGGGCTGAAGTGTAAAATCTCCAAAGAAATTTGACAGAATTCTGCATTATAAGGCGATTTTTCGGTTTAAAATGGCTGTAAGCAATTACCCTTCGTGGTTGGCGAGAAAATCTAATATGATTTGTATATTTAGTTGATAATTTTATTGACTATTTATATCTTCGAACTGGCTGATCGTTAAAAACTGCTAGTAGTATAACACAGAAAAAAATCGATTAACTCGAGCAATAAAGTTAAGTCAGACAGACTTACTTTTTAAAGATAATAATCACAAATTTACTAATTTTTAAAAATAGAAAATTTGTTTTTATTAACAATAATTGAATTTTATGTTTCGGCAGTAGACTTTAAAGAAGACTGTTTAGTGGAAATAGATGAAATTGGTAATGAATGGTTTCTCCATTTCCAACGGAGCTATTGTCCAAAATAGAGGAAATTGAATCATAATCTATATTATCTATATCATACATATTCCCTATCGATATGGAAATGTAAAATGCGCCTATAATCCAACATTCTATCTTTCTTTCGGAGCATAGCTGCACAATTTATTTATTTTAATATATATATATATTTCAAAATTATTATTTTTTTTATGTTCTATTATTTCACATCAGTCCAATAAAACTGGCAGATTCCAGAATTGATGCCATCCATTTTCTTCCGCATTTTTGGCGAAAGATGCGTCATAGTGGTAAATTTTTGTGAACTTCAAACACGAGTTCTTGTTCTGCACTGTTTGCTCGATCTTGGTGAAATGCTTTTTTATCTCTCTGAAAATAAATATTTTTTAAAGAAATATTTTATTAACCGATTTTCACTCGGGTTTTTCTTAATCAACACAATATTTCTAGTTTATATTAATTCAAATGTATCATTTTAAGTTTTCATGGATTTTTTTATGAACATGCTTTAATATAATTTTTATATCTAATCACTACTTTGTTTTGTCTAGGCAAATTAAACAGTTTGCTAAGATCGCTAGGTTGAATAAAAGATTCATATAGCTCTAGTAATAAAATGTCGTTAGACTGATTGTTAAATAAATAAACTTGGAAGAAATGCAAATTTAATGAATTATAAAGAATGAGATAGTGTTAACACTTTTTCATTAGTTGGTCATATTCTTTATCTGTTTCACAAGATAAAATATTTTTATGTTCATTTAACAACTATAACATTTATAAGCGCTAAATGTGTCTTTAAATATAAACAAATATAGATATCAAGCCATAATAATATAAATGTAAACGCATTTTTAAGATTATTGAAATAAAATTAACAACTTTTATTAATAAGTAATTAAAAAAAGGGTTAAAATTTCAAACTAAATTTACTTTATCAATAATTATGTTTGTATGAAAAAAATCTTAAAGTTACAATAATTATTAATACATTTTTTAAATATGAATTTTAAAACCCCACAATCAAATTTTCAGGACAATCTGTATGAGGCCAGAAGAAAGTATTTTATACTTTTGAGTTCATTCTAAAAAATTATTTACATTAGTTTAATATTATATTTATTATTAAAATATTATTTTTTAATTATTTATATAATTATTTATTTTATTTTTTATTACTTTTGATTTCTGTTTTTATTTCTTTTATGCGTGAAACTTTACAATTGATTTTTAACTAACCTGCACCAGACAGACTTGACAGTGAGTTAATATTGTACCGTCATCTAGTCCCGATCTGTGTTAAGATACAAATATCTGGATAATCGAGAAGTTAACTCAAAATCGATTGTAAAATTTGAGCAGATACGAATGTCGGTGAATTAATAAAAATGTGTTGTTATTGTTGCTACTAATGACACTTACCATGAACAAAACCGCTGACGGCTGTCGGTGATTTTAAGCCGA
>JAOUZG010050212.1:1271492-1340445 GCA_026289955.1 Argiope argentata | reverse complement strand
CTAGTTGGTGCTACTTCAAAAACAAGAGGCGCTCCTTTCGGCTTAAATCTGCTGCTGCATCAGCGGGGAACTGTTCGTAGGCAAGTGCCATGAGTAACAACAACACAGACAGAACACAGAAGGACAATCATATCGAAACCGAGAAGCACAAATCACGGGGATGACGCTCTACCCTTAAGCTAGGACGCCGGCAATAAAAATGTATTAAAAAGAATGTATACGTAATTTTAAAATTTTTTGTTTTTACTCATAATTAGCTTTAACTTCGGTTTCATCAAACTTTAGACCAATGATCGGTTACAGCTACTTACGATGCAACTTCGCAAGCAATTCAACATACAATTTTAAGTTGTCATACAATGTATTTGGTGTTTATCACACGATCTTGTCTCGACTCTATTAAATTTCTAACACGAATCAGAATGAATCACAGTCGTAGTCTGGTTATCGGAGTTATGCACGTTTATGTCATAAAGATTTCAGTAGAAAATATATCAAAAAAGCGCACCCCATGCTAAAACGGTATGTGCTTACGCCGTTACACGCCTAAATTCATTGGGTCATTGGATGCGATAACCCACACAAATTTTCCGCCTTTTCGCCTGGGAAAAGATGCAACCGGAAAAGCTTAAAATTCCAGAAACACATTTCCCCTCCGAATAGGAAGTCGAATTGCATAAGAATGGGGCAATAACCTTGAAATTATAAATTCATTTCATTTTCAATGCAGGCCCAAAAGGATCATAAACTGCGGAAGGCCTCAACTGTGTCCAGTGAGGCAGGGCATAGGTTATTTGGGATTTGATTTACAGGTGCCTCATGAAAGTCAAAACGAAAGCACATCGCGGCATTCCATCTTTCGCTTTCTTTTGTTTAGAATGGTGACGAGCAAGGCTTTTTGGGTGGAGTGTGAGAATTTTTACTTGTTTTTCTTAGTCATTCTTTTTTGTTTTCAATGTAGAGAAGAGCTTGTGGCAGTCCTGACGGAGCGATAGCATCTTGTCTGTTCTTTGATGTAAAAGCAGGAAAAAAAATTAGTTGATATCGATCTGGCAGGGAATAAGCGGTGAAACCACCTCAGAAAAGTTGTTTATGGTTTTAGTAGAAGAATTTTTTTCATTGATATTTGAAATAGATCCGTTCTTAAATTGATAATTTCTTCTTGCTTTGCTTCATGGTTAGAACAATACAGATTTCATTCAAGGAAAAAAAACTGTTCTTTATTGAATTGGCAAAAGATTTAATAAATTTCTGACGGGCAGTTCCTGTAGAGATAACTAAAGAATGGTAATATGTTATTTTAGAAAAAAATTATTATTATTATTTAATATTTAAGTGAATGCAATTTCCTGGACGATTGTTAACTTTTTCAAACTACTTTGAGATTAATAATGTTTTTAATTTCATTTTTATTGTAGGATCGTTTTGAGAAAGAAAAGAAATATTATGAAGGAAAATGAAGAGGAATTGTTATAAAAAGATAATTGTGAAAAACTGAAATAACCCAATATAATTTCTTTTGTTAATTTATTAATTTTTTTATTGTCCACTCCAGTCGATATATCTGTAACTTGAGCACACAAATCCAAGATACATTTGGCGATTTTTTGCTTTAAAACCAAAGTAAAAAATTTGGCGGGCATTCACATCATTTGGCGATTTTTCGCTGGCTTCCGGCTAACAGAAAAAGTACTAATCAAATTTCTGGTTAAAAAATTAATAATTATATGCTACTATTGTGATGATATTGATTCTAAAAAATATTCTTAAGTTTATTATATAGAAATTTAGAAAGAAAAAAAATGACAATTAACGCAAAACTGTTGAATTGCTCGAAAATTATACATTCAAGCTCCCACACCCCAGTTCAGACAGATATTTTCATCCTAAATTTAATTTTTACCATATAAATTAAAATTATAGAGACACTGCCGAATTTTTTGAATATCAAATTTCGTGATTCAAATGCAAACAATTCTTAATAGTTTGTTTGAATAGGCTTATTTTAATAGTTGAGAGGGAAAGTCCACCTTTGGCTTTAATATCCAGGCTTATTAATATTTAGAGGTCATTAATTTATATTTAGAATAAATAATATATTGAAATTAGTATCCAATACTATTAATAAAAATTATATTAATGAAGATAATAAATTGTTAAATCTAAACAACAATCGAGGAATAAAATTATTCAACGATCGCTATTATTGATATTGAAAATTTTAAGCTTTAATCAGTAATAATGAATATAAATTTGCCGAGTAAAAAAACTGAAATGAAGCGATCAGAGGGATTTGATATACAGAGACAATATCTTGTGAAAATAAGTTTTCGGTTTAATTATCTTTTTATCTTTATAAATAATTCCAACTATACGTTTTGTTTTATTTGCTTTTAATATCTTTTTACGAATACTAACTTAATTATAAAGAGAATTTCTCCTTGTGTTTATTTATTCATATCATTTCCTGTTTTTCTATTAATTATAAATTAATATTTTAAGTAAAATAAAGAGTGAAATATTTGTGTTTGCATTGATAAGAAGCCGGCTTTACAAGTCACAAGATCTTCCTTGAAATCATCTTTTAGAATAAAAAATTTTTTAAGCCATCTGTTTACTTTGGCCTATGTGAATGAAACTATTTTTATTTAATCTTTTTTGAAGAAATAATTTTAAAAATCTAAGGCGATTCCTTTCATCTTTTAATTCTTAAGCCCTCAAAAGAGATTTTAAAATTTCCATGAAAATATTTTATCACTTTACATCCATAAGAAAATTCTATGAATTATAGAATACAAACTAATGTAAATTATAAAATATAAGGGTAATAATACCATGTGAAGCATATTTAACTTTGACGTAATACTAATCATGGAAAAAGTACATTTTACGATAATACGAGTTGATTCAATGACAATTATTATATTCATATAATTATTTAAATATTATAGTTTCATGACAATTTAGATACGTATTATGGGAAAAGGTAGAAAAAGTTTACTATTTTAGTTCCTCTTTATTTAGATTCAATTAGCTATTATTTTATTTATAAACATCGAGTTTTATTTATAAATAAAATTGAATGCAATCGTAGAGTCATGAATCTTAGAACAGGAATAAAATAAATAACATATTCAGAAAGTTACTATAATAAAAGAGGATTAAATAATTAACATTTTGAATATGTTAAAAATATATTGAAATGTGAAAATAAATTGATTTGCTTATTTTTTAAAAAAAAGGTAGAATAATGTAAACTGTCTAGGGCCATAGTATGATAAAATTCACAATAATTAATAATGCATTAAAATTCATATATCTTAGTATTCTTAAAATATATTTTTTAATATTTTCGGAACATTCTTTTATTCTTTTTTGTCCGTTATCCATTGCAGAGACTCAGAAACCAAAATTTGATATTCGTGTTCTTACAATGATTCCCAAAATAATTTGGATATGCTTCCAAAATAATTTGATTTTTTTTCGTACTTTTTGAAGGAGATTACGCGGAGATATTAAATATGAATAACAGTACAAGGAATTAATATGACTGATTAACATTAATACATGAAATTTAAATTTCAGATAAATGGTGGAGAACAAGCGTTGAAGGAAGTTTCACACACGTATTATTAAAATAGTGGAAAATAAAAGCAGGAAATAGTTTCATTTCATTTAATAAATAAAATCAAAGTTTCAGTGATAAATTAAAACAAACATTGTTTGGAAGAAAGAGTTTAAGAAAAACTTGTAGCCATTTTTTTCAGAACAAAATATCCGATTACATATATACCAAATGTTCTTATTCTAATTTTTGGATCAAATCAGTCTTTCCAAATCTTCAGAAGACATCTTAATATTCCTAGCAATACAATTATCGAACTTAAATGGTTCATAATACTTTTGCATGCATTTGTTCATACAAGTTGCACAATTGCAGTAAAAATCCTTCATTGGGGAAAATTTCCCTTCTCTGCCGAACCACTCGAGTTGCTTCTTGTAACGGCATGCCCAATTCTGTCATGAGAAAGGCTATCACCACTGCAGCTGAACGGCTTATTCCTTGCTTGCAATGCACCAAAACGCCCTTGCCGGCCTGCAAGACTTCTCGCATAAATGCTATTGTTTCATTAAAATGTTGATGCAAAGGATAACTCATGCAGTCGATGGCTGGTATTCCTAAAAATCTGATTCCTGCAGCAGAATAATCTTTTTCACTCAGAGGTTCTATCAAGTTCAAATATTCGTCTGAACCATGAGCGGCGTTCAAGACATACCCTATGTTGTTCTTGAGTAGCTGGTTGAGGTTCTTTGCAGAAGCTGCATTCCCTAAGAAAATGCCCGGGTACACTTCGTCGCAATCATCTGTTGGAAATTCTTGCTCACCTGATGGAAATAGGCAAATATTTCGAAGTTCTTCCACGGTACATAACGGCTCCTTTGGTGGAAGGTTCATTCTGAAGTAAAATCTTGGCAGGTGGTAGGGTTTAAAATCGAATCAGATCCTTGCTAGCTAGAAAGAAAATTAAAAGAGGGAAAAAAGAAAGAAAGAAAGATATCTTTACATTATTGAAATTAAGAAATTCGCATAAAAATACGATACATTTTCTTTAGACAATAGCTGTAGTCAACAAACTTTTAAGCCCAAGTATATTACGTACCGCAACATTGGGTATTTTCCCATTATCCAGGCGTCAGCGAAAAACCGCCAAATAATGTAAAATTCCGCCAAATTTATTGCCGGCTAACGGAAAAGTACTCAATATTGCTCGTTGGGGAGAAAATGCTCACATTGTAGCATGAATTTATTTACAATATCTGGAGCATTTGACTCAAAATTTGTTTTTTATTGTTGAAAAATATCAAAAGTAATTTAAATCGATAATCATAAGTCATAATATAACAACAAGAATTAGACTAATAACAAATAATAAAGCTTTGGCACTTCAATAATCATGTGATGTAATACTTCTATGAAAAATATCTATGTTTTCAATTTTCCATAAACATTTCTCAATACATATTTCCTAATTCTTTTTTTCGATCATTGTAAATGGAAAAAAAATATTTATCGACATAGAAATTTATGAAAACTAAGTTTATCTCTAACCATCAAAGATAGGAGAAGCGGATTAAATCAATAAGAACTATAATTTACTAATATATTGAAAAAAAATCCATTTTTTAAATAAATAAGCATACTAATGCACGCCTCAAATATTAAACTTTTATACGTATTTATCGTCGCTCATAATACAAAAAATCGCATATCAAAAATCAAATAAATTTACAATGATATTCCTTCCTATCGTCAATAACATTGTCATGATGGTGATAAATGGATATACGAACATGGCAAAGCCAATACTATGTTTCTTACAACACTGGAAAATAGGCATCCATTGGCAATATCGAGATATACGAACTAATAAATTCAAACAAATTCTATTTTAATATTCAATCTTTTATGTGAGATGTGATCCGAGGTTTGAGACACCAAAACGGTTTATAACCCTGTCGAAGTATCACGCAAGGTATCAAAATGCAGAAATATTTAACCACAATTTTTTTGCTTTAAGTTGTTGAGTTGGATATCCTAAACAGACTTCTAAGGATCCGAGGAAAAGTTTAAATCAGAAATTATATGTATTAAAAATAAAATTAAAAAATGAAAATTGGCTTTTGAAGATTTGTATAGTTAAAGTTAGTTATAGTTAGATCTTACCTGCTTTATTAGATTACTTATAAAGTATATCTACTGGTGCTCGAACAGCATTATAATGGTGCCATTAGGAAATGCGATTAGGTATACAAAATAAGATTAAAATTCAATTATTATTGTTTTAAAAATCGATCATAACAACACAATCTGAAATTGTAAATCAGCACTTTTAGAATCGAATTTCTTTTTGTGGTTCGTGAATTCGATTTTATGTTTATTTTTTGATAACCTTGTTTGTCCCGACTTATAATACTCTTAAAATGATATAGGTATTAATCGGAAATTAAATTAAATATAGACAACGATCTGTAATTTTTGCCAGTTGTTTCCATCTGTGTAATACTCGTACATAACGAAACAACTTAAGTAGAGTTTCATAAATTTTACTCAAAAAAGTAAAATACATTTTACCAATTTCTGTTTGTATAAAATTTAATCATAACTTAATTTAGCTATATAAGCACTCGTCATATCAGTTTTTTTTTATTGCTAGAATATTTTGATTTAAACTTCGTCTCCCAAATAAAAGCCTTTATTTAATTTTTTTTAAAAAAATATGTTTCAGGTGTTTTTTTTGTCTCTTTTCTGTCCATCTGGTTTAATATCTTGAAAGAAAGTGTAGTGGCCTAACAAATCCAACAACTTAAAGAAATATAATTGATATTATATATTTTTTCTAGCTAAAATTTAACTTTACTATTTTTTTCTCTGACAAGGAATACAAAAAAAGTAAACACTTTTTTTAAAAAATGTGTGGAAGTTATTATTTTTTCAAATGTGTATTGGATTTCTGATCTGAAAAATTTATTCTTTAATTAAATAATGGATTTTCAAAAACCAGAAAAAATATTCAGCGTTACTGTTCTTAAATATGAATCTAGAAATTCAGATTGTTCTTTAATTTTAAAAACTGACGAGTTTCTGAAAGTTTAAAAACTTAATTTTTAAAACTTTCTATAGAGTTTATTACAAACATGTTTTATTTTCCAAAGAAAGATAACGCCGTTGGTTGTTGACTGGTGGGATTTTAGATCTGTTTCATTGATGATAGCCACATATAAGCAGTCCTAATTCACGTCCATTTCATTGATAAATATAAATTTGATAAAATAAGTAGCAGTTAATCTTGGTCGAATAACCTTGATTCGAATTAGTTTGAAATATCTATCGGTACTCGCCAGTTGTAATGGCGACTAAAAAAAATCGCCAAGAAATTTTTTTTACCAATAAGGCGATATCAATAATCAAACTATATATTTTTTTTATGCACTTGAGTATATATTTGTAATTTGGTGAACTTTTCTCTAGGCGATTTTTGATCGGTATTAAAATCGAATCGTACCTAATTCTCCTTTATTTTCAAATTGAGATCTTAACAAATCAATCGACACACACACACAAAAGAATTTGAGACACTTCATAATGCTATACTTTTCTTAGAATATTTATGAATAAAGAATGTCGCTAACTGAAGTCAATATGTATTGTTATGTATCAAAAACATACCACAATGGGTGCAATATTACAGAATAATGCAATACAGCGTGCAATTAGATATTAGATGACATGCATAGTTATTCATTATATATGATATATGAATAGGATTCAATCCTGGCACAGAGGTAGAGCATTTTCCTTGTGATCTGGACATCCGGGGTTCGAGTCCCGGTCAGGGTATGGTTGTTCTTCTATGTTCTATATGTGAGGTGTATAAATATGCCCCCTTGCAAAAAGAGGCTGTGCAAGCTAATGCGATATATGTGTGTGTCATCTTCATATGAGCTAGAAGTCAGACTTCTGCCCTCGGGAACTCAGGGGTCCATACCCTCAGAAGCTACAGCACCCCCTCCTTCCGTTGTTCATTATCATGTGAATAGGAAATTAGAAGATTTTTTTAATCCATTTTATAATAACTACACATTTTTGAACTGAAAATTACGTGCAGATTACATTATTTTTAAAATTACTTCTTTATATTCCAAATTTTCATTCTCAACCTGCTATATAATTTTAGTTTAATTACCAACTGAATGTTTTCCTTTTTCTCATGCTTGTATATTATGTTCGTTTTAATTTTCAATGCTTTCATGTGACATTCAAGAGTGCGTATCTCACAGATGTAAAGATTTTTTTCTCATAAAAAAAAAGGTCGACGATATTATATGCCGACATTACACGAAAAGCTCAGCTTCTGTGCGCTTTCGGAAAATAAAACCATTGAGGAATTCACATCCAAAGTCTCTAGTTCAGTGGCAGAGGGATTTGAATGGGGAATGTCTTTAATTACGTATTTAGGCTTTCTGAAGTTTTGAATTTAAGAGCCCCCCTTCACAATGGCGTCTCAATTCTAAGGCACATTTGCAAACAACAACAAGTTAGAGCATTTCCACCTTGGCGATGTGAAAGGGAAAGGTGTGAGAATCTGGTCTTCCATTCAGCGATTTTTCAGAAATGGCTGAAGTGAAGATTCAGGCACCTTTTATTGTAAATGAATGAAAAAAAAGAGATAAAAGTAGACTATATGAAATAGCTCTATTCCTAGAAGAGAAACGAAAATAACAATAGTTTAAAAGCTGTTTTGAATTTGGGAAAAGTCTGAATAGAAAGTAAGTGATGAAATAAGTTTCTTCAAGAGAAGGATTCATAATAGAGAAGAATGCTTCTAGGATTTATTGAACAAAACAGGTAGAGAGAAGTTTTGAAAGTGTAAAAATTCAAGCTGTAAACAGTTTTTTCCCCTACTCTCAAATTCTTTTTTTTATTCCCAATATCCTATTTCTACTATTGACAAAAAAAAATACTTCGAGCTTTTCATTTTATTACTAAATCTCGTTAGTATTCTACAACTATGGAAACAAAATTTTCGTCGTATATTCTACAGTTTTGAGATAAATAATCAAATCTCTCAATTTAATGTTGCGGCGCTTTACTATAGATTTACATAAAAATGTTTAAGTACGTCCTAACGCTATTTTAGTTATTAGCAACATTGACATTGTTTTAATGCTTACCAATGAATAATAATTAGTTATAAAAAGCTTAGATTTCTTGTTTTATTTATATTTTCTTAAGCTGGATTCCAGCAAAGATAAATCAGCAGAGGTTTGCAATTTTTGTTATATTCTAGCTCTAGCTATTCTCCTCACTAGCAATCCCCCTCCCTTTTACAATTAAGCGTTTTATTAATTTTATATTTTATATTTTCTATTTTTTTATTAGTCCAACACCACTGCTTTTAATCCAATGTTAATGATGTTTTAATTTGTGTGCTCTGCATTCTGCATAGATAAGAACTCTCAAAAAAGAAAAAAAAATTAGGCGAGTGAAAATCACACTAAGGAGGAGGAAACGAAGCCAACAGACTTTTTCAACGTTATTTTTATTTTGTATGAGGTATTTTCGCTGAAACAAAAATTTCATCTTCTCTAAAATCCAATCGCATCATAATTGATAAATTTTCTTTTATGTAATAATTCTGCAATATTTTTTTTATTTCAAGGACATTTGCATAAATGTATTCATTTTATTATAGATAATCATGTTTAATTTATTTCTGAATGTTTAGGTTTGACAGAATCCATTATTTTATAAAGTTCAGTAGGGGGTTTTGTTGTCCGAATCCTACACAGTTTCTTTCTGTTAGCGGATATTTACTTCAAACCGATTTTAAAAGCTGATTTTGAGTGCTCCTTCACATTATGAATAATGAAAATCACACCATAAGGAAAGGCATATCAAATCCGCCACGAAAGCAGACAGATTTAAACCAGAAGGCTGAATGAGCGGACCGCCACATCAGCACCACTGGCGAGAAATGCGGTCAAGTCCTAAGGGCCATCACCGGCCACGTTGCAACCCTTCCCGTAGGTAGTACGTTCCGTCATCGATGGGAGGAACCTACTCCTCACCTGTTAGTGTACCCTCCAACGTGGCGCGATCCAATGATCATGCCGGAAGCATCTCATCCTGATTACGAGATGGCCCTTAGGGGGACCCACTATAAGAAAACAAAACCTTTAATGTTAATATATATTTGCATCTAACTTGATCAGCAAATAATCTATTTTTCATTTCTTAAGCATTCCGCAAGATATTTCCTACTATAATTTTTCGTTAATTAATCTGAAACAAGCAAATGCATATCTGAGTTTCTATAGCAACTTTTGTTGTGACAATCATATCCGAGATACTGTTAACAAGATAACTTCCAGTCTAGAAGTGCCTATCTAGTTTTACCAGAATCAGACACCAAATGTATAGCTGTACTTGATATGATTCTCCAATTATGTAAACCAGAACTTTCATAAAACCACGTGTTTTGGATGTTTTACTATAAAGTTCAAAATTGTACTCTTATTTTAATCAAATTAAACTGGTTGTTCTTGATATATTGCCCACTAACTGGTTCGCATAAATACCCATTTCTATAAATATATCCATTTCATATGAATTTCCATTTTTAAAACGACCGAACTCCTTTACACCGAAAGCAATTATTGGATAAATCTTACACAAAAAACATGAGAGAAAAAAAAACGGATGCTTCCAAAAGGAAATTTGCAACATTTCGCAGGTATGAATCAAGTACTCTGTAGCGGAAGTTAGCTGAAGGATGTTTACACAATGTTAAGGTCGTTTCCCCGTCTTTCTCAGCCGTTTTCATTTTTAGAAACACCAACAAATTCCCTGTAGCCCAGAAGATAAACGGAGCTCGGAGATATTTTTTTTCCACACACACGCATACAAAAAACAGAAAAAGATTTAATACGCTAAAACGATACGATACGCGTCTAATATCTCGCCTTTCAGAGGAGATTTATTTATTTTTATTTAAGCGCATTTTA
This sequence comes from Argiope argentata, assembly GCA_026289955.1. Classification (NCBI taxonomy): domain Eukaryota; kingdom Metazoa; phylum Arthropoda; class Arachnida; order Araneae; family Araneidae; genus Argiope; species Argiope argentata. The sequence continues at coordinate 1,329,879 of JAOUZG010050212.1, read as the reverse complement.
AAAATTTCTTCATATTAATTTATTTTATTTAGAGTTTTCATCGGATGCTTTATATCCAGTTTTTTAAGTACATTGAAATATTAATGGGTAACAAATTTCATTGTTCATTTGATTAGAGATTTTATTTCGGTATATACGTATTATCCCGCTGATCCGCCAACATCGCGCCAAATTTCATTTTGGTTGCCACAATTTTTTAATACTTTTGAATACGTGGCAAACCAATTTTGGGGCGTAAGCGATCCATTGGCGACCGTTTTTTGATTCGGTGAAAAATTTCGACAGGATAATTCGTATGCGCCTTTATCTCTATCATCAACAATCGTAATATTGCTGTTTCTGATTTTTTAAATCCTGATAGCACAAAGTGCAGAGTTATGTTCATTGGCCAAATAATTAATTAACAGTTGAAAATTAGCTGTGTTAGGGTAAAAGCTTTTCTTTGAGTTCAAAATGACTTATATTCTTTAAAAACTAGACAAAAAACATAGTTTTTCAGGCCAAAAAAGTGATAAAATGGTATGATTCTTCAAAAATAATAAAATTTAATAAAAATGAAATAAAAGTAATTATGGGTATGTTTGTAAAAAAAATCAATTATTTGTTTTAGAAACCAGAAGAGATCTCTTCGAAACTTTTTCTCATATTCCTCAATAAATGTGCTACCCCCTTACTTCTTTAAAAAATAATGAAACTTGAGTTTCATCGTGAACATTACGTATGCTCAAACTTCCATTTTCAAAGTTTAGTAGATGAGCGTTTTGTTCTTTGTATCATAGAAAAAAAATTATATGGCACTGGCTTTTCAACTTTTAGCGATTAAAGGTCGCGGTACGAACCCGCAAAGCTAGGACCAGTAGCCGAATAGCATAACCCCAATATCAAAAGTGCACTTAAAGTATTGTAGATTTTATCTGGCTAATGAAGCTAGCGCCACAGTACTGCCCCACCAGTGAGTAGACGGAGAGACGAACGATTTTTACAGCGCCGAGCGTTATGGCGATCGTGTGAATGCATTATGTGAGTCTGACGGGTTTGTTTGATTGCTGGCGGCTTTGTTTTAATTGCTGCGTCAAGCATGTATGACGACTTTTGCTGCGGGTAAATGGCGCCACGATTTTTGCAGAAAGTTGCATTGTCAAGGTCACCAATGTAGCGAGTGAAGGTCGTGGTACGAACCCGCGACGCTAGAGCCAGTAACCGAGCAGCATAACCACAATACTAAAAGTATACTTCGAGTATCGTAGATGTTATGTGGCTTATAAAGATACCTCCACACTGTCCGAAACCGAAATTCGTCATGAAATTCCAGTTTCAGAAGTAACTACATACCAAATTTCATGTATTTAAGTTTCCGAGTTTTTGAGTTAACACAATTACATGTATGCGAATGCGTATATCAAACGGCCAATCTATAGTCAAAATTTTTAAGAAATCTACAAATTGGATGTTGAAAGTGAGCACCAAACTTTACTACTGTATTTCCTTAAGTTTTGTAGCTGCCATGCTCATTTACATTAGCGCAAATAGACGAACAAATTTTCAATGAATAAAAGTCGTTGAGAGTTGATAAAGAATCTACAGATTTGGTTTGTTGGCGACATACCAAATTTTATCTAATTCAATGTATTTTTAAACCATAATATTCACATTTAGATATAATCTGCTAACAAATTTAAAAATTGGTTTTCCAGATTCGTAGAGACCTGAAATGGAAATTCGTCAATAGCTCGATTTCAAAATTTTTAACGATTACAATATTTTCCGAGAAAAAGGAAAAGCAAAAAAATAAATCAATGAGTAGCATAAAAAGTATGTTTGAGAAGGAATTTGAAAGAAATTTTTATTACAGTTAATCACGGCTTAGTTTAATTTTTTTACTTCTACTATTCCAAATCTCGATTCATCAATGCAGTCAACTCACGTGACGATGTAGTCACACAAACATCTCACCTATAACTGTTCCTTTATACTGGCCAAAAAATCCAAATTTCCCAACTTTAACGCACAGAATGAGTTCCAAAATTAAATAGATGCAACCAATCTGATATGCAAGACGCGAATGTGTCGGCATCCTGGTATAGGGGTAGCGTGTCTTCTCCGTGATCTGGGCACTCCGGGTTCGAGTCCCGGTTGGGGGATGGTTGTTCTATCCGTGAGGTGTGTCAGGTGTAAAAAAGGTCTGTGCAAGCGAATGTGAAGAGTGAGTAGAAAAAGTCGTACTCTTGGGCCTAGTTGGCGCTACTACAAAATAAGAGACGCTGCCTAGGCTTAAATCACTGACTGCCTCAGCGAGCTTGTCCATGGCAAGTGCCATTAGTAACAACAACGACGACGTGAATGTGAATCCACAATTTCGTTTTAATTGTTCAAATTTGTTTGTAAATACTGGCATTAAAAAAAATTTAACTATTTTAAACGAATCTGAAACGTATATAAATTACGTACTAAAACGTGCTCTTATTCATTGGCATATTTTAAAGAATTTCAATATGAAAGAGAGAATGAGTAAATATTTAGTTAAAAATCAAATAAAAAAATAATGACAACTCTTAAATAATATAAACATTATCCAACACCTTTTAGAAGAATATATTAAAACACCTTTTCCGAATTACACTTTTAAACATTACTCTTAACTATTTACGAATTATATTTCTTTATTTTAAATTTTTAGTAATCATTATTTTCGAATCACATTGTCTTTTAAATTTTAATACATAAACAACAGAATTGCTTGAATTTACCTTTAAATGAATTCCCATTACAATATCTTCAAACTGAATTCACAATGCACAATTTTATATATTGCTTCCGAAGAAACTGGTAACTTAAGCATTCTCTTGAAAATATAATTTCTTCTTATTTCCTTTGAATAGTGTTTTTTTTTTTTTAGATTTGCTTTATCTGTTTATATAAATGGCATTGTTGCATAAATAATAGCTGTTTGTGGAACAATAAAACATTATAGAGTATAAGAAATTGGGAAATAAATAATAGTTTTATTTGTTTAATTGAAAAATTATCCGATCTATAAATCTTTTTGGTTCAAGTTAAACATCGACCTTACTATCACAAGGTAAGAGCTTACACTTTAAATGCTAAAACCCTGCACCAAACTTTAGTTTTATTCATCTAGTTTTCTTATCTTTTGCTATTATTATATTTACTTCTATTTAGGTAGGTAAAGAGACAACTTCCATTGAATAGATTTTATTTAAAATTTCAGAGAAATCAACAAAATTGACAAGTTGTGCAAAGATTAAATCAAATTTTCTCCATCTTATTGAAATAGATTTTTACTTTCCCTTATATATACACTCATGTCCATTAATTAAGGATAATTTAAAGTCATGCTGAACTCGAACTAAAATACATATATTATCCGTTAAATGACTACCCACATCTTCGAAAATCATATGCAAAATGCAGGAAGTCACCAAATAACACCGATAGTACGTCACAATAACGAGAGTGTAAGAGAGTGATGTATATGGAATAAAAGCAAAGAAGTAAAATTGTTCAGATACGCAGTGAAAAAGAAAAATCCAGGACTCCAAAGTGGCAATTTATAGCCAAACATGAAATGCTTGAATATATCTTAAAAAATCGTGGAAAACATAAATCAGCCTCTTTCTACGCACGTGTGGCCTACTTGTCCTATAACTGGTCGAATGTAAACCCGGTATTATGTAAAGAATTTTCGCGTTATTATTACAGTAGCTTGGTGCTAAATCTGTGGATCGTAAGTATAAATCAATATTTTTCTCCTTTTATGCTTCATATTTACTAGAAAGTAAAAAGTGTCGTCGATTAAGACACTACGGTATTTACGTATTAGACCATCGATCCAAATTTTTGCCAAATTTGAAGACGTCGCCAATGAGTTGCTAAATCGCCATCATGGCAAAGAAAACCGCCATTATTTAAATAATTGTTCAATTCTTAACTGTCATCCGGCATTTTGTTGGTTTCGTTATCGCCAAGTTTGAATCCGTAGCCAATGTGTTACGCGACCGTTGGCGTCGCCGATCTAATACGTAAGTACCTACACTACTTTAATCTGCATAAAAAAGCATATTAAAATACTTTTTTTCATTTTTTCCGTTATACTTCATTTCTGGAATTCTTTTTCACTCTTAATTCTTTATGAATCATATTTCTTCCTAGTGGAAGAATTTTTAAAAAAATGAAAGGGGAAAATAGGAACAGCACGAAACCGCCAACATTGATGGCTTCACATCACGTCATGCAGATTGTCGGTTCACATTAATTAGTTGAAACTGTCCTAAATCATGTCATCTTAAGAAGTTCAGAACAACTTTTTTTCCCCTCACAAATTTTCTAGATTTTTTTTCTTGTTCTTTTTAAAGATTTATTAGATTCTTGAATTTCTGTTAATTATTTTTTGGCAGTTACTTCAGCATGTAAAATAATTAATTGAATTCTTTTTCAAAAGATCTGCATAATATTTGAATTCTGGTTTCTACTTTTTTTTTATATGCATGAAATAAATTTTCAATGTTCCTTACGTTTTATGATTAACAATTATGTTCTTGACATTTTCACTATTTCTATTCTTTTTTTGTTCTTGCCATTTTCATTTCTATTCTCCTTTTTCAACATTTTCTTGGCAGGCAAATATATTTTATGGTTCTATAAAATTAAAGGATTTTTTATTGTTCCATGACATTTTTTATCTTAAAAAAATTTTATGTTTTATCAAGTAAGATAAGAAAATGGTAATGCAGATTTCCGTCGTGAATAAGGAATTAGTTACGAAAAATTTTGCATATCCTTTCCTTACAAAAATCTACATTGAAAGAAAATTAATGCTTCTTATATTATAAATAGTTATATATAAAAAGAAACGTGTGTTTTTTCTTCTAGAATTAAAAAAAAACTTACAATAAACTGATGTTCTGTCTATATAATCCTAAGTTTAAACATCCAAATTTTAATTTAAGTACGAGTAGTCTAGACTAATAATAAAGGAGAATAGGTGCATGCGTTCAACAAGTCAGAACATTTCACTTAGATCTATCAAATTCTACACAAATATATTCTTAAAGATAGAAATGTAGATCTAAAAGATAATTTTTTTCATTTATTCTAAATTTTTCCGCAATATTTGCGGAAATTTCAATGCTCTTTGTATTTTTTTAATACAAAGAGCATTGAAAGTCTCTTCTAAAATAAAAAACCACATAGACAACAATAAGACATAGAATTAAACTTTATAATTCACCCATTAAGTATTTATACATTATGTAACCGTAAATATTAGAAAATAAGTTGCATGAATCACACGTAAATAACAAATTCTTTTTATTATTATTATTGCAATTTCAAAATGATAAATGGCTTAATTTGATACGATTTAAATTAGAATTTGCAAATTCTGCATTTTAAAAAGAGGTTCCTGAAATTCATTGAAGACCGAAAAATTAAAACAAATCATTCTAAAAGTTAAGATAAGAATTATATATTCTATGAAAGTATACCCTTAAAATGAGCGATATGGTGCAAAGCATGAAATATGATCACACAAGAAATAAAGAAGCGTTTAATTATCAATATCCTGACCACAGAGAAGGATATTTTTCTCTGTGATGCTGACCGTATTTTGCGATCAAGTGGTTTACCAGAAATACTGGCTATGTTTACTTTCAATCAAATCTCTGAAGCATAACTTGATGTTCATAATAAGAATATTTTACTCTCCAAGAAAATATTTCTTAGGCACTTTTCCGTCAGCCAGGCGCTAGCGAAAAGTCGCCAACTAATGTAGAATTCTGCGAAATTTTTTAAGGCGACTTTAAAGAGAAAAAATGCCAAATGAAGTAAAATTCCGCCAAATTTCTTTGGCGATTTTTCTTAGTAGCCTGGCTAACGAAAAATTATCTATTCGTAAATATTAAACTGCGACAAAGCCTTTTTATTTAATTGGTTACATCTGTTCTTTTCGCTCTTTTTATGAACCATACCAAAAAAGAAAAAAATATCAGGATATCATGGAGCTATTAAGAACGTTCTTATTAGAATAATTCGTTTTCTAACTTTAGCAAAATTTATTCTTTCATTTTCCTATTCCTCATATAAACTACATAAACAAAAAAAATTCTGCACAATTTTACGTTAAACTAGCATTATTAAAAAGATAATTTTCTAAATTTCAAAATGGTTTAAAAAACAATTTTGAGCTACAGTGTTTCCAGGAATTATCGCTGGAAAAGAGTCAAAATTTTGCTTCCTTTTTAAATACTTAAAATTGTAATTAATTTTTTTAAATCTCTAGCAATTTTGAATTTTAAAATAATTTACTAGAGCCGGAAAGCTAAAATAAATATTTAGATGTATATTCACATTCTACCGGCTTTCTGACACTGAGGTAGCGCGTCTTCCTCGTGTTCTGGGAGTCCCGTTCAGGCATGGTTGTTCTTCTGTGTGTTATCTGTGATATGTATGGATGTACCCTCCTGTAAAAAGGGGCTGTGCAAACGACAGTGATGAGTGTGTGGCTAAGTCGTACTCTTGGCCCTAGTTGGCGCTACTTGAAACAAGAGACGCTCCTTTCGGTTTAAAATCTCCTGATATAATCAGCGGGGGCTTGTCCATGGAAAGTATTATAAGTAACAACATATTCACATTTTAGCTATATCTAACTGTAGTTGCACATTTTGTCTTATCCAGATATAGATACACATTTTGGGCTTCCGGTTGTAATGGAAAATAGATTTTCTGTCTCATGTAGACACGGTAAATTCGTTTCTTTCTATTTTGACCACTGGAACTGACTGACAGTTATATTCGTGATCTCTTGAAGCTGCGATATGGATAAAAATAAATGTGCTTCCAATGTACCCTTTTATTCAATGCATTATATTATGCACCTCCTTATCAAGTCTTGAATTGACGTTCTGATTAATTCATTTAATAAAAAGTATAATTAACTCATTATCTTTTGCCGCAGTTATTTTTAGACTGTTTTTCATAATTTGATTTTTTAAATAAATATAGCTTTTATTATCACGTCATCAGATTTGTCTTTGATATAATACACAATATAATAAATAATCATGCAATATTGAAAAAATTAAAAAAAATACTTACTGAATTTTAATACGTGAAATATTTAATTTAATAGATTAAGAACCAGTTCGTTAAATTAAAGAGAGTTTATTTAGATAAATATTAAAATACTTTTGAAATGAGTCATACTAAAACCTTGAGAAACCTTTCATTTCAACTTAGTTTATCTAGTTTTGCCGATATTCATTATTTCAGAAAAATTAACTTCAAACTAACTAATAATTTTGAAAATAATAGATATCAGAGAAATTAATTTCAGACAACTAATGTGTCACAAAAATTCTGAAAATGCCTTTTCAAAAAAAAAATTTTTTAAGTTAGAATAATCTGAAATGTAGATGGTTTATGTCAATTTTATTCAAGGATATTATGTAGCATAAGATACGAAATAAAAGCTCAGAAAAAGTTTACCTTTTTATTTAAAATAATTTTTTAATCCTGAATATCCCCAGTGACCTCAATACTCAGTAATAAATCATTTCTATTTAAAATGACCAATTATTAAATCGTTAACTGGTTTGAAAATTGAATTCTTTTCAGAAAAATTGGCATACAAGTCCTTAACCCGGTATTAAATTCTATTTCAGAAGTAAGTAAAATTATCCACTTGAAAATAATTCAGCGAACTTTATAATAGGAATTTAGACTGAATCAATGTCCGAACTAGGCCAAAGGCAAATGATGACTAATACACTGAATTTAGAATACAAATTGTTCTTGAAGTGATCTCTATTCTTATTTGTTTCCATTCTCGTGTTACACAGTGCATCTATTTTTAACAACGTACTCACAATAAAATTCTATGTTAGAGAAATTTCAATAAAAAATTAACAACGAAAGTGATTTATTTCAGACATTAAAGAATAAGTTCCAAATGTAATGCTGATTTCTGTATAATTTCAAAAACATAAATACACACACAAAAAAAAAATCATTTTAAAAAATTGTAGTCCAACAGAAGATTTAGAGATTTTAAAATTTCAAACTAATAAATTTTAGCCTCTGTACCAGTAAATTCGTAAATTATTTCAGAAAAAATTTATTTTTGAATTCATTGATGCATTGAATAAAGTAAAATAAATAAATGCCAGTGAAAACGAGAAAATGTCAGGGCATAGTTAAATTGAAATATGCCCGTGAATTTGTGATCCAAAAATGTCAACAAAAAATTGACAAACAAAAATAAACTAAACGGCATGTGTTGTTGAAAAATTATTTTAGAATAGTACAAATTAAAATAGATTATTCAATTATCTTTACTACTAATAATTTTTGAGATCTTTCTGTAAGAATAGTTTGCTTATTTTTTTATGACTCGTTTATTCTTTTATGCAATCTCACTTGAATTTAATTTTCATTATGTTCAAAAGTTTTTACTAGAATTTTGTGGAATATGAAGTATTAAAAACTTAACAATTCAAAATATATAAACTAGTCATATAAATTAAATTTATCAAATTAATTCAAAAAAATTTATTCAAAAGTTAAATTTGAAATAAAAATTCAAATGACACTTACCAACAAAATTACAGTAATATTAACATTCAGATAAGAACTATCAAAAATTACAAGCAAGATTAAAAACGGCTATGGTATAAGAAAAATAGCAATATAATTTTTCACAGAAATCATTCTTAGAGAACAAGTATTTTTAAGAAATATGGTTAATTATTCTAATTCGCTTCTATTAAAAGTGGCGCTTCAGCGTTCTGAAAAGTTTTCATTTCATACCGCTCGAACTGACCCGAGTTTCATACGGATCACTGTATAAAATTTCAACTGGTATTTTTTACAAACAGACAAAAGTTTTCAGACTCCGGAAGAAAAGAAATAAAGCATAATATTTTTTTTTCAAAAACTTTTAAAGAATTCTATAACAAGTGGAACAGAATAAATGAACTACGCTCATCTAATCTTATTTCCATAATTCCTGAAAGCTCCATCTTAAATAAATAACAAAAACGATTAAAATTATCTGAGCTCTATCACCTTAGAATCGATATAGATCTTTAATTGACAACCAATACTAAACTTAGTTTTAATGAATTATCACAAGTTACTAATGCGCAGTAAAAGCAAATAGAACAATTGCATTAAAAGAATCTTGCACATAAAAAAATCAATATTTAGAAAATATATTTATTAACCTTTAAATGTCCTAAGTTTCAAATTCTACTGGACTTTTAAAATCAAATTATATATTTTCAGTTGGTTTGTTTTTAATATTTGGCTGCATGTATGTTACCATTGTATAATGTTCTTTTGAAAAAAAGTTAAAAAAATAAATGTCAGCTGATAAAATTGTTCAAATAGGATGACATTTTGTTTTTCCCCCGTACTGAACGAGTGACATATTTTTAGAAAATGTTTAGCGGTATAAATCTTTAACACATTTCATTTTCCCGAAAAATAAAAATACCTTTCAGGTAAGTGAGTATCTTACTTATATTATAATATAATTATGTTAAATCCTAGTATACGGTACCACTTTGGAGCCATTTTGATGAATGTCGCCAAACATCTGAACGGTTCAACAGGAACCATAGCTTAGGCAACCATCCAACGCCCATTCGTGGCAGGAATGACGTCACGGCTTCTTGGTATAAAGTTGCCAAATCAAGGGGTACCGTATATTAGTATTACACCAATAATTATTCCTTGCAAGAACCTGTTTTTTTTTAAAGAAAATCTTTTATTTTTTGTGAGTATCAATTTTGATACCTCAAGCTAAAAATGTGTTAAATATGTATTTTGATTTTTATTATTTTTCTCTTTATCTAGTTACTCCAATGAGCACACACACACGCACATTATATATATATATATATATATATATATATATATAGTTAATTTAGAAAATCAGGCTTCTAAGATTATCACGTCATTAGCTGCGGTTCTGAAAATATAACTGATATTATAAAATTGAATTAAAAATGTAAAATGGAGAAATTATAAAATACTTCGATGTATTTCCATGAAAAAATTAAAATTTCTAAGGGGACATAGTTTCTACATAGTCAGGGAATCTATTTTACAGTAGAGGACAAGAAAGTTGAGACGAAAAAAAAGTCAGACATTTCTTATCTATATATCATTCACATTAATGACAGCATATAACAGAAATAAGAATTTTTCATAATAATTATCAACAACTGTAATTATGCTCTATAATATAAATATTATTACCTTTACTATATATATTTGAATAAAATTTAACATGACTCAGTTTTTAAGATATGGCTCAGAATAATTTCTAATATGAAAGTATTACTTTTATAATAAATATTAATTATAATTACCTCTATAAAATCAGTGGAGTTTCATTTAAAATGTGGAACTATTCCAGATATATATTCAATCCGGTTCAACTAGACGAAATTTATGAGTTTTGCGATGATTCTGGTCTATCTGATCACAATAAGAAAATTTCTTCAATCAAAGCCATTAAATAGATATTAGCACTTTGCCCTTCTCTTTGATACAGTATTTGCTAAAATCAGAACTACATAATCAGTATGAACACCGTATCTTTTTATATTTTTTCCTGCTCCTCTTAAATGGTGAAACCGTTTTTTATTGATTCATTATTTTGCTTTATTTTGAAGAGAATATGAGTAATATCTTTATTAATTTGCATTAGCATTTCAGTATTCCCCAAACAAATTAAGCATTCGCTTTCAAAAGCTGTTTATCAAATGCAGAGTAGATCTTTAAATTTATAACAGTTTTCTTGTTTTAATATTCATTTTAATGAATAAGCAATGATGTGGAAGTTCAAAGTACTCGAAAGTGAAGCATCATATCGCATTTCTTTTGGCGCCAGTCGAGTAAGCATTAATCAAAGGTTAATATTCCAGGGATTGATTCAGTCTGGGCAATGCAAATGCAAGCAAAACAAGTTTGGAGAGAATTCAAAACAAGGAAATGGTTAAAAAAAACAACTAATCAAATCAATAAGAACATGAATAAAATGAATTCTGAATCACGGCTAAGAACGGAAGCACATGTGTCAAAATTAACCTTGAATAAAGATTCGATGTACTGAAATACGATCTATTCTACTTTTTACTTTTTGTTTTATTTTTCAGAAAGGCAAAATATAATTTACTTCTTTGTTCAAGCACAAGAGCGCATAAGAACTTACAGAATTTGAATAAGAAAAAAAAGAACAATTTCATGCATGTTTAGTTGGCCTCAGCTGAATTTCAATCAAACATAAAAACATTCTTTTTTTCCCAAATTCGAACATTTGGTAAACGGGAGTTGAGTAATTTTTGAGGTCATAAAAACAATTAAATTTCTGTATTCTATTTTTAAAGCATTGCTAACATAGAATATAATAACTATTAATTTCTATACAATTATAAATTTATTGATTATTAAAGCAGTAAATTATTATTTTGCAATCAAAGATAGCTACTCTCCAATTATATGAAAATACTGAAGTCTGTCTTTTATTTTTTTAATCATTATTCTTTAATTTTAATTTCGCTTAATGTTATTCAATTCTTGTTCGATTTAAATTTTATTTCCTTTCACTTTTATATGTTAGTTTATTTGAAATAATAACTGCTTTTACCAAATATAGAAGATAATGGGAGAAAATGGTCAGGATATACATTATGTTATAATGTAAAGCATAAAATAAAAAATTAAAGGAACTTCTAATTTTATGCATGCGCTAACCGGGTATCACATCCTGTGGCATAATATTGTACAATATTGTGCAATATTAAACACTATTCTACAATATTAAACAATATTGCAAATATTATTTAGTATTGTTAAATATTGTTTAATATCATATAATATCGCACAATATTGAACAATCTTACGCTACAGGATGGGTATAAATGAATGGTTTGTTTCTCTATTGTGTTGAAGACTCTAACCCTCTTCCTTAATTTACTTATAAAAGAATAATTTGGTTGGAAATAGTATATGCCTGTTGAATAATGATCAACGATAATTTTTGTGATATCTGTCAACATTTTTATACCATTGAAATGTTTCATTCGATCCCTCATAATTTTAATTAAAATTATACATGTTTGAATTTTTTTATCTTGATTCAAATTCAAAATAATTTTAAATAAATGATGGGCATTGCTTCAAATTTTATAAAAATAAAAGCCATTTCAATTATAATCGATGAAATAAAATAGTTCAATAAGATATGTTGAAATCGCGCAAAAAATAACTGGAACTTATTAACCAAGGCAATGATTTAATTGCCGTAGTAATGAATTAAAGTTGAATTCCCCCAAAAATAATTTAAATATCTCCTTTCTTTTGTAAATATTATTTTCATACCATGCTTCGAATATTTGTGAAAAGCATAACAGTTCATGTAATATGCTCAATAACATTGAGGTATTAGAGCAATTGAATGGCGTATGATTAATTACGTTGATCACATTCTCCTAGCGCAGGTTCCGGATGAAAAAACAAATATGATGAATTTATTATTTGGCCTGAATAACAATTAGATTTTAAACAAATTTTCAATTAATTGTGGCGAACCCCAAATTTAAAACAATAATCACATGACTATAATGATTGAAGGTAAGTCTAAGACTGTTCTAAAACCTCACTGTTGTGACATGCAGTGAATTCTGCTGTTGGATTCTTTTTTGTTTATGTTGGCCATCTCTTAGTGTTTTTAAATGTATAAATTTTATTGCATTTCATTTAAATTAAGAATAAACTTGATATTTTTTAGAAAAACGTCAATTTGATGGAAATTTGCCTTTAAAATTTCGCAACGTAATCATACAACAGATAAATAAAAAAACCTATAAACTTATTTATAAATGCTTGATTTTATTTATGAAACTTGAGTTTATGAATGTGTACTGATTGAAGGCCGCGATACGAACCTGAGATGCTAGGGCCAGTAGCCGAGTAACATGACCATAAAACAAAAGTCGACTTCGGTATCGTAGATGTTATCTGGCTTATGAAGCTAGCGCCACAGTACTCCCCCCCCCAGTAGTGAGTCGGAGGAGGGACGTACGATTTTTATAGAGTAAAGCGTTATGGCGAGTTGCTGCTTGCTTGCATCAAGCGAGTCTGACGACTTTGCTTTTCGTCAAGTATGTTTGACGATTTTATTTTGCTTGCGTCAAGTGTGTCTGACGACTTTGCTTTGCTTATTTGCTTGCGTCAAGTGAGTTTTGACCACTTTGTTGGTTTTTGCTGAGGGTAGAGGGCGCCAATACTGTGGCGGAAGATTTCATTGTCAAGGTCACCAATGAACCGATTGAAAGTTGTGATACAACCTGCTACGCTAGGGCCAGTAGCCGAATAACATGCCCATAATACAAAAGTCGACTTCGGTATCGTAGATGTTATCTGGCTTATGTAGTTAGCACCACAAATGCTTCAGAACTTATTTTTGAAACATTCATAAACTCATATGAATGTTTCGTAAATAAGTTCTAAAATACATATTAATGATCTTTTATTACAAAGATCATTTATATATGTTTCAGAATTAGGTACTTTTCCATTAGCTGGCTGAATAATGTAGAATTCCGCCAAATTTCTTACTGCAATTTTAAATTGAAAAATTGCCAAATAATTTAGAATTTCGCCGAATTTCTTACTGCGATTTTTTGGCTGAGCGGAAAAGTATCCAGGATTATTAATTATATTTTTATATAAAGATCATCAACATTTCCTAACACTGGTTGAAACATAAAAAGTTATTTATGAAATTAAAAAAATAATTATCGTTTTTTTTAATTAAAATTTATCAATTGTTTCGCCCTCTATAACTGAGATTTAAATTTATTGATATTCTAATTACAATTTAGGAGAATTCTCTCGTACCTTCTATAGTGAGGTACTCTGTCTTTTAAGCTTGTTAGTATAACGAAAAGAGTATATCTTTCATTTCACCAATTAATTCCAGACTTTGATGCAAATTTTATTTTAGATGTAAGGGTTACATATTGAAATTCATCCTATTAAAATTGATGCATTCTTTAATCAATTCGTTCCCATATACACACATAAATATACTGACAAATAATTATCCCTTCAATTGATTTGATCTGAAATTTGATACAACTATTAAATACAGCCGATAAAATAATAATCCAAATTCAACCATTTTGTTCGTTCTTTATTTGAACTATTATGTTCGAGTACAGATGAACGGACATCCAAATAAAATATACACAGACAGATTTCGTGTAAATTTTGATATAAATCCATTAATTTTGTCATATACGACATTTCATGACTAGTTTTCTGCATTTTTGAGTTAATTGTATTTCTAGACAGACATCTAGACAAAATTCCAAAAAAATGTGTTTTTCGACCCTGAGAATTCATAAAAATATCAAAATAGAGTTTTCTGACAATTATATTACTTTCTACCGGTACCTCAAATACGAAGAGGAAATAATTGCTTGCAAAGAAAATTAATTTTATTTCCTCTGAAATTTCTGCAAACACTAAGCAGAACTAAAGCAGAGAGTGGCATCATAGATTTAAACAGTAGCAGATTTACAACTAGGCAGATGTCTAAGATTGTCAGGCTTGGAGCCTCTGCACACTAATCAATTAAGACATAGTACTAACTTATTTACCAGATAAATAGATTTGTAAAATAATTTAATTCTATTATTCAATGTATTTTAAAATATTCGGGTAATATTATTGGTTAAATTTTTATTGCATTCATTTCATTATTGTAGCATTTATGAACTTTGAGCGTTTACTTAAATAATATTGTATACAAAAATTGGATACCCTGTAATCATTAAAAATATATAAATTATATAGTCACAAATTTTCAAATATTACCCATAATAATCAAAAAATAACTTATTATATTGATGGTTAAATTAAAAATGTGCTGAAGCGTAAAACCAAACTGATTAGTTTACAGAAGGCGGGATCTTATAATGTGAAATGTATAATGCCGCAAAATGTCTTAATCCGCCAGGGAGCATGAATTGCCATTCCAAATGTTTTCACTCCGAATCCTTATAGCGTTTCACTATTTATCCATTCTATTTCGAAGGCAACCGTTATTATTCATACACCGGGTCAATGTGCCTATTGCATTATCATACGATTAACGCTGATAGCAAGAGTCTTGTTACAATGATGTCAAACCGCTTAACTATTCGGACATCTCAGGAAATACTGTCGATGTTAAGCATATTTTCGACATGACTGGACAACAACAAAAAAAAGATCGGGAGAATGAGTCACTTCGATGTCTCTCGCTGGAATTGTGTAATATATGTCTGACGTATGAGCTGTTTTTGATCTTTCCTTGCTGTAATTGAACAATAAGTTCATTTTATTGTTTTGCTAATTTTTTTCCGTTGCTTTTTATTATGTAAAAATCCAATTTAGTTCATCATATATTTAATTTTATCATCATTATATATTCATAAATTCATCATATATTCAATTTTAACTTTTTTAAAAAAAATATGCATGGTATATGAAATAATTTCCATTTATCTAAAAATATTTATTTTCTAATCACTCGAACTCCAGCTTTGCTTTAACTTCTGAGCTCCAAGAGCTTTAATTTTGACCCCTAGTAGCACACAAATATTGTACAATATTGTATGACATTGATCAATATTCGCAATATTGTTTTATACTGTGGAATATTGTTTGATATCATATAATATCTCATGATATTGTGCAACAGACTGTGCTACCGGGGATTCGAAAATTACCGTATGATGAAAAAACAAAAGTACTTTCTAAGTAAAATTCCATTCTAAAGCTATACAAGTTCAAAATACTTTCACACGGTCTCTTTTTCAGCTTTTATTTATTTTTTTGGTCTTATAAAAATTGCCAATGCTTTTGTCAAAGTAATCTAAAAATAAATAAATATTGAACACTTCTGTGACCTTATTAAGGGTAAATGACATTGTTAAAGAACTCCACCCCTGCTTTTTCTTAAATCAAAAATTGTTTTATGCCAATTGTCTTAATTTTTTCTTACAAATTGAAATTTCAGTTAGCACCAAAGAGATTCTTATGTTAAACTAAATTCTCTTTCCAAATTTTCATCAAAAATATTGGTGTGTGTGTGTGAGTAAGAGAGAGAGAGATTTTATCCCTTTAAGAGTTACCGTGATTCTGTCCTCAAATTTTCTCGTCCAGCTCTTCTTAAGTATATATGACATCTAAGTCGGCACATAAACAAGCTTTTGTACGCTAAAAAATCATTCAAAAAAATCACTTCAAAATATAAGGAATATTAATACCTATATGCAAGAGAGAAAGTACGATTTGCGAATTACAGTAAATCAAACGCAAATTAGAGTCCTTCTTTACTTCCATTTAATTGGCTCAATGCAGTATTTTAGTTACTACAGTGGCAATGACCCCACCCTTCTTCTGAACAATCAATAATGGTTACGTTTAGATTGAATAGTAAGAGGGATGGGGGGGGGTCTATGTCCCCGGGTGCGCAAGTTAAGCAGCTTATCCAATCCAGCAGTTGCCTTTTATCCATGCATAGTGTCTGACTGCAGAGTGTCTGACAAAGGGGTGGCGGGTCTTCCCCATGATCTGGGCATCCCGGGTTCGGGGCGGACAAGCCCCTTAGATTTTTAATTAATAATTACTCCAAAGCCAGGAGTTTTCATACAACTTCAATGCAAATTATCGCACAATAACTATCCTTACGCAACTTTAAAATAATAATAATAATAATAATAATAAGCTTTTCGACTACTAAAACGAAAACACACCCTGAAAACATGAAAAGCAATATAAAAATAATTTATTCAGTAAAAAAGAAATTATCAGAACTGAATAGAGTAGAAATATTGGTTTCACCAGTTAGAAATATATTTTTCAAAATAAAAATTAAATTTAAAAAAAAAAGTAAAGTTTATTCAGGAATGTTAAGAAACTGAAAAAAAACTTAGAAAATAAAACTGGAAGTAACATTATACAAATCGGATTACAGTGATTTTAGAAAGCATCCATCTTTATAATTTATATGAAAATCTTTTTTTGGAGATTTATATTAAATATATTTGGATTATATACAGTTCTTCTTAATTTGATGTCACGATACCTGGAATAACATTTTCTGTACAGTCAAATCGAGTTGAAAACGTTCTGCAATATATAGCTAATGTTTCCTAATATATTATATTTTTAAAAACCAAATACAGTAACTTTTTTTAAAAATAATTAGGCAACTCTTTAGAACAGCCATCTGTATCTGGCTTATAGAACTGGATAATTAAAGCATTAATGCTGTCGTTTAAAATTTTATGCAGCAAGAATTATCTTATGAATTTTCGTGGTTATCTATGAATAAATAATACCTAGCCCGTTTCTTTTTATTTAAGTTACGTCTTATTAATCGGTGCTGTATTTTCTGATATAACTTTTTTTTGTAAAGTAAAAAAAGAAAAAATAATAATAACTGAAATTACTATTTAGGGTGTGTTCAAATATTTGCACATTCCGCTATTATTATTTTATTTTTAAAGAAAAATTAATACGTATGAACTCCTTAAATTAAAATTTTTCCAATTTATATTAAACCAATTTTTCAAAAAAAATTGTCATTGGATTTTCTGTTTTAATATTAATTTCTCTTCAAACACTTTGACGTAATTGCTGTTATTATTACAAATAGGTTAAATGATAATTTTCGTTTTTTTTTCCTTAATTAACTTCTTGATATTTGAGTTGATTTGCATTTGGAAGCCGTGTAGGCGTACAATTATCTGAAGTTCCAGAAGGATTACGTAAAATGTTTCAAGGCTTGTTTGCCTGATAAAACACATTTTCCGATTTATCAAACTTTCTATCAGATCACTCAAAACAATAACTAATCTTCATTTCTTTAAAGAAAATAACATATTTCTGTATAGAAAGTTTTCATTTTCGGAATAATAAGAGTTTAGGATTAACAAACACATTATGTTGTTACTTTTACCTCATTCAAGTTACATTCTACACCAATTCTTTCGCAGATTAATATTCTCAAATCATTCGAAAAGTTAAGCTTTATGATTGCTTCATATTTTAAATCAGAAGTAAGCTGTGAGAATAGAAAATATTTTAGTAAAGCGATTTTTCTATCTTTCCCGTACATGAAATATACAAAAAAAAAATATTGTCAAAGAATTCAAGCTTTAGACATTCTCGAGTCAGAGAAATATATTTATGAAGCCATGTCTGTCGTCAGTCTATGAACACGATAATCGAAAAATGCTTTAATCTCAACGGACAAAATTCGGAAATGGTATGTTTTTTTAAAGTTTAAATAGTTCAAGAATTAGTTTTACGCTCAAATATTTACGGGAAATATCATGGAAAAACTCCAAAATCTTGTTTAATTTTCAATGAATTAAAATTAACATTTCAAAAAAAATCTAAAGTTTTTATTTTCAACCATTTCAAATATTTCTACCAAATTTGATAGCTCTTAGTAAACAGTTCATTTTACAGACAGCTGACAAACATACGTAGCAGATATAATAACATCATATATACTCCACACATGTAAAAGTAAATTATCTTTGCCTTAGCAAGCATATTAAATTAGAAAATTACAAACCAGTCTTACTAATTCTGAGCAGCAAAATATTATTAGAAATGTTCGGCTGAGGGATCGCCATGGCAACGAAATCATTATTCAGTGAGAATTAAAATGGTGAAACGTAATCAAGATATGTAAATAAGTATCTAACAGAAATTTAAAATAAGTATAAAAATAGATTTAACAGTCGTCAGAATAGTTGTCGCGATAACATGCATATGAAAATTGATGTCAAAATTGCCATAACTATCGTCTCATAAAAATAATTGCTGCATTACCTTGAAATTTTAAAAAATCACCTTTGTAGTTATTTTTATTTTTAGTAATTTTTATGATTAATTTGATGCACAATATAATAATGATTTGATTTTTAGGATTACGATGAATCCATCAGAATATTCAACCATGTGCTTTTGCTAATATTAAAATCAAGATTTTAAAAGATTGTTTTTTGATAATAACTCCAAAGTTGGAGTTTCACTTCTTTTATTTCATATTACGTACAATTTTTAATTTGCACACCTAGTCATTTGCAGCAAAATGATCCAATTAAACACGTTTTTCAATCACCCAAAATAAAAAGGTGAAATTTAAAAAAGGCATTTCATAGTAGTAAGTCAACACCCGAAAAAGGTAGTGATTTAGGCCAATAAGCTGATCGCCAAAGGCAGCTAGTATAATGTAAAACATATTACTCTCTGTTATATTTCGAAATAAATACCCGACGGAGCATGCTGGACTATCATGCTAAAAAATAACTTAGAAGGTTTTAAGTTAAAAGGGGGTCCTTTTTCTTTGACTAAGAACATGCGAATAAAAGATCTAGTGATTAATAAAACGGGAATAATAGAAACCCTCAGAGCGTTCCAGGAAAGTTTTATTCGACGGATTATAGCTCGACAAAGAACCATTTCTTTTTCACAAACATCTTTTTAGAACATAGCAATAACCATTCCATCTTTCCGACGACAATTACCTGTAATCCTATTTCACGCATTGCTCGTTGTCAAAATAAACTTGAAGCAGCTTTTCATCCCTCCAAATGGTGTCTGGGTCTCAGCTTCTAGCAAATCTAATTTGGTACTTTTTCAAGTACGCCGCCAGGGGGCGCTCGGAGATAGTGTAATCCTCGGCATCCAGACGGATTTAGATTCATGACTAAGGCACCTGGGATCCCCCCGATTCAAACTCTACAGTCCCGCAAATGCAGATAGCACCTAAGTTATATTTGGAAAAGAGAGTGCCAAGTAAACGCTGTTATCTGGACCCATCGGTGTGAGAAAATAGCTGCTATTTTTGAAAAACGCCAACTATTACTGCACATTTGTCACCTAACTTTTATGAAACGTGCTTACGGAGGGAAAATACCTCGTTTCAAAGTGAAATATTTCCCATAGGTGTGGTGTCTGGGGAAAGTGAACTTAACACCTTTTTCAGGAGACGAATGTAACTTCATTTATTCTATTTCAAACAATTTCCAACACTTGAACCGTAACTTGAATACATATGTGAAAGTCTAGCAATGGAATTATATTCAGTGGAGAGAATAATATAATTTTTAGAAATAAAGAACATGAAGCAAAATTATATTTCTAAATGGAGTTGCTATTAAAGGGAAAAAAATCAAAATTTCTATTTTAATTTTCAAATATTTTTCTTAGAAAAAAATTAAGAATATTAATTAATTTCTAAATATTACTTTTAAAAAATCATGCGTAGCATCCAGAAATTAATCAGAAATCTTGCTGGTCTTTATTGAACAAAAATAATTAATTCTATTTAATACTTTTTATACTTTAAATTAATTTCAAAAATAGTGACTATTATTATTAAAAATGAAATCGCAACACAATTTTTTCATTCATTGATGATTTGCCAAAAAAATTATTTTCATTTTTTTTCTTCCGAAATGCACTGGAAATAAATGAAATACTTTGATGAATTCAACTAGACGCATCGGTTCATAGATCAAAAACTTTTTTTATACCGATAACTAGAGTAAGATTCGCAGCCCTAGGTACTGTATATCAGAGGCATCAATTTACTTTTACATTTCTGTACATTTTTATTTCATTTCTCATGCTTATTATGCATTTTAGGTTAATTTTTTTCATCTATAAATGTTTGAATCATTTATAAATATGTTTCAATTCAAATTTTCTATCTTGCATACAAAAATATAGAGAAAATATTATAATCGAAAAGAAATTCGAACTCGAGATTATGATGAAATTTCAACTTTTAGATCTTTTTAAGCTGGAAAAATAAGTTTTGGGAAAAATGTCTCTCTGTCTGTGACAAAGCTAACTCATAAACGTTTAGAGCTAGGTATGTGAAATTTAGTATACTGTCTTTACTACAAATTTGTATATTTATATCAAGTTCTGAACAAAATCCTTTGAGGGAAAGTCTGTCATTCAGGTTGTCTGAATACAAATTAACATGATAATTACAAAGCGAAGCCTTCTAGATAGAAAAAATTCAGTATACAAATTCAACATCTGTAGTTAAATAAGTTAAATTCAACAGTAGATTTTTTTTCGTCTGTCGGTCTGTATTTTCAGAAACAAGTAAGCGCGATAACACAGAAATGCAATGACTTAAATCTATAACATTTGGTTGTGGTTCTGTCTATAAATGCAGTTTTGTGTTAAAATTTAGTTTCAATCTGAAACAAAAATTCACTTTTCGTATACAACTAACAAAAACTAATCGCCAAAAAAAACCCGCCAAGGATGACACGATTGATTCAGTAAAAATAATAAATTTGCTACAAATGTTAATATTTCGTAACTATTGTTCGCCAATGCCCTGCATGGTATTATCTGAGCTAACATGTTTATTAAAAAGAATGCGAGACAGTTTTGAGATGACCACTTCCACTAGTCAAATTTTATAGCGTTTTAAAAGCATAAATATTCATAAAACAGGATCAACTTTTGGAGATTCCATATCTTATGTTTTTATACTTAGTATGTAAGAAAATAAATAAATTGCTATAAAGTATCAATCAAAAATTTTAAACGACACGTAAATCGATTATGTAATGTTCGATAAAAAGATAGTGTATTCTTTGGATTATACAGAAAGAAGATATCTTCTGTTGTTGTTGTTGGCACTTGCTATGAACAAGCCCCGCTGATACAGCAGCAGATTTAAGCCGAAAGGAGCGTCTCTTGTTTTTGAAGTAGCGCCAACGAGGGCCAAGAGTACAACTTAGCTACACACTCACACACATTTGCTTGCACAGTCCATTTTTACATGGGGGGGAGGCACAGTCATACATCTCACAGATAGCAGACAAAACAACCATGCCCGAGCCGGGACTCCCAGAACACGAGGAAGACGCGCTACCTCTGTGCCAGAAGATATCTTCTACTTAAAAGAAAGGCACAGAAACTCAAGTTTACCAAATTAGAACATCAAAAGAGTATTCACAAATAATTCGATTCACAAATAAGTAGAATTATCTTTAGGTGGGTTTACACGAGGCCAACTATTGCGCGTAATAGAAAGTCGCGCCTACTTCGGGAAAACCACATTCAGACACCCCCGTGACCACAATGAGACAATGGCAAAAATTGTTCCATCGGGACAGCCGGGTCAATTGTCTTAACTATTCGCACGAGGACAATACAAAGACAGCAGCACAGGGACAACTATTGCGCATGGTTGTCCTCGTGTGAACTCACCTCTATCATTACTTCTACTGGACTGCTCTATAATTTTTAAATTAGGGGTTCATAAAAACGTCAGCGAGCTGTCATAAACATTTATCAGATTCATTATTATGATTGATTTGAATATCTGTGATTCCTTTTATCCTTAATTATTCGTCTTTATCGATTCGATTTCATATTCCTCGAACCATATTCTGCGATCGTCTCAAAAGCGTGGACCGTGATGCAAGTTCGTAAAAAGTATGCCGTCAGACAGCAAGTGGAACTAATTAATTTCGGAAATATTATCTCCCCCGTCCCCTGCGAGATGTCCGTTATCAAAGCAATATTTTTTGTCTGCTGAACTGTCATCGTCAGCTCCAACTCTCTTTCGTATGACAGGAAACATTTAATGGCCATATAAAAAAAGTATGATTGATCTGCGTTTTCCAAGAAGCTCGGCGAAGGCGTTGGACTCTAGAGTTGACCACCCTGGACGACATTAGTTCGCAGGTGGATGAAGGCGTTGGCATTTCTTGTAAAAATACTGTCCCATTTCAAAATAAGTAAAAAAAGATAGTCGAAAAACATTTTTTTGATTAGTGTTTGCGTCCGCATTTGTTATTTGGGCAGATATATTAAGTTGATGACGAGCGATGATGGATGGTGAACTTATTTCTATGCTCATTTTATTTTAGATGTGAAGGAAGCTTTGCTTTTCATATTGATCAAAGTATAAATTTCTGGTATGGTGTGCACACATCTGAATCCTGTTGTTCAAGCCGTTAGCAGTAATTTTTAGTGACGTACATTAATAGTTATTGTTGTTACTTATGGCACTTACATATGGATAAGCCCCCTGCTGATACAGCAGCAGATTTAAGCCGATAGGAGTGTCTCTTGTTTTTGAAGTAGCGCCAACTAGGGCCAAGAGTACGACTTAGCTACACACTCACCACTTTTGCTTGCACAGCCCCTTTTACAGGGGGGCACAGTCACACATCTCACCGAAAGCACACAGAAGAATAACCATTCCCGAACCGGGACTCGAACCTCGGACTCCCAGAACACGAGGAAGACGCACTACCTCTGCGCCAGAAAACCGGCATAGTAGATAGGTACACCACATACACCTCGCGCGACGCTGAAATATCGGGCTAATTATTTAAGATACTTTTACACAATATTTCCTCTAAAGGTCGGATATGTGTGCACAACCAAACTGTTATTGATTTTGCACACATCTCCGATTAATTAGTTCCATAACTATCACAATCAACTTATTACTAATATAACATTTTGCTTCTAATGGCTTGTCCGACATAATTAGGAAGTGTGCACAGTGTTTTATTCTGTTGTTCTTAACGCTTCGACCTACCATTTTCAGCAAGATAATGTTTATGAGCTAGATATACATACACATCCAACTCACTCCCTCTAAGGAAATCATTAGGTTTCGAATTATCAAAGATACAATGTATCATAAGTACTTCTTGGACGGTAAGCTGATTTTGTAATTAAAAAAATTAATTTAGTTGTTAACGTTTATCCTTCGTAGCTAGGAGCATACTATTGCTCAAATCTATATTCGTCCCATTTAAAAATTCAAATAATAATAATAATAATAATAATAATAATAATTAAATAACCATTTTAATTAAAGACAATTTACAAATTTTACATTTATTTTAGTAGCTGAATATATGAACAGGCGCATTACAAGGCCATTAAATGCTCTTTTTTATACGCATTGTTTTCATTGCAATGTAATAAATGGCTCATTTTTTTAAATAAAGGGAAACGAATTAAATTAAAACATTATTATGTTACGACGATTTAGACTAGAGATTCAATATGTCCTTTAAAAGGTAGTTTAACTTCATACTTCCTATATTTCTATCTTATAGAAATCTAAAACATCCCTGAATTCAAAATTTTTAGTAGGTAGGTACACTTGAATCCTTAGATGCATTGATCCAAAAATTTACTATACAGGTTGGTTATAATTAAAGTTCCACTTTGAAATGCTCGTCAAATGAAAACTACTTGACCAAATGTTATCAAACTTGGTAATATTTTATAAAAAAGATCTTTTACATTGCTTTTTCGCCAAAAGTAAGAATAAAAAGTTCAAAAACTCACCACCAGTAGAGAATGGATCAGTATGCAATATTTTCAAACAAATTTAGACAGGAAGATATCGGTTTAAAATTGTTTAATCGTTTCTGAAATGTTCTACAAAGCCTATTCAATATGGCTTCCACCATTCTTTGAAAGCAAGTTACATCGCATTAGTGCATTCTCGAGAGTAGCTCTGAGCATATCGAGGAATGTTGATAAACCGACATGTGCATCATGTGTTATTGTGTTTAACAATATTGCATACAGCGCCCCCTCCCCCCGATAATGAAGGTCCCCCTCCCGATTGACGGAAAACAAGTTCCCATGACCTTCTCCTTTAAACTATTATCAAATTCGACAACATTTGGTCCAGTACTTTTTCCTTTTATAACCATTTTAAAGTGAAGCTTAATTAAAGCTACTCCGTACTTTAAAATACTGATTTTATTCTGATTTAGGGCTAAATAATATAATTAAAACTTGTAACTATACATTGACAGGGATTTCGTCATTAAACAAGATTAAGAACCATTTGGGAGAGTTTTTAGGACACACCAAGTCATTAATTTAAGTATTTTTTCCATAGAATATGCTATTCTATAAAATATTAATAAAATTTCAAATTGTTGATGATTTTCCCATATATAAACACTGAAAAATATTTAAAAATTATAAACTTAATTTTAAAAATCAAATAAATAATTTCAAAAATGTGAAATACGGAGGCATGAAGTGTTTACACATATTTTTATAATTTATACTTCATATTGTAAAAATATCTACCATAATTCAATGCTAATTTTCTTTCTTTTATATAAATTGAAATTATATATTTTAATCAGTTAAGTAAATATTTTTTATAATTTTAAAAATAGAGGTTTTATATTTTTTATTACGCTAATTTGACCAGAAAGTAGAACGCTATCATCTTGTATTAAAGGAATATATAACAATTTTTTTTTGAAAAAAAAATGCATTTTTAAAAATGTAATCGTTAAAAGTTATCGCTTTACTATCAGGAGTTTTAGAAGTTGATTTGACAAATACAATTATGAAAACACTTCGTTCTCCAGATTTCCAAAATTCAAATCAAAGAACACTTATTTTTTTTACTCGTTTCAATTATTGTGAATTTTTTTATGTAGCCATTAGAGTCGAAAATCTTAATTAATGATTCTTATGAGGTGCCAAAACATTTTAGCCTTATGTCAATAAACCTTTTTTTAAAACTTTTATATTACAAATAATGAGAACTCGGATGTTTCAATCTGAGTATTAATTCTGAGATCATCCATAGTATTAGTATATAGTATTCTTTGATTTTATTCTAAAAAACAGTTTGAATAATTTCATAATTTGAAATCAAAACTTCTATTTGGCATTTATTTGCGTATTGAAATGTATATCTAATATCACAGTTAACAAAATCAAAAAGTCTTTTTACGTGATAAATGCGATTGAAAGCAGTGAAACTGGAAGAATAAAATTTGAATATATGATTGCAAGAAATAATTATCCAAACTTCTTAAATGAAAAATTGATATGAAACTGATGCAGCATTTATCTCAGTTTCTTAAATGAAATTTAGAATTTTATTTAGCCGCGATAAGCAGCCAAAGAGAAATACACGATTGCTGATGGTGCCATCTAGCGAGTTTATTATGGAACAAAATATGTTAAAAAATATGTAACAATTATTAAATGAATCTTTTAAGTTTATTAAATGAATCTTTAAATTTTTTTGTATGAATCTTTTAATCTTTATTAATGAATCTTTTTAGTTTATTTCATACTACTATAAATTGCGATAATTATCAAAAAAATACCACTACAAATTAAAACAAGATAATTCATTTGGTTATCAGCTTTCTGAAACTATAAAATGAAAATAATTTAAACATTTTAAAACTTTTATTCAATAATTTTCTGGTGAAATAAATCCTTTTCATATTTTCAAAACACCAAAAAAATGAATTGTTTTTAATTTCAAGAAAATTTCAATTCAACACTTTAAATGCAGTATTCAAATCAATTTAGAGGGAGAGAGGGACAGACAGGGAGAAAGAGAGGAAGGGGAAATAAAATTCGTCAGTAAAATCTTTTCGAGTAAAAATAAATAAAACAAACTGATTTTAACCCTTTGTACTCCGATGGTGCCTCTGACTCATCATTCAAGACTGTGCATCATTTTGGCGTTTTATTTATATATTTTTTAAATTTAATTGTTAAAAACGCCTACATAATAGTTAAGAGATGTAGATTACGTTTTCAAAGAAATTCGACTTAAAAGAATTATGTATGTTTATTTTTCATAGCAATAAACAAATCTTTGTATTAGGTGAATAATTTTGCATCCAATTATTTTTCGGAGTGCAAAGGGTTAAAACGTTCAAGCAGCGATATTATAATACTGTGCAAATTTGATAACCCGAACAAATTATCCGAATCGCAAAAAGTGCGAGAAAAAGCGTGTAAAGATAAAAGATATAATTTGACTGAAATGTTCAAGTAAAGACATTTAAATACAGCAGAAGAGATCGAGCTAATTGTTATCTGGGGAAAGTTGATATATTCGAATGTTCAATTAACCATCCGTTGAAACTCATTTTCCTGTTTCTTGAAATAGCTTTCATTCCTATAGCTTCCTTAATTTTTGTATTATATCTGCAATTAGTAACAAGATTGTTTATGAAAACATCATTAGTTTTTTTTCTTTCTCATTTTTTTTATTTGCTTCTGAACTCTAGGAGACAGATGAATAAGACCAGTGCCCCCAAAGAACCAGCATATCGCATTTAAAAATCTTTACAACTGGGATCAAGATGTGATATAGAAATACAAAGAACAACTTGTTACAAATCCACTGGGGCTAGTTGTGTAAGGCAACAACTTTTAACGAATGAATTTTGATTTTATCTCACAAGTTTTCTTTTTAAAGTTGATATTAAAAAAAAAAAAAAAACAAGGCAGAGAGGGATACATCTGTGAAGAAACATTATTATAGTCAGTTATTCTAATCAATATCATTTCCTAATTTAACTACTACAACAAACTAAACTGTTGCGATACCTGAAATAAGCTATGAGGATAAAATTATCAAACATTGAAAGAAAAATAATATGAACTGATAAGTTTTAGCTTAGTTAAGTTATATTAACGCCGCATTGTAAAGCAACACTAGGACTATTTATGGTCGGACTTCGCAATTTTGAATCACGGTCAGATGACGAGAATTACACCTCAGCAGGCACTCCCCCCTCCCCGCACTCTACATCACACCACTCCAGCAGGAGGACGCTTGTTTTTGACCGATTTAACATGGAACAACCCCCCCCCTCCCTATACAATGGTTCTTCGGTGGAATTAGATCTCGAACATGAGACCCTACGGTTCACAAGGCGAGACCTTACAATGCCACCACGGTCCTTCATGAACTGAGTAACATGAATAAAGAAAAATGACTTATTAATGTAGAATAATCTGAATATAGAAATGGTAATTGAAATTACATTAGGTTTATGGAACTAATTTTAAAATTCAGATTAGCTTCAATTTTGAAATTGAACGGAATGGGCTCACTGCCATAAAATTAATTTCGTAATTCATATGTTTCTAAAAACTACCATTCATAACGTTTATCAAGATAATGAAATCGCGTGCATTCTACAACAATACAAATATGTTATAGGTTTTATGGAACAACAAAATAATAAAAACAAATATATGCAATATATTAATGATAAAAGCAAATATAACAATAATTCTGTGTAGTGTAAGGTCATAACACGTTATCAGGCAAGTTTATGATATACATTTGTGTTTAAAGCTATAAATATTGTTAAATTATCTCTGTTTAATTGTTCTTAAAAATTTGCTATGACTAAAATTGCCGTAAATGTTGAAAATTATTTCACATAAATATTGGAAATAGATTCTTTAAAAATACTTCTTAGAAAAAAAAACTCATGGTCTCTTTCTTACAAGTTTACAAAATTACAAACAATATTTTTCTAATCACTAAATTAATTTGTTAAAAGCAAACTTTGCTTTCCCCCTCTCCTAAAAAATAACACTTTCCCCATCAATGATCCAATTATCCATATCAGATCTGAACAAAGTAAATTTGGATGGCTGCAATACTTAAATCAAAATGAAAATTAGAAATTTTTTGTGATTTTTTACGGTTTTGTGAAAAAATGATAACTGATATCATCAACATTTCAAAGATTTTACTATTAGAATAACCTAATTTGTATGACAAAAATAAAAATAAAGAAAGATAAAAGTCTACCTTTTACGTTTTACCAAAATAATTTCTTTTTAGCATTAAAATAGGAAAAGCAAACCCAAGTTGCAATGCTTGTAAATACAAATACCAGTTTACATTAGCCTCAGTAGCATATTTAGACGCGTCAAATATGAGTCCTTTTTTTTAATAAAATGGTGCGATTTGAATATTTTTTAACTTAATATGTTAATGATTCTCATTTTTTTTTCTTTTAGTACCTTTATAAAAGCATTGTTTTTATTTATTTATTAAGTCTCACGATTGCGCCCTTACTATTTGTACACAATATTTTTAAAATAGGTGCAGATGTTTATAAATATTGTAAAAATTAATTAATGCAATAAATGGGAGTCTGATCAATTATACTTGACAATGCGCTTGTATAATTCTGACATTTCTTAATTTATAGAAATCGAACATTTGCGAACTTGTTAAATTGACAGTTTGATTTCAGGCATTGATTTGACGGAAACCTGTCAATGATTAGACATCGCGTAAAATAACATTGTAACATATGGAATGGGGGGGGACTTCTAATAATTCTAATTTAATAACAACCTCATCAATTTTTGAATGATCGCTAAAGATTAAAAAATAGGCGATTCCATATTTTAAAAAACACTTTAAAATGATAGTAAAAATTCAATATTACTCATATATATAAGCATTAATAAAATTAAGAGGAAGTTTACGAAAATCATTTGATGGCTATTTTCTTTATCTAGTAAACTGCAAGCTTGCAAGATATTGAATCTGTAAGCAAAGTTTATCAACTGAAGCGTGCTTATAAAAAATGAAAAACTAAAGCATCCATTTTTCGTATCGATTGTATCTAATCCACTATTTCTTATCGAATCTGTTTCTCAGCGAATTTATTACTCGAATGAAATAATGTAAATAAAAAAATGTATACGATTGTTTTGAAACGGACTAAATATATAAATATTTCAATACTACTATACCGATTTATAATAAAAAAAAAGTTGCGATTGCGAATTTTTGAAATTCGCGATATTGCATTACCATTAAATTCCAAGCAATACTTCAAGTTTCAAGTGTATACTTAATCAGGACATAGTTCAAAATCGGCTGCAAAATTAGCATTAGAGAAGCCACGAAAGCGAGTTAATAAAACTTGTTTAATTAGCAGAAGACATAAATAGATAATTTCTTTAGAATTTCTATATTATTATTTAAAATATTTAAAGAATCATTTCATTGATCTAAGAAATAAACCTTTGGCTTCATTTGTTATCCAAATTTAAAGGTTAAAAAAAAGTATTGTTTGCATGAGCAAAAGTGGAAGAGCAAGGTAATATATAAAGATTGAACTTTTCTAAATAATCCGACTCTCGATTCAAGAGAAATCATGCTATGTTATAAGAGAGAGAAATTCCCACTACCGCACCCATAAAAGTCAGAAGAGAAAACTATTTGTCCACAAGTAAAAAATAGAAAACAACTACAAAAACAAAGTTGCGCCATCTGGTGTGGAAGATACAAATTATTTCAATCTTATACAATAGCCAATTCTGTTTTATTTCAAGAAAGATGTCTTATAAGCTTTTCATTAAAAAGATTAAATTCTATAAAATGTTTTAAGTTCTCGAATGAATTGTAGAATTTTATTTCATTGAAATTTAAACCTAATCAAATCAATTTAACCAGAAAGTTTAATTATTGTCAAAGAGTTTCGTTAAATAATTAATTTACTGTATAGCAATTGGATTAAGTTTCTTATTTCCTATATGCTGAAAGGTTGGTTAATCCGAATTATTTTAATTCAACACCTCCTTGATCCTTTGATATTTCTATTAAAATAATGATAAAATACAATCTGCATTTCAAATTTATTTTGGTTAATTCCAGATTGCTAGAAATTTGCTTTTATTCCAGACTCGTATCTTCACAAAAGAGTCACTGAACAACTTTTGTATTCAATAAATAAACTACTTATTAAAGTTATTTATTTATCGAAATAACCTTTTAAATTATTATTTATACCTTTTTTTATTATACATGATTTAGAAAACTTAATCATAAAAATTCTCTACTGCCATTTTGAAGTTAATTTTTTTCTATTGCTGTTCTTATTTTTAATATAAGGTTTTCTTAAATCGGATTAGCATTGTGGACTCCAAGTAGGCCAATTCAGCTATAGAAGTAGTCCGTTTGATAGTTTCAATGCTTCATTTAAGATTAAAACAGTTGATTAATTAAGTTAATTGGAAGAAATATACTTACCTTTCGTTGAGAAGACTTCTTTCTTGAAATCTTAGGAAGAGTTCCTTTGTGAAGAACAATTTGTAAATTGTGAAATTGGTAATCCACTTAGTGTCTTTTATTCAATATCACTCTTAATTTCTTTCCGTCTGTTTGATTCACTTGGAAATCTTTGAATAACACAACTGACACGAATTTCCCTCACGTACGTAAAAAAAAAGAGATTAATTAAAGACAATGGATATGAAAACTAAAACGCAGTACCAACAAAAGCTCTTTGTAGAACCCTTGAAGATGCAAACTACAGTGTCAAGTATTTATTCAACTTTTTTACGATTCCGCAATGAACCAATTGAAGCAGCTATTGAGTGTGTGGGTTAGGAAATAATCTCAAGAACACGTCCTTCTGTAAAGTAATTGCTTGCCGCTTATTTTTATATATTTCCCAGAAGAAAAGGCAAATCACACATTGAGAACTACAGTTGCAGCACTGTAATGGAATCTTGTCAAGAAGAACACTACAATAGAAGTCTTTTCTTGAAGCTTCCATATTGAGTTTCGAAAAAACGAAAGCACGTGGATTTCATAGCTTTGTGACCAGAAGTTGATTCTACATTCTTTATTGTAGAATAAGTTCTTTAATAAAGTAGAAGGGCAGGATATTATTTTACCTTCATAAAATAATGGAGCACTAGCTGTTTAACAAAATTTACTAGTACCTTGTTTTATTCGTGAAAACTTGTACTTACCCAAATCTGAGTATCAAATCAAATATCTTTTTATTTGAAGATAGAAAACACAATTAAATCACTTGCAATCATCAAAAAAAAAACTTAATTGAAGTTAAAAGTAATTGACAATTTGAAGTTCAAAAATAAATTCAAATTGAGGATTCAATAACTGATTTCAGCATCATAGAATGCTAAAGAGCTCTTAATAATAAAGATAATAACTGATTCCAGTATTTATTTTTAGACTTTGCTTATACAACAATGCCTGTTTACTGGCACTTTCGCAAAGGTATTGATCCTCATCAGAATAAGTTCTATTTTAGCATTTTGATAGATTTCTTCTAATATTTTTAAAAGAAAGCCACATTCTCTTCAGTCACAATTTAAATTAGAGCAATATCATGAAAATAAACATTTTGATATGTTTATCATAATATTCAAAATCACATTTATCAAGCACGCATGCATTTGTTTTAAGTCAAAATACTTCCGATTTAAAATTCAATTTCTTCCAGTTTCTTAAAAATTTCTTCAGCAACTATTCGCCAAAATATCAAACAATGAACTGTGTTATTACTAATTCAAGAAGCAAAAAACAATCATCAAGTGACCATTCCAATTAAGAAAATGCGATTTTTTTCTTAGAGATTCTGCATCTTATTAGTCTTTAAGTTCGTTGAAAATTAAACAATTTTATTTCAAGTTCTGCATCTTCATATTTTTGTAAGAAATATAATTTACTTTTCTGTACGAGTGGTCGATTAAGCATTCAAATGTTCTTCTCAGCCGTACTTGTTAGAATCTGTATTATAACAGTGGCCAATGTGAACATATTTTAACATATTAGCAAACAGCATATAATTCAGATAGTATTGAATATCGAAGAAGCCACTATCTATGAAGAAATCTTCTTGAGAGCACACATTCTCATATAATCTTGTCGATACTGTTCATTAAGTGGTGGTGGAGTGGTCGGCTGTTCATAAAAAGTTCTATATAATCCGATTCAATGAATATTAGTTCCTTTTCAGTATGAAAACGCTTTTTCATCACTTGGTAATCCACTGTTCCTTTTACCTCCGGTTCATTTGTAAAAATAACAACTCTAATAACTGCTTTTCATATTATTATGACACTTTTTAAGAGCAGAATCACAAAATCGGCCACAGTCACAGTCACAAAAGTTTCATTTTCATCAGACAAAGACTGTTCACAACATCAACCAGGAATCAAATGATCATCAATGCTGGAACTCTGGCACAGTAGAATGGTGTCTGGCGAAACATCCAGAGGATGACTCTATCATGAGAATTTCCAGCACTTCATGAAAAAAGATGCAGGTGAATTGAACCGGGCGAAGGGGATAATAGGGAATCCCCCTTGTGTCTCTTTCCGATTACAACCACCCCTGATGAGAGTCCTATAAATAAGGAAGGGGATGCAAAAAGGATGTGGGGATTGTTAATGGATCTAACATACAAGCTGAGTATTCTGTGGAAGGGGATTTGCACGCAAAGTATGGGAACGTATGCCAGATTTTTATCTGCAATTCCTTGATGGGTTTAGTCCCAATTATGCAAATGGGATGGGAGGGGAAATTAGAAAATGAGGAGAGACAATGGCCTGGATGTAATTGGATGGGGTCATTAATGGAAAACAATTTGAATGAGTTTAAGCGAAATTTCTCACAAATTGCGCTGATTTTTGCTTGCAAAATCTTTTATTTGTGGTGAAAGACAAAACAAGGATATATTTAGTTTGCTGG
This sequence comes from Argiope argentata, assembly GCA_026289955.1. Lineage (NCBI taxonomy): Eukaryota > Metazoa > Arthropoda > Arachnida > Araneae > Araneidae > Argiope > Argiope argentata. Next base: position 1,296,446 of record JAOUZG010050212.1, on the reverse strand, counting down.
CTGGTTAGCATTCTTAAATTTTTTCGCTTTTATTCCATTACGTGAGTACAATTTGTGAATAAAAGCTAGATACCAGGGCCCGACTTAGCTTAGTTGGGGCCTGAGCAAAAACTTTCTAGGGCCCCCCTCTGCTTCACTACTTTAGTAAGGAAGAACATTCATTAAAGAAGAAAGCGTAAAACAATATTTATATTCGATTTGGGGGCCCCAATCATGTGGGAGCCCCGAGCAACTGCCCCTGCTAGATATATATCGTTTATATACTTTATTCATTTATGCATAACTTTTTAATGTTTTAAATTATTCTTATATTTATTTGTGAAAAAGCATCTAATAGATACTTTAATATATATCCTTTAATGTAAAAAGGACTAAATGTAGCTTATTGTAATTATCTAGATAATTGGATGTTTAAACTGATACAATTTGCACAACCCAAAGGTTACAATTTGTTATTTTTTAACCCCTTCGCACGACATCAAACCTGTGAACCTGACTCGTGCATCGAATTATTTAATATTCAGCGATTAAATGAAAGCCTTGAGTAATTTAAAATGTAAAAATCACACAGAATCAACAAAATGCAAAAATCCTTTTAAATGCTCCAATATCTTAAACTTATATCATTATAAGAATCCTTATATTATTATAGGAATTAAGGTAACAATTAATCTACCAGATAGGATGTGTCGTCTACTGTTGTTGTTATTTCTTATGACTCTTGCCACGGACAAGCTCGCTGAGGCAATCAGCGATTTAAGCCTAACAGCGCCCCTTGTTTTATAGTAGCACCAGTTAGGGTCAAGAATACGACTTTTGCTACTCACTTATTACACTCGCTTACATAGCCCCTTTTCACAGGAGGGCGCATTCGTACACCTTACAGATAGAACACAGAACAGTTATACCCAAATCAGGACTCGAATCCAGGATGCCCAGATCACGGGGAAGATACGCTACCCCTATGCCAAGACACTAGCTTTGCCGTCTAATTAGAAAGTTAAATATATTCGTATATCAAGGGTTTAATAACAAATTCTAATCTTGGGATAAGGAGTTTTTTTTAAAAAAAATAACAACTGCATTGGTTTAAAATGATTAACTTGATATCACAAAAGTCTCAACAGAATAAATGATGTGAGTAACAGAAAATTTTATCCCAACATATTTATCTGAATAATTGGATGGTTTAAACCGACTCGCTCGTTAATAACAAATTTCAACTTTATGATAATGGATTTTGAGTAAAATTGTTTGAAGAGCTCTTGATTTAGTATGTCAATAGAACAAATATGTGCCTATTATACCTTTTAACAGTCGGTTTTGCTTCTTTGGGAATTACACAAACTTCTGTTTTAAATAATATTCTTTTTGAAGAAAACCACTTAACAAACTCATTTGCTTAAAAACATTATTCCCTTTTCTTTAAAAGTTTACCTTTTTTTAAAAAAAATTATTGTTTAAAAAATATTTTTTAAGGCAAGTTCTATTATATTGAAATAAAGGAAACAAATCAAATTAAGTAGCCAAAAAAAGTAGAGGATTGAATAAAGAATTTATTGCTTCTGTGCCATATAAGTGCGCAAGATAGACGTTCAAGGATTTTGGTTATAATTTTCTTTTTCAATGTGATACGCAGCATCCTCTCCTCCCTTTTTTTTCAAAATGAATTATTAAATCGGCAATCTCCTGTTCGGTAGTCATATTTCCATTAGTATTAACACAGAGGTGCAAAAAAGGATAGGATCAGCGGAAAAATATTAGTAAATTTCAAATTATTAGCTGTAATGTCAACATAAATAAATGTATATTTGAAGATTTTTTTTTTGAATATTTCATTTTAATTTATTAGTGTTTTTCTCATTTAAGCTTTTAACAGAAGGAACAATGGAAAATAGAATAGGACCATTTACAAATTTAGCACTTAAAACAGTTAATTATTCAGAAATGTGACTTTTTTTGTATGATATTTACTAATCGAGATGTTATTAATCTACAAGTCTTTCTAAAATTTGTATATAAATCCTAACCTCACGGGATGTAATAAAACGTACTTAAAACTTCACCCAGTCTTCTATCTGCTTTCGGCCACTATACCATATGCTTCGACAAAAACTATTATTAATGCTTACATACACATATATCGTTTGACCACGAACTCCAAAACCTTCCACGATTTTGCGCATGCGTTAGGATAGGTTTAATTAGTCAAAATAGGGACGAGAAGAAAGATGAATGAAAAGTAAGTTTACATTTAACAATAAAATAAACTGTGATAACTCGCAAACTGAATTTAAAAATACTGTCAGAAACGACATGATAGTCACATATATATAATAAAAAATTGAACAAAAAAGTATTTAATAGGGTGATAATCAAGGTCAAAGAATGACGAATTCTGGAAAGGCACTCGTCCTTCCGCGTTTCTCCCCTTAATGAGATAGAATCGTCGAAATGTGGTCGTCTCAGAATACTAAAACTAACAATATTCGGTATACATCTGGATCAAAATAAATATAAATATGAATTACTTTCATAAAAGCAGTTGGCGCTGCGATGTAGCGTGCTGGCCACATTTACCCTACTCCGGCTTTGGTAAATAGAAATATATTCTTCCGTGGAAACAAAAATTTATTCTTCTGGAATTTATTTATTGTATTAAAATACGCTAGACGACCAATTCTTATTATAATTCAAGGGATGGAGGAGGTACAGCAGAACTGCAGTTTCGTTGAATTCATTAAAGTTTTCTTTTAATGTTTGTTGTGACTTTACAAGCCCGCCGAAAATTATCTGTCTTAAACCGTGGGAGCATCTCTTGTTTTACCAATAGCGCCAAGAATACGACTTAGTTATTCACGTGTCACATTTGCTTGCACAACCCCTTTTTACAGGGGGCACATTCACACATCTCACAGGTAGAGCATCGAACAACTATTTCCAAACTGGGACGCCCTACCCCTACGACAGAACGCCGACAACCTGTAATGTTTAAATTTATCTAATTTAATTCCTTTTGTGTGTGTGTTTTTAATATCTCAAAACATGCTGTTTTTTAATAAGGTTTTTGGTGTCACCAAAAATCCGTAGGCAAAATAATAATAATAATAATAATTTCTGTACGAGCATCTAAAAAAATAGCCTTTAATAACGTCTTGTCATTGCATTTGCAAAAAATCTTATTTTTAAAAAATAAGTTAATGACTACAGCAAATAAAACCTAGAAATATGTCATTCTGAGCATGTGATTATATGAAATGAAATAAACAGGAAAGGTGATATTTTTTTAAAACAATAAATGCGAGACAAAGTATATTGGATCGTTTGAAATACTAGAGTTAAATTCAAACAATTAAAATATAATTTAACTTGCACAAGTACATGGTGCTTGGCCATTCAAGAAATTATGTTGTGGCATGGTACATTGAAATATGCATAGCAGATTTAATTTTATTTAATTTTTAAACACCATTGTAGTTATTGAATTTTCAAACTATTTTCACAAATAAAAAAATATATAACATCCCTACATGGTTATAATTCACCTCCATTAAGTACATTTTTATAACTGGGATTCAAGACTTTTGGACATATAACTGAAAAATTATGAATTTAATTATAAATTTTTTACTAAGAAATGCACTTTCCACTTGGTGCATTCAAAAATTCTTTATTAGAAACGTAGAATTTTTTTAAAAATCATTATTTATATTATAATTAATTAAATAATTTATAATTCATTTCAATGGATAAATTTTAAGCTATATCATTGAACAATGTAGTGCAAGTTGTTGTATTCTGTTCTTATTATGTATGAAATTGAAATGTATGAATTCATTGGTATTTACAAATGATTACTTACGTTTAGATATTGTTATTTGTTTATAATACAAATTTGTGGTTTCTTCAAAAGGTTAATAAGAGAAAAATATAATAAAAATCAAACATATTCAAAAATTTTAAATGAAAAAAAAAGGAACATTTTTATTCATTTTTAATACAGCCTTGCATGACTAGTGAGAAGACATATCTCATTCTTAATACATTCAGTTGCACAAAGTTTTTAACTATCAATAAATAAGAAAAAGTGACTATTTACAAACATGAATAGAAAACACTAAACTTGGTTTATGCACCATTTGTAATTTTAAAAAAATCTAAAGTCTTAAAAGTTATTAGAATATGTTTTTTGTATAAGTCACTTAAGGCAATAACTTGCAATTCTAATGTATAAGCAGTCAACATTTTTTAAAAATCAGTTTTATAATTTTTGAAATACTTAAAATTGTAGCAATATTTAAAAAAAAGAAAAAAAAAACATAAACTGAGCTTTTAAATCACAGTTATTAAATTAGTTTGATTATAATTTCTAAAATCTTGTCATAATATTTTAAGTCTTATAGTACACAATCACAAAATGAATTTAAACATTTATAAAAATGATACAAATACAATTTCTGTGAAAAAACAAACAAACTGTTTTAAATTGTAAAACATTTGGAAGATACAAACAATGTTTTTAAATAATATGTGAAGGTAAATCACCAATATAGCAAACAAATTTCCAATTTTGGAACTGTGTCAAAATTTCCCATTTTAAGAATTAATTCTATATTTCACATGCCAAATACACATACAACATTACACATTACAATTTATTGCACTAATATATCAAAATAATTTAAAATATTACTCTTGAAATTACAAGTTCTATGATTTTCAATGCAATTGCAGAAGTATTCAGAAAGGGGAAAACACTAACACAAAAATGTCAAATAATATATAAATTATTTACAAAGTTATATGCAGTTTGATATGCTCTTATAAGAGCAATTAGAAACTATGTAGCTATAATATATACATTCGATATATTATCTGAGCATTATAAATTTACAAAGTTTCCAGAATTTAAACAAAATTTTCATTTATAATTTTCTTAAATTATTTAAAAAAAATTCATGCAAAACCGTTCTTTTTTTGTTGTTACTTTAAAGAAAGAAAAGAAGAAATCTATTTACTGTTCTTGGATTTTAATTATTTCATAAGAAGAGGAAAGCTCCTTAAATTAAAATAGCTTTAAAGCATAATCTCTTGAGTATGTAGGCCATATTTACAATAAGTCATGAATAATTTTCTGTTTGTATAATTTTCTTTAACAGTAAACAGGTTGGGTTGGTCTGTTTTTTTTCTTTTTTACCTTACTAATTTTTAGCTGAAATATTTTTTCAGTGAATGATATTTTATTATTCCCAAATATTTTCAGAAAAGAAATTACCATTTTCAATTTGTATAATAAATAATGAACTAAAATTAAGAAAAAATTAAAGAATTATTAAAAATTGAGATTTATAAAGTTTTAAAAAAACTGTAGATGAATGAAAATAATGGTTTCTTAACATTATACAGCTAAAAACTTTTTAAAATAAATAAAAAAAATAAATGGAATGATAGTTTTAAAATAAAATAGAATAACATAACATTACGCAAGAAGTGTAAAATAAGTGCATTGCAATAAAAGCACATATTCCCTAAGAAAGTTCACATACAAATGAAGACAACTGATTTTGTTATTTGTACTATTCTTGACTACTCAGAAGGGGGAGGGGAATCTATGATCATATAATTATTTAACTTCAGGGAGTCAGAAATGTACAAGTCTAAGTTTTCTAAAATATTTTTCATAAATTCCTTCATTAAAAGATTATACTGGATTAAATTGCATTGATGTTTAATCCAGTTAAAACTAGAAGGTCAGTTTAATAATTTATAGCACTAATAAATCATATATAAGGGAACTAATTAAAAATAAATTTAAAAAACTAGTGATCAAAGTAAACATTGACATTAATTTTAGTCAACTGAAGACATCTACAGATTTTTGATTTGAACTGTGTTTTATATTTTGTCAAATTTAAATACTATGAAAAATACTCTAGCTCCCTTCCTTCATACATTCCAATAGACAATGATGCCATGTTAGTTGTTTATTTATGATAGTATTCTATTGGTCAAACCCATGGTAATATATTTATAACATGAAATAAAATTGGAACAAATAATTTCTTTTTAGTTAATCTGACATGTAAAAAACTACAAATTGAAATCACCAGGATAATTAATTCTTACAATATCTAATTATAACCGCTCCATTTTTCAAAATAACAAAAAAGTACTTTTGTTATACATGTTAAATAGGTGAGCCTTCAGAAATCAGTAAAAGTAAATTTATATCTTTTTTTTTTTGATTTTAGAGAAATTTAATGATGTATTAAAACAGACATTTGTTAAATTAAAAAAAAAACTTTCAAATAATAGCAAAGAAAATTTGCATTTTTTAAAAAACAAAATTTACAGTCATCAGTCTAAAAATTTTTTTGATTCTTTTGAAGCTTTATCTTATGCTACTTTAAAATCAGCCTAAAAAAATCTACAACCATAACTGCTTTAGAAAACAAAATGCATATCTTCTTTTGTACAATAATACAATAAAATATAAAAAACTATAAATGACTGTCAACAGTGACTTGACCTAGTTTGTGAACTACATCAGTGAATGTTGGACGGTCTCTGGCACTTATGCTCCAACAAGTTATGAGCAAAGAACATAATGCAGATGGTGCACCCGCAGGTGGTTTCCACCTCAGTTCACTGTTACTCAACAGTCTCAAAATTGTTTCATTTGAATGCTCAGCAAAAGGTAGCTCAGCTTGAGTAAATAGTTCCCAAGCAATAACTGCAAATGACCACACATCACTTTTTGTCGACCATTCATCTTCAAGTATTGCTTCAGCAGGAGCCCATCTTATTGGGAGAGTTCTATTTCTATAAAGGAAATATTCATCTGCATATGTATCCCGAGATAAGCTTGGAAAACTGATTTTAATATTTAATCTTGAAGTAACCAAGCAGTTTCTAGTAGCTAAATCTTTATGAGTGAAGCGCTGATTGGCAAGGTATTCCATGCCCGTAGCTATTTGATGGCACACTCCAAGTATCTGTGGCACATTTAGAGGTGGAGGTTTTGGGCCTTTTCTTGTGTTGTCTCGGCGTGTAGCAAGTAAAAACTGTTTTAGATCCCCCTTTTGGAACAAAAAAACAAGGCATTAGCAATCAGTCATTTTAAATGAAATTACATAAGATTTTACAATTTAGCATTTGCAATTTGGTTATGTATGAAAACACACAATAGCAAATATGTAGAAATTAATAACATTTATTTAATCTTGAATAATTTCAACATATGCATAAGGAGCATCACACTAAAAAAATATACTGAAATATTTGAAACAACAAATGTTTTATGATTGTCATTTGTCTGAGCTTGGAATAAAACTATTTTAAAAATTCAATTTTCACTGTTTTCTATTAAAATTGACTTCAATTAAATTCTGAACATTATAAATAAATTATTTTGGACAAATGATGGAGAAATTCAGAATAATGTAATAATTTAATTCTATATCGTGAAAAAGTATTTACACTATAACTAATATTCATGTACATAAAGTTATTCATTAACAAAATTTCTTTAATAGGATAATTTTTTTTAAATTTGCAGGATGTTTTCCAAATATAAAAAAATTTTACTCTTTTCTCCTTTCCTAATACATAGAACAATTCATATAAGATCTAATAACTAATCTGATAGAATAATAATTTTCTTCTCTAATTCATTTTTTAAAAATAAAAGTAAAACCTAAATAGAAGAAATGATTTACAAAAATTGAACATACCCAATCACTATATTCAGTTATGAATAAAAATGGTTCGGTTTCTCTGCATATTCCATATAATTTTGTAATATTTTCATGACGCAACTTGTTTAGCATATCCATTTCTCGTTTGAATTCAAAATGTGCATTTTCATCCCTTGTTTGTAATGCTTTTACCATAACTATCATTTCTGTATCAGGATCTATAATCCCCTTTGCTTTGGCCAGAAATACTTCACCATAGTCACCATGTCCTATTAATTAAATATAAAATAAGCAACATTCAGAATATGGATACTGTATACATAAAATATATGAAGAAAAAAAGACAGGGGAAAATATCAGTGAAACATCAACTGATTGGACCAGAATAAACCCAATTATAGATATTTTGATGATTCTGATAGCTACTGCATTGCATTAGAGCTTAACCATAACGTTACTTAGACAGTATCAAAGAATCATTGAGAAATATTTTGTTCATTATTATTATTATTTAAAAAATGTATAAATGAATGTAGTTGATTAATTACTTTCTTTATATACAGAAATCTCACAATACTAATATTGTGAATTTAAACGTTTAATTAAATAAATTTGAAACATGATTGTTTCAAGCAGACTTTAAAACAGTTTGTGTGAAAAAAGGCCAATATTTTCTCTCAAAAATTTAAACAGCAAAACCTTGATGTAGTGTATCATTTATTTTCCCCCTACATAAAGAACTTCTTCAGATAATAGAAAATTCGACAGCAAATATACACTATAAGAATTCAAAAGTTATGTTTACTTTTAATTGAAAATAAAATTACACAATAAATCTTACTAGAAAGTACATAAAGGATTAGAGAAAAGTACAGACTTTAAAATTTAACATATAATACTTAAATAAAAAGATACACTCATTATAATATCTTTTATATGTATTACATATATTAAAATTTAATCAAATCGAATTCATTGATCTTCTATAGAGTTAAAAAAGAAACTCATAAACGGCCATTAATGTGGAATGTGTTTCAAAGAACAGGAATATGAAAATAACATTATGCAAAGAAATGACATCATTTAATTCAAAAATATTTATAAATAAATTTTATTGTTTAAAAATAATATAGTACTATATTAAGATCAGCTATAATTTCTATTTAGAAATCTCACAGACACAAATATTTTAAAATTTTACCTAATAACATCATTGTCTGTAACTCCTGTCTAGGAAAATGAGCTTTGTCGTATGAAGAACGACTTTTCTTTGAATAATGAGAGCCAGAACTGTGAGATGGAGCTTCATTGTCACTTCTAGTGGTGCTTCCATCCTTTAGTGGTTTGGTTACAATTGGATTCATTTCAGTATCATTTGGAAGAGTTCCATTTTCACTTTTAGCTACTGCAAAAAAAAAAGTTATTATCTTTTAGTGTATACCAGAATGAAAATAAATAAGACAGTAGATTTTATGAGCTTAAAAAGCTGCTTTAAAAATAATATTATAAAAAAAATGATAGATTCAGTCAAAAATATATTCGGGTACTTTTTATTACTCACAATTAAAGATAGTAAAATTTAATAAAGATTAAAATAAAAACTGCTATGCATATTTCAATGTATCATGTCAGAACATCATTTCTTGAATGGCCAAGCACTATGAGCTCGTGCAAGTTAAATTATACTTTTATTCATTTTAATTGTTTCAATGAATTAGTAACTCTAGTATTTCAAACGATTCAATATACTTTGTCTAGCATTTGTTGTTTAAAAAATAACACTTTTCCTATTTATTTCATTTTATATAATCACATGCTCAAAATGACATTTTTCTAGGTTTTATTTACTGTAGTTATTAATTTTTTTAAATCAGAGCTTTTGTAAATGCAATGGCAACATATTATTAAAAACTTATTATTGTTTTATTGAGATACTTGTGCAAATAATAAAATTTTTATTTTTCCCATATGGATCTTTGTTGATGACAAAAACCTCATCTCAAAAACAACACCTGCTCTGATATTATTTAAAAAATGAAATCAATTTTTTTTATAACAGCAATGATTTTTCTCTCTATTTATATGGAAATTAATATTGAGAATGGAAAAATTATATTAATATTTAAGATTTTTGCCTTTTTTTTCCAAAACTGAAAAGAGACTTAACATTCAAAAATACTTAAAAGGCAAGAAAAATGATGCACAAAATTTAAAATGTTCCATTAAAAGAAATATTATTAAATAATTTATAATTTCTGATGCAGCAACATTTTATTTAACTTAGAGAAATGATTGATATTATTAGAAATTTTTTTAACATAATATAATTGTTGGGAACTAAAATAAGTTGAAGGACTGTTTCTTATGGTGTGTTGTCTAATAACACACTACTCTTTCCATGTATCTCTATCTTGTTGTTTTAAAATAAAGCTGTGCTGTTCTGTTTTTGTTTTTTTTAGCAAGTGTTGCATCTTTTGATTGAATCGACAGATGAAAGGCATCAGGTGGATGCAAGACTCGCATTAAAGATTTATTTAGATATATATTTTTTTTCTTTAAAGATTTTCACTTAAAAATAATATTATTTATAAATTATAATAATCTAAAATATTATTTTTCCAGCTGAAATTTAAAATAATACAAAATTAAAAGAGCTTCAAAGTATATTTTATATAATAAACTAACCATCAGTAGTGATGAGTTATTTCATCACGAATATTCATGGTTTACAGTTTCAATTAAAGCTCTAAGGTATAATTTTAAGAGCCCATCTATAAATAGTTTTCCACATAGTTGTTGCTGTTTTATACAAATCTTACTAGTAAAAAAATTTTACTTAATATCATAGCACTATTGAAAACATAAATTCATGGTTCAATGTTTAATTTCACTTTCTTATTAATGCTGTAAATTACAACTGTATAAAAGAGAATCCTTTTTACAAGCTCTCAGCAATGAAAGTAAAATCGTGCAATCAAATATTTAATCACTTAATGAAATTGGTTTAAATTTTAAAATAAGAATCTAATGCATTGTTGAATTTTTTAAAAAATTATTAAATTTACCAAAAATTAGCATGATCATTAAATTGACAATTATTTAAATTTTAAAACAATGTGCAACAACATTTGTAATTATTTATAGAGATCAAAAGTTCAAAATTCACCTCAGTTTTTGATTAATTAAAATTTCAAAAAAAAAAATTCTAAGTGTATTTTTGATTTTTTAAAGTACATATAACATTTTGATATCTCCATTTTTATCATTATAGATATCAAACATTTTTTCTATATTATTGGAGAAAATAAAAGTAATTCTGCCTTTCAGATATGTGTGTGTGAGTGTGTGTTTGTATTATTTAGTAATATTAAATTTATGAATAATTGTTATTAATAAATAAATTGTAAGTAATGATGCTAATCTTGATCCAAGTGTAATAAAAGAGCACTTCAATACATCTAGAAGTTCCAGTGATATTTCAGTATATAACATTAATGAATTTTAATAATTGCACTTTTTAAAATATAATAGTAATAGAGTGATTGATAAATTTAGAGCAAAAGTTGATCTCAAGCAAGATATTCCAGAAATAAACCAATAATAATAATAATAATAATAAAGTACTACTAACAATTAGTACTAAAATAGTTCCTAACAATATTAAGTGTGTATACAAAATACATCAATGTATACATGAAACTTTTATTTTTTCCCATAAGTTTAATCTAAATCCTCCTCTCTTAAACAATAATGGACAGATGAAAGACACCCATTTTGAGCAATAACTATACTGGCAGAGCATTTTATAACTTTCATTTTCAAATTCTTACTTTCTGTGAAAACTAGCAAAGTACATAAGATTATCTATATCATAAAAGACTATAATTACAGGTTGCTTATTCGTCTTTTTCTACCTATGTTTAAACTTTAAACAATGCAAGCACTATTAGAAAAAATTATATTACCTTCTGCTGTAGCTTCAGCCAATAGGCGAGCCTTTTTCCTTGCTCTTCTCATGCGACAAAAAACCATCAAACCAATGACAAGTCCCATGTAAAGTCCTGCAGCACCCAATGTAACACCAACTGTTTTTGACATAGTATTTTCTTCACCAGTCTCAAAACCTCTACCAGCATTACTAGGGCTATAATATTCGGCACCTGGAATTAAAAGTATGAAGGTTTATTTTAATTAATGTTATACTAAAATTAATTGGAAATGTTAAACAAGAATCTTTTTAGATTCAAGAAAAATTCAATTATTTCTTATATAGTAAATGCAATAAATGAAATTAAAAAAGAAACCATAAATTAGAAAGATTAATATAGAAAAGAAATTACTATGAATCTCATTAAAATACGCTTTTCTTTAAAATATTTCAACTGAAGATGCATGCCAAAATGTTACTTAAATTGGCTGCATCAGAACTAAATTGGAGGTGGAAGGGAACACTGATAGGCTTCAAAAAAATTAATGAATTTACTTTTGTTTCATTTCAATTTTACGCTTTTACTTGTGAATCAAAAATACATTCAATTTTTTTATAATTATAAATGATGTTAAATTTGATTTTTATGTTAAAATTAATGGTATTTGTTATAACTTATTTTTAAGTTGATAATTATAATTTATTCATCATTTTTTCCATTCAGTTAGAGCAGTTTTTCAACAAAATTATTTTTTGTTAATAGACGGATTTGTTTAGTATACTACACATTAATAATGATAATTAAAAATATATATATTAGTTCTCACAACAGAAATTTTTTAATCAGTTAAGAATCTTAAGCTTAAATCCACATTAAAACAAGACTCCATTAATTGCAAATATTCTTTTTTAAAATCATTTTGAATTTAAATATGGACAATATTTGATGGCTTTCATTTCTTAATTTTTATCCCCAGCTTGTACAATGTAGAAAACAGAAGAGACTTCCAGATTTTTTCAATTATAGTGTATAAAATACATTTAATTATCAAATTAAATCATTAACTAAATCATCTTAAATTAAATAATTAATTATCTTAAATTAAATTTAATTAAAGATTTTAATACTATTCACTAAGTATACTTTTTGTTTTTTAAAAAACAATATAAATAGGTACTTACTTTTAACATTCAAATTTACTTCTGCTCTTTTGAAACCTCCACTATTGCCAACAGTGCATCCATATTTCCCCTCATCTTCCATATGTACTTCAGACACATACAATGTACCGTTTTCCATAACATGAAATCTTTTAGGGTCAAAATTATCCATAATGTTATTTTTATCCCACTGAACAGCAGGCATTGGATCTCCTATGGCTTGGCAATGAAGCATTGCTGAATAACCTTCATATGCCTGAGTGTCTACAGGCTCGACAATAAACTTTGGCATAACTAAAGAAAATATAAAATATTTTAAATGAGAAAGTATAAACATTTAAATCGTATACTGGACTGAAATTATTGAAATACGTTGTATTTATAATATGTACAAGTTTCTAAAATGTGTTTAATTATGTACATGCTTTTCCAAGATAGATAAAAGGTTCACAAACAACTAAAACCGATAATAAAATATGCACACAAATTGGATTTTTTATTTATTAACATTTAGATTTGAATTATAGACAAAGATTTGAAACTGACATAAAAAATAAATAAATATGAAAAATACAAAAATGCCTGACACATATTCTTGAAACTGTATTGTGTTGCAAATTTTAATAATCAATTAGAAATCAAAATTGAATGTGGATATTATTTTATAATACTAATGCCAATAATATACTCGCAATATATTAATAATTATATACATTTAATTCTTTATTGGAAAAGTGTTAGTGTATATATATATATATATATATATATATATATATAATGTATTAATAAAAAATAGTAAAATATTCTTTTGTAATATTTTTTAAATACCATTAATATTTAGAAGTAATAACTTATTTATATTCATATTTTTAAATATAAATGCTTAAAACAATGTCATTCATGGAGAAAAATCATTATTTGTAGTAGAGCGCACTGTACATTAAAACCAAACAAACTTGTTCAATCAATTTCTAATCAGTATAAGATTTATATTAAGTCTGTTAAGGTACATAATATTCTCTTATCTGGATATTATACAAGATGTTAAAGAAGAATTTTTATTAGTTCAAATAGATTTTCAAACAACATTAGAAATATCAAAGATGGGCATATCAAACAATTCTAAAAATATCACAGATTGGGAAAGTACAAACATCAACACTTAAACAGTCAATAACAATAACAATTATTTTTTATTTTCATTCGATAATGTTTAAGTATATATACATTAATAAGACCATAAGAGCACAAAAAGCCCATCTGATAGATTCTTGTGTATTACAAATAGATTTTATAAATTAAATAAAAATTCATAAAATTACAACAGACAAGAAATTTTGAATAATTTCACTCACCTACAACATCAATATTGATAGTAGCATTAATAATTCCTTGAGAGCTTGTGGCCACACATATGTATTTTCCAGCATCATCATTAGTGACACCTTTGAAAGTTAGGGTCCCATTATCATCCTGAATATGAGGAGGCCAGTCAAAAAATGGCTGGCCTACTTTCTTCCATCGAACTACAGGAGGAGAGCTACCTCTGGCTTTACAATAAACTTTAGCAACAGATCCCAATTCCAAACGAGTACTAACAGGAGGTGGAACAAATTTTAATTGTTCTAAGGGGAGAGAAAGAAAATTAGCTATTGTTGATTAGACAGGAATTAAAAAAAAAAAACTGTTGAAAAATAAATACTTGCAAGAATAAAAGTTCCAAAAAAATAAAAGATAAAAATTTGAAAAATAATATATATATATATATATATATATTGCTAAAATTGAAACTATAGTTTAATTATAATTATTTGAATCGTAATAAATGACCTGAATTTTTTAAACTTTCAAAAATTAAAATTTTTAAAGAAGACCCATAGTTAACAACATATTAACAAATACTTTTTAAAAATAAAAATATCTAAAGCTAAATATTATTGAAGCAAATCTAAAAATAAAAATATTAAAAAAATTTTTACTAAAAATATAAATATTTAAAATTATTAATCATTGCATTCTTTGTATGAAACATAACATTAGTTCAGCATATAATTTTTGAAAGCTAATTGTATATTATTAAGTAAACTTAATGAATAGAACTGATATGTTTAAATATCCTAATTAAAATATAATACACAAAATATTTCTAAAAGCATTTACTCTTTTATTAAAAAAAAAACTTAACATAATTGCATTTTCATTTTCAGATTATCCATTATTGCATGAAACTTTCCTTTCCATATTTACTGCAATTCAATAAATAAAGCAAGATTTTTGTTTCAAAATAGATGAAAAATGGTTTTAAAATGTTTCACTCGAAATATTAGAAAACAGAAAGTTTAACATTTAAAGGATAATAGAAAAAAATTTTAACAAATAATTGTCTGAATAAAACACAATATATTATTTTAAGAGTAACAAATTTATAAAATCTGCATACTTAATAAAATAATCACCTTTCACTACCAGTTTAGCCTTTTCTGATAAAACTGGTGGGAATCCACTAGTTACCACTTCACACATGTAATCTCCAGCATCAGACATGGCTACTTTATGAATCAATAAAGTACCATTGTGTGGGAAGACGTTAGGATATCCAACTCTTTCTCTGTGTGATTTTGTCTCTTTTAACCATCGCACAAGTGTAACAGGATAAGGGCTTCCACTGAATTCACAAGTAAAGGTAGCTGATTCGCCTTCTTCAGTCACTAAGCCAGCAGGATGTTCAGTGATAGTCGGTGCAGCTATAAGAAATGTGAGACAAAAATTATATTTAAAAAAATTAAGGTGCATTAGCCATCAAGCCCTCCCCCCCAACAAAAATAATAAGGAAAATTGCCAAAATAGTTATGTTTTCATTAAATATTATTTTAAATGCCTTAAATGCTCTGGTCCTAATTGCTTCTTAGCATTTGACTAATTCATCTTGGCTTACTTAAATAACAATTAGTAAGACAGTAAAAAAAGAATTAACATTTTAATTTTAAAAACATGAGAAGCTTTTAATATAATTTTGACTTTAGATAATATTTCATCCATAACTTCCTATTTATGGCATTCCATCATTGACAATCAATTATATAATTTTGTTCTGTAAAAAAAAATTATTTTTCGCCAATTTTGGAAAAGGGAAATTATGTAATTTATTCTCTTAGCTTAAATATTTTATAACACACAAAATTTACTGGGGGAAAAAAAGGATACAATATAAACTAATAATTCTTAAATATAAATTAATTTTATGCAAACTTAAATGTTTAAAAATTAGAGCAGTATTTTGAATTACTTGATTAAATATTCATAAAAAAATACAAAAGAAGAAAGAAATTATCACTATCATAATATGCAATGCAGTTTTCATTTAATATTAAATGAAGCAAACTCAACAATAATTTAGATGTCTTAATTCTATTGAAAACTTACAAGCAACATAAAAATATAGAGATGTTCTTTCTTGTCCAGCAATATTTTCAGCATTGCAGGTGTAATTTCCTGTATCAGTCTTTTTAGCACCATCTACTATTAACTGTGAGTCATCAACACGAATTCGTCCGGTATCACTGATGATATGGCCAGAAGGATCTTCCCACCAAATTTTTACTTTGGGTCGACCAGCAGGCTTTACACATGTGACTTCAAATTGGCTTCCTAAAGCAACTACTTTCAGCTCATCTGGACTTATTGGAGGCTCAAATGGACTATCACCAAAAGGCTCAATATCTTGAAGAAAAAAGTAATTATAAGTAAATGGAGGCTTTTAATTTAAAAAAGAACTAGAATTTAACTTCTATTTCAATTTTCCTATAAAAAATGTTCCATATTTTAATTATCTTGAAAAAACAAACAAACAAACTTCACAATACTGCCATCCAAATTACTGAGAAATATAATATACATTTGCATGTAAGATGCTTTTACACAAAATAAGCAGGAGATGACTATCATTAAACTGCAGTTTTATCTTTTTTCATATTTAAACAAAAAGGTTAAGTTCTTAACAACTTTAACATTATGGCCAAGAAGAGTAATATGCTCACTACAGCAATGAAAAAAAAAAGAAAGAAAGATGCACACTCTTATTGACTATGTCCTTTTGAGAAAGGAATTTTATAGAAATTCAGCAGTGCAAGCAATTATAAAGATTTTTATGATACTATAGTCGCATACTGAACAATTTAAGTTATAAAAATTAAAGCCTGAGAAACATAGGAAAGCCTGACTTCTTCACAACTCAGAAGTTGGAGAAACTTAAATGAGATTGTTTAGAAAATGTCAAAAAGATCTATGAATTGAACTTATCATATATATTTATAATATTTGAAACAATATAATTAGAAACAGATGGATTCATTCACATCTTATGGAATTTAAATTTGGATCAGATTCATATTTTATAGAATTTCTTATATTGAATGTGATTTGACCCATCAACATCTTTTCAAATGGAACTAGAGATCATCTTTGAATCAGAAAAATGTTTTAGCTAGTCAAGAATAATAAAGCAGATTTTAATTTGATTACTTAACAGATATATATAGAAAATGTTTCATTATTTCTATTTATCATAAGTAAATAATGTTTTTTGACATATTTTTACTGTTGTGATTCAGAATATTCATTTAACATAATTAATGCAATATTCTTGCATTGTATATCAATATATGATTTTTTTTAAAAAAATTCAATTGGAGGGCTGGACTTTAAGTGATATTAAAAAAAATCAATATATATTTCATTGGAAAATATGGAAATAAAACAATTAAAGACAATACAAAATTGTGGTTCTTCCAATTGACTGTAAGCATTTTTTTAATTTTTCATTTAGAATAAATTTTTTAATCTCTCTGGACCTCTTCTTTTTGACCAAAGAACATTGATAAAACTGCTTAAGCTTTGATATAATACAATATTAAACATAGATAATTTAATCAGTATATAAAACTTTAAACTGCTAATTGCTTTATATTTTTAATGCAATGACAAAAACGGCTAAAATAAAATAGCACAGGGAAAAGTTTTTAAAAATTTCTTTTACATGAAAATAAAATAAAATATAATTTACAAATAAATACACACACTCATAATATCATTTACAAAAAAAAGTTTAATTATTACATTGATTAAATTTCAGAACTTGCAAATGCAAAATATTCCAAATGAGAATTTTAATAAATATATTTATAAATTTAATGCACTATTTATATTAGAATAACATTTTGTGGGAGGAAATCACATAAGTTTGATGGATATGGAAAATTAAAATTAAATATTTCTTCACAGTAAATTTTAAATAACTAATTTTTATGTGTAACAAACTTACAAGCCAGTTTCAGACGTGCAGCATAAATTTGTTGGGGAGCTTCTTTACTGATGTCACTAATTCCAACACATTTATATATTCCCTCATCACTATTTAAAATCCTAGATATACTTAAAGAGCCGTTTGGAAAAACTGTAAACCTGAAATAATTATTATATTTTTTAATTAACTGGTTAAAAAAAAGCATCATTACTGAGCTTTTAGTCAGTATATTTACTTATAATTAAAAGTATTTTTTAAACATTCAAAATAACAAGTGCAATCAAGGCATTTTCTAAATATATATATTCATATTTTCAAGGTAAAGCAAATACACAAAAACTTTAATCACATTTGACTTAAATTTGTATCAATAAATATAAAATTCTATAAACATGAAGCATATACAAGTTTCTGTTTAACTTATTACATTCATTAAAACAAATAGAGACAGTTCCTCTCTTAACTGTAAAGCAATATATCATTTGTAAAAAATAGAAAAGAAAAAAACACCCTGCATTTATTTTTTTATACAAACTACATTAACTTAATGCTACAATGAAGATAAAATACAAACCTAGAATTGTTGGTCAAAGGTACATCGCTGGTTTGAGCATACCATTCCACAGCAGCTGCGTTTTCAAAAACACAATCAAATACCGCTGAGCCATTCTTAACCGCAATGATATCTTTAGGGAGAATTTGGATATGTGCAGCAGTATCACCTTGAATTTAAATATATAAATCATTGAATATTAAAATTATTGAGTCACATCGAAACAAAATTATTAGTATCATTCCTATTTAAGCTAAATGTTTATAGTTTTAATTTAAAACATTTAAATTAAAGCGCAAAATGTTCTTTTTAAATGTTTGATTTAATTATAAAAATTTCTGTATTATACTAGAAAAGTGACAAATATATATATATATATATATATATATATATATATAAATAAAAATCTTGAGGCACAAGATAATTTGTGCATGAACCCTTTAGTAATTTTCCAGTAATTTTGAGAGAGGCTTTTAATTATAATTCACCCCATAATATATTTATTCCTTTTTAGAGAAAACTTGGGCCCATATAACATCAATATCCCATATATTTAAAAAGCCATCAATATCTCATATTATATGTATATGTAATATCTCTTAATCTAATTTAAAACCTCATTAATTTCCCAATTTTCAACTTAATTTAGCCCATAATTAACTTTGTTTTAAAATGGTGTCTAATTTCCTGATCCAATCCTTTTTTTATTTCATTATTTTTAACATGCACTGATGAAGACGGCAGGTTTTTTCGCTCAGAGTGAGAAAAAAAAATCCCTAATGCTCACAAGCTCTTTTTAAAAAAACCTAAATAGACAAGTTTTAAGGAAATCCTTATCAAAATCTCAATGTAAAATCCCCAACGGTAAAAAATTTTAGTCTCTTTACTTGTGTCACAATAATGCTCGCTTCTCATTCTTGTATATTAAGTATGCCTTCAGTGTTGAAATAAATCGAAATTTTGAAATTTCAAAAGTTATTGTATATATATTATACATATAAAACATTTTTTTTAATTTAAAGCAGAAGGCAGAGTTTCGAGGGCAGGGAAGAGATTAAATTTTTAATTTCATTTTAATGCATTCCGGTTCACACATTATGTATAAGTGGAAGCGACCAGCACAACAAAAAACGGCAAAACACGGAATGGGGCAAAGCTAATGAAACTTTTATCCCTGTGAATATATATTGCGAGATTTTAATAGGAATTTTTATGCATGTCAATCTCAAGTAAGGGAATCGTTGAGATCTTTTAAAGGAATATAGTTCCATAGACAGTATTTTATCCCTTCATTCGGTATGTGGGACTTGTTGTCTTATAACCGGTCCAGCAATTTTACAAAGCTTCTGTAGAATTAATTAAAAAGAAAAGTGGAATGGGATCAAGAAATAAGAGAATATTTTAGAATGAAGTTACCATGGACTGAATTGAGATAAAACTTTGAAAATTAATTAGGGTTTAATTTAGATTTTAAAATATCATATTATATGTAATGACAAATATTATCAGAATAGAAGAGGAAATTTTTTTAAAAAATTTGGTGCCTTTTGAGAATACGATTTGTTTTAATAATGAAATTCTTCATAGTTCTTTTCTTTTAATTAGAAAAAGTAAAGCAGATATTATTTTTTTTTCGTCAGCCCAAAATTTTAATAGAATTCTTTTTTAAAAATAACGAGAAAAAACAATTCTGTTACATTTTAAAACATATCGACGATAACTTACTGGGCAACGTGAGTGCAAAATTATCAGTGCTGTCCACCACGCCAACTTCGCTGACCGCTCTGCAGGAATAAATGCCATTGTCGGCTGGCGACAGGGACGCCACTTGCAAGCGTTTATTCCGGAAGGAGATGCGCTCATTCCGAAACATTCGCAGGCCATTATGAAACCACTCAAAGCGGACCTCAGAGCTTCCTTCCACTTTGCACCGCAGGACCATCTCGCCCTTTTCCGCCAACTCCTCTGGTGTGTCGGGACTTTGCAGTACTACACGAGCCTGGTCGCCAATCCCTGCAGAAATTAACAATAAATTTAACATTTTTATTCGCCAATCTGAAGGAAATATATAAATTTACAATAGACACAAATAAAGAAAGAGATATTTATGACAGAGGAAGAAACGAAATATTTTCATTCGAATTACATTGAAAAGAGAATTCATTTGCAAATAAAATTGAAAGAGGAGACTTAAAATGGAGTCTGTTTTGTGATAAGGTACCACAATTATTTTTTTGCAGCGGCCTCGTAATTTTTGAATTATGGTGAAATGAGAAATATGGTACGTGAATAGGTACCCAACTTCACAAACTTCCATACCGTACTAGAGTGAAGATCTTTGTTGCGAAAGGTAGATTTAAGGAGAAATACGCTCACATATACAATGGAATTTTAGTGGTCACATTTCGAACTTAGAAGCCTTTTGAAAAACCGACCCGGGGGCACTAGAAATTGCTTAATATATTAAATAAAAAATTGTAATTATTTAACTACACACAAGGCACTTAGTATTATTTCCTAATTTAATTATTCAATTTCACATATGGAGCTTAATAAAACGAAGAATTGTAATTGTAACATCGGACAATGCAAACATATTAGAATTTTCAACCGAAACCAGTGTAATATTAAAAGTTGAAGAAATGGATCTGTAACAACATAGAAATATAAATGCATGCATGCTCTCTAAATAAGAAAATAATTTTACATTTAAAATATAAAAAGGCGAAGAAAATTTCGCGCTTTAATGTGAGGACCTGGAGTTGATTATTTTTTGTTAGACATGGATTAAATTGATTTTAAAAATGTTTATACTTAAACTGATAAAATTATATAAAATGATTTGAACAGTGTTAAACGCTTCGAAAGAATATCTTTAAAAAATTCTAATAATACGACTTAAATTTTAGTATAAAACTTAATAACCCTCAGAAAACGAATTAATGTTATGAAGAATTTTAAAATATTATTAAATTAAAAATATTTTTAATTGTTTGGAGGCCGAAAAAGAAGCATCGAAAATTCCGAGATTCAAAACCGGTCGCTAACCAAAATTTAATAATTTGTATTTCTCTTATTTAAAAGTAAAATAATTCTACATAAATTTTCATTGTACTGACAAGATTTCAATTAATATTCTAAATACATATAAATTATCAGTTTAATGCATAAATTTCAAGATCAAAAGTGACAAACTTTGAATGACTTTTTTTCTTTCTTTATCTAACTCAAGAACATCTTCATAAAAAATATATTGCTACTCAACGAAAGCTACTAGAATCCACTCATTTCTTTTCGAACGAAAAGATGATTGCGTCCCTAACTTACCCACTTAGGCCCCTTGTGTTTGAATTAGATGAAAATATCTGTCCTCACGATGTGGTTTATTGCTATTTTTTTTCTTCCTGATTTTCCACAATTCTCGTGATTCTGCATTTTTCTTTCTTTTTTTATTGCCTCCCGCCTTTAGAGTTTTTTTTTTTCTAGTCTCCGCTCTTCTTCGAGCAAAATGATTACCATTGATGTACGGAAAACCCGAAACCCTCTAGGGCACTCCAAAACTCGACGTTGGCAATCGGAAAATGTTGCCACCACATCTCAAAAGATTTGCCGCCTTGTTATTGAACGGACAGGTGGTATTTAAGCTGTCACTCGAGACTGGATTTGGCCTCTCCGTGGTGGTTCGCACTTAATCATCATCAGAAATACCAAAGAGGAAGGGGGAGAGGACTGCCAATATAATAAAGAAAAAAAGAAAGAAAAAGATTTTAGTAGAAGGGAACGTTTCTTCGACCAACAAGCAGCCGAACCAGAAGCGAGTGGCAAAAGAAAATGACATTTCAACAAAGACCGCCTCGTTTCTAGAATTATTACTATTTTTTTTTTCTCAATCCCCCCTCCCGCCTCAATTCTCTGAAATACTTGGTGTTCTGTAAACACACCCGTCTCTTTGGTATTCTCGGGCAAATCTACAGGCAACGCCCGAGCCGGAAAACCTACGCGTAGAATATCTACAAATCTTTCCTGACTACCAGGGAAGCAAGACCCTTTAATTAGCGTTACTCTATCATCGCTCGAAGTTAATGATTCTTTTTCAAAAAAAGTAAACAGAACTTGTCGAAAAGGCGATTTACCGAAGTTGGTCAATTTATTACATGCTAAACAAACTTTTTTTTTTTTTTTTTTGCTTCCTGTCAACGGAGGCATAATGAGGGGTTGAAATCTCCTCCCCTTTTTGAAAAGTATACAATAACTGGGCAGCAGTCACTGGCCCGAGGTATTTGTTTGCCTTTTATAATTTGGTTTGCCTTTTTCATTTCGTCAATTTGCGATGAGATATTGGCATGCTATTCACCGAAAGCTTATCTTCAGATCCTGATTTATTGGCAGACAAATTAAAGACAGAAATAAAATATTATTGAAACGCAATTAAAGCAGCGATGAGACCGCAAAAAGGAATTATCTTAATCAAAACGATGGTTGCACCATATAATAAGAGTTTTAATCATGAGATTGCTTTTCAAACTTAAACTGAATATTTAGAAAAGTAATTTCAAATAGGCAGCGTGATGGCAATTTTAATATATGTTATTTTAAATTTTTTTTATATTTTTGTTCAGAAAATTCCTTAAAAAATAAAGAAAAGAAAAAGAAACGGAAAAAAGCACGTTGAACATTTGGATGATTGTCTTCATCTAGAGCAATGATATATTAACCCTTCGCACTCCGAAAAATAATTGGATGCAAAATTAAATATAAATGAAAAATAAATATACAATTCTTTTTAAGTTGAATTTCTTTGAAAAATTAATCTACATCTCTTAACCATTATGTAGGCGTTTTTAGCAATTAAATTTGAAAAATAAATAAATAAAACGTCAAAATGATGCACAATCTTGAATGGTGAGTCAGAGGCACCATCGGAGTGCAAAGGGTTAAAATAATACAGATTAAACGATTTCCACAACTATTTTCCACGTCCAGTTCTATTAATCAAAAACTGCCATTTGAATACAAGGAGGTAAAAGATTTCCTTTAACAAAATAATCTTAGCTAATATGATTACTACTGAGAGATGAAGAAAATGTAGATATTATGCTAAATAGTATTATTACTATTAAAACTCAAAAATTACTAGTAGAAAAACTTCGTACTTTCGTTTTTTCGCTCAAAATTTTCTGTACAGACAAATGGATTTGGCTGTCTTTTATTTCTCTCTAACACAGAGATAATAAAAGACAACCAAATAATCTTTTGTACTGATGGGGTTCTCTTTAAAAGGACAAACATCTTATATTCCAGGATAGACCAGCCAGGAATGGTCTTCTCTAATACTCTATAATAAACTTGTCATGGCAGAAAAAGCTGTATATGGCATTGTGTGCAATAGTTAACGAAATATTAACTTTTGGTGGGATTTTGGTTTTTTCTTGAATTTATCGTGTCATCTTTACCGATTTATTTGGCAATTATTAATCCTTGGCATGCAATTAATAACATTCCAAGGTCGAATGAATGTTTCCGACAAATTTTTTCAACCGATTATAACAAAAAAATTGACACAAAACTGCACTTGTAGTCACAAAATACCATACCAAGTTTGATATATTGAAGTCACTGCATTCTCGTACAATTCCATTAATGTAATTGAAAATATGGATCAACAAACGACTAATCACCAGTTGGATTTGCCTCAAAATTTGTCATGTGTCTACAATAAAGATGCTAAACCTCTGCACTAAATTTTACCTATTCAGCTCTTTTCGATTTGAAACTATCGTGTTAAGTTATACCCGGACAGACGGATTTCCTATAAACATTTTCAAAATTTAATAGAAATCTGCAAATTCAGTAAAAATTTTAACTGTATACTTCAAAGCATTCGTGAATAATCTTTGTCACAGACAGATGGACATTTTCTAAAAATACGTTTTTTTAAACTCAGGGAGATCTAAAATAAGGAGATTCGTCAAAATCTTCAGTTCAGATTTGCTGATAATTACTATACTTCTTCTATCTAAGCATACAAGAAAGCAAAAATGAGTAAGACAAAAATAATGTCAACCTCATACAGACAATAAAAACTAATGTTTTCTCAGAATTTTGAATTGTACATTTTTCTCCGTATTCAACCACTATTTACAATTCAGAATATGAATAATAGAATGATAATATGTTCAAATTTGTAATCAGTTTCTAAATTGTATCCTGGATTTCACAGTAAAATCCTGTAATAGCCGAGTTTTCTCCTCTAAAATTAATATCGAAAAATGTATTATTCTTATGCTACCCATTTTTTTACGCAAAACTCCTT
>JAOUZG010050212.1:1250988-1269496 GCA_026289955.1 Argiope argentata | reverse complement strand
CACACACACACACACACACACACACACACACACACACACACACACACCGTTTTCATGCTTCTTAAGTATTTATAATTTTATAAAAGAAATAAATCAGTTTTATTTAGAATAGCAGTAATTAGTTAGAATAGTTTACCTCACTAGATTTCACATTTTGCTTTTAAACTGTAAATCTATACTATTAGTATGAACGTGAAAGTTTGGATTGATGATGTTAGTCAATCATGCTAGAACGGCAGAACGAAATTGAATAAAATTTAGCATAGAGGTAAAATACAATCCAGAGTAGGACATAGACTACTATTGATTCCAGTTAATTAAGTGGTTAATTTTTTATTAATTAAAAACGAACTTTCTCGTCAAAAATTTTCATTTCCTCACCGCCAAATAAGTAAGGCATAACATGTTTTCGATTGGTTATTTCAAACGATTCTGTTTATTTTCTTAGTGTTTGATTCATTTAAAATTAAACATTGTAATTAATCCAACTTTTGGATTCATTTTGAAGTACTTTTGAATTAAAAAAAGGTACTTTTCTGCTAGACGAGTTCAAACGAAAAAGCGTCAAAGACATTTGGCGGAATTCTGCATTATTTGGCTATTTTTCGCATGCACCCGTCAAACGGAAAAGCAACAAAATAAAACATAAAGAAGGAAATTAAAAATTCCTAATAAGTATAACCCCCAACTGGCGTAGAAAATTCCAAGCTTTTGCGTTGCCCCAATTGGCATTGAATTGGCAGTGTGTTCTTGATTTCATTTTGTTTTGGCCAGACTAACAACAAAACGATTTTTAATAATTTCTTAGCTGTTCTGTTTTATTTCAGGTATATACTGTAAACAAATTGTTTTTAGGTTAGTTGTGTGGGCTAAGCTTTGAAATACAACTATGTGGTGCTTTGCAAGGTACGAGGTTGGTACTTTTTCGACAGCGCTTGGTTTGTGTTTGCATTGCCGTCATTTATTTGTTATTGTAATTTGATTTTTCCTGTTCATTTCCCAAGATTTTTTCCTGTTGTATGTATTCTTTTAGCCTACTTTCATTATTTCCGATTAAATTTTTTTCCAAGCATTCCATTTTTTTTCTATATTTTCGTTAATTTGCTGCACCGTTCATCAAAACCTAACGACTGGAAACCTATTGCTACACCCAGCCATTTCGCCAAAATTTGGAAACAAATTATATACATATATTTTTGGGGCGAAAATTATTTTCAATAACACCATAATGATACGGTACGATGACATTTTACATTGTAATCAGATTGCCAGTTCTGATACATACACATCAAAATTTCCACGTGTACGAAGTCGTGGGTAAACGCTAGTACTTAATAAGTCCTTAAACAACATAAGTTGTTTATTTTATGGTCCAAATATTTAAGAGTTTATACTGGTCCAATCCAGCCAAACCTGTCCAATCAATCAAATTCAGAAACTCTCTTCTGACTAAAGAATCTCAACTACCTAATTTAAAGAGTAAATAACCTGCTTAAGTACCAAAAAATTTGTTGAAAAAAAATTGGTACTCAAAAACTGTCCACATTTATCGCTCGATACATACAATCGATAAATGAAAGAAAAGTTTAAAATTTTTCACAGGAAAAAAAAAGTAGAGCATCATGCGCTTCAAATCTCATTAACAGCGAGAGTTGTTTCAGTTTTACGGCGGCAATCGATTTGGATTCAAGTAAATGTATCTCGCGGTAATTTACATTCAAAACGAAACCTCGGAATTCGGGTGCCTGGAGTTAAATGACCACACGGTCACAGCAGTTTGCACCGTTATATTTGATGAGGAACTATTTCCCGAGTGCGGTTTTAGTTTAATGAAGAACGACGAGTTCAATTCGCCCAGGAACTGCTCTCACCAGTTCCCTTAATGGCCGAATTTTGGAGCGCTTAAAACTTACGGCCGCTTTTAGCGAAATGAATTTTACGGGTTTACATTCTTGGAAGCCTAATGAAAATTGCAAAAATCCATTAGCAAATAGTTTGTAAAAACTGCCGTGATATTTCAATAATTTCTACACTTTAAAAGAAGAGTCAAGAAAGCCCGCCTTATACAAAATAGTCAATTTAAATAAGCATACAAAAAAATGCAACACCCGAAGTTTTGAGTTTTTGTTACCATTTTCACAGTTCAGGCAAAACGTATGTGTAATTAATATTATCATGCGGGGACATGATGTTGTTTTGGTTAGGAGATTTTGGTGTTTCCGAAATTTACGGGCAAAAAATAAAGATTATGGACCGCCGGAAATTATCGGTTGAAGAATTATTTTTTACCTTCTTTTACCAGTATTACATCATTATTAGGTATGCTTCTCTTTAAAAAGCAGTTACATTTTTTTCAAGTTTGACCTGCTTTTACAGGTATTGCTTTATTATTACGTATGTTTCTTTGATAACTGATGCGTTTTTAAAAGACGAAAAAAGACATCATAGCTGTTATTTTAGCTCAAAATCGGTCGAGTTCCAAAACTTTGTATACCAGCTAGGAAAATTAAGAATGAAAGTTTAAAATATATTATGAAAGGATAGAGACCGATAGAAAGGTTGTGGGATTGTTTCAAACCGGTTTAAACTGGTTAATGACTTAAATTAATTAAAATAAATAATGACTTAAAAATAATAGTGTTCTTACAAGATAATTTGAAATTGGCGGTCTTAGATTTAATTTTTTAGAAATGGTTTTGATTATTTGTGTACGAACAGAAAAAAAATTAAAATATCATAAAAAATATTCAGCATTTAAAATCTACAAATTGAATTTAAAAAATTTCCAGTAATAACTTAAACCATGCATAAAAAGAAAAGAGAATGGTGGAAAAAAAGAAATTCAAGTCACCAGCTCGAAACATCAAAACAGGTGAGTATTTTTAGAATTTATATTGCTATCTTTTTTCTTTCAAAATTTATTATTGTAGAGGTTGCATAACTCTACCATCTTCTGTTTTGATACAATAGATGGCGTTACGTTATTAACATCAAGGTATATATCACCATGATCTTTCTTGGAGGTCATAATTAGATTGTGTTCTAAGTGTATATTGTAGTGTATTTTCGTGTTTGTTTTCTCTCGTGAAATGAAGAACTTAGAAAATAATTAAATGACTGTTCTTGAAACTCGTCTGTTATTTTCATCTACCTCATAATGAAGTTATAAAGAATCTTGATCCTCAACGCTCTTAATTATAAAGCAGCAATAAAAGCCCGCAATAAATAAATACGTATGACATTGTCAGAATGTACATGACTATTAATGCAGTGACTGAAGCAATGAAAAGTATTGCTGCAAAACATATTTAAAAATATTTTTACAAAATTAAATTTCAGAAAATTTGTGTGAAAATAAATTTAGAATACCTGAAAAGTTTTTTTTTAATAGATGTAAAAATGGTTTTTCTGTTTTAATATATACAGAAGCTATTATGCAAAAAACATAAAATTTTTGTTTAAATTCTAATTATGAATTATCCACGAAGAGAAACTTGACCAATTATGCTTCATAAAATGTTGATATTTTCTCATCTGTTCCGTTTAGATACTAATTTATACATTTGGCATTACTTGAGATTTTAAAGTATTAAATTACTTTTAGTGTATAAATTACTTTTTCGTAAACTGTTATAAATTACAAAACCCTTTTATCACGACTTAAGAATTGAAATAAAAAAGAAGTAGTGTAGATAAACTCTTAATTTATGCAGCAAAGAAGCATCTACAAATTTTCTCATTTTAAAATCATTTATGCTAAATTTTCTAACAAATTTATAATAATCGAAAAGACAAAATAATGGTTAATATCTCATAGACTGAAGCACTTGTTGCCATTATAAATCTGTTTCATTCATTCGACAACGTTCTATTTTCTTTGCTTCCGTTTAAGCGATTGATTTATCGACTGCTTTTAAATACCGTTAAAACATTACATTAAAACAAATGAAAATTTGATGAAAAGATACTGAGTTAAATTAAAACAGGGTTTAAAAAATAGAGGTAGGACAGTTCAAATTTAATATTTCTTTAAATGTATTTAAATTTTCAAAAAAGATATATAATTTTAAGAAATATATTATTTAGAGATGAAATTAATAGCATTAAAATAAAATTTTAAATTTTAATTTAAAAAATATTTTTTGTAACATCTAAGAAAATTATTACCAAAGTTAAAAGGAAATTTTTTTGTTAAATTTTCAATTAATTGAAGATTTAATACAAATTTGAGCTTTGAAAAATCTACAACATTCTTTCTTTCGTCCTAAATAATTGTGCAAAATTTGGTTGAATTCCACTCAGTTGTTATAGATATGGAATATATAAACATGCATGCATCCATAGCTCCAATTTATATTAAGATTTCAGTATTTATAAACACGAGTCCTGCATAAATAATAGTATGTACAGTTGTGGAAGTCGTACAGTTCATGAGTCTTAAAAATAAAATAATTACATAAGTATTACTGAAATAAGAAAGTCACAAAAAAAAATCAATGACAAACTAAAAATGGGTTCAAAAGTAAAGCATGTAGAGCCTGGGGATGACAATTTCAGAATTCGCCACTGAAAAGAAGCTTTTACGTATCAAGATACAGAACGGAATGCGAAATGATCGATAAAGCTTTATATAAATGATACTGAAAAAAATATTTTTTTCAACTCTTCGTTACCGAGAATGGGTGCTAGATCAGGTAACCTCGATAGAATCTGCACAAAGCGAGATTCCAACAGAAAAAAAACCCCAGGCGGCCTCTGTGAGTGGGTGTGGTGTAGGAAAAAAAAAGGGCCACCATTTTCTATCTGAGTCACGAAATTTTCTAAACCAAAAGCCGATTACGCTAATCGCGCCACCATTCTCGGCGCAGCTTCCTCGGAAAAACGGTTTTTGTTTCTTCTCTTCCACAACCCCACCCCCCTTTGCACGTGCGACCACTTTTAGTTAAACTGGCGCTTTCACGATCCTTTTGTTTATGTTGCGAAGATTTTGCCTCATTGGGGAAGACAGTCACGTACGGAGAGTATTTAATTTGCAGGGGGGGGGGGGATTCCGTTGCCATTCGCGGCCGGTAATCCAAAAGCTCGGTGGACGAAGACGGATAGGAATGGAACGGAAGATCCATCCTGATAAATGGCGACTCGTGTGAAACTAATCGGACAGAAAGTAAATTAAAGCACGGAAATGGCGGATTTTTGTTAGTAGATTAAAGAAAAGTAACTAACCCTCTTGGATTTCCTTTCTAAATCCGACACACAGATAAATTTGCATCACAAAATTGGAAGGCGTTACTTTTCTTGTCACTTGTGTTTTGTAATCTGTACTTAACAAAAATACTAGAAAATAATTAAGAGGAGCAATAACATTAGAAGATTATATATTAAATAATAATGATAAAGGAGGATTCCGTTGGAGCTCTATAGACCATTTGCTCTACAGCACACAAAAAAAAATCGGCACAAATACTAATAATTCATTGTTGGCGGTCAATAGACCATTTGACTTATAGGAAACAATTTTGCCACAAATACTTATAATTCGACTTATTTTAGATGATAAAAATAGAATCATACTAGAGATTTTTTTTATCATGTCAGAACATGATATTGATTTGGGAAGGAGGTCTGTGGCGTCAACAAAACTCCGTAGGCGAAAAATAAAAAAATTATTATCTGCGCGAGCATCTCAAAAACAGCTTTTAATAACGTGTTGTCATCACCTTTACAGAAGCTCTGATTTTAAAAAAATTTAATGACTACAACAAATAAAACCTAGAAAAATGTCATTCTGAGCACGTGATTCTATGAAATGAAATAAATAGGAAATGTGATATTTTTTTTAACGATAAATGCTAGACAAAGTTTTTTGGATCGTTTTCAATACTAAAGTGACTCATTCAATGAAACCCATTTAAATGAATAAAAATATGATTTAACTTGCACGAGTACGCGGTGCTTGGCCGTTCAAGAAATTATGTTCTGACATGATACAAATATGCATAGCAGATTTCCTTTTAATCTTTTTTTTTTCGCAAATTAACAATATTTTGTCTTTTTTCCGCTATAACTCTCCAAAATATTACTATACAAAACTAAATTTTAAAGTCAATTTAAATTTTAAATATTGTCCTTTTATTGATATTAATTTAACAATTACGTAGGTTTTTTTTTAAATTCTGGGTATTAAAAAAATATTAAAAATTATTAATTTAAGAAGTTTAATTATGAAGAAGAGGTCCAATGTCGCTTTGAAAGTCGCATCGTTTCCATGGTTTCCTCAAATATTTATTCAAGTATTCATTTAATTCCATTGTGGAAAACTAAGGAAGAAAGACTCGGCTAATTATTTGAAGCAGTTTACATGACGTGAAATTACATTACATCATTCCAAAAGACGGCGAATAACTTGAAATTTTTTTCCCAGACCCTTCAGTTTTTAATATGCCACGATGGTGTCATGGGAACCAACTTCATTAGACAAACGTGTTTGAAAAATCATTAAGTCGAGTAATGCGCAAGAGATTTTAAATTAAATAAAACTAATAATCCTGACGAACTACCTGCCTAGATTAGTCTGAAAAAGAAAGGCGGTTAGTCTGATATATAAATGAGGTACTAAAATGGACAGATGAAGGGGGGGGGGGTAAAACATAGATACAATTTTTTAAACAAAAGGGGGGAGGAGATTTAATCAACAATATTTCATCTATGCTACTATTATAAATGTGAAAGCTTAAATGGATGGATGATGTTAGTCAATCACTCTAGAACAGCTGATCGAAATTAGATGAAATTTAGCACAGAGATAGGTTATAGTCTAGAATAGAAAACAGATTACTATTTATTCTGTTTAATTGAGTAGTTAATTTTTTATTGATTAAAAACTAACTTTCCAGCCAAAAAATCTCCATTTATCCAACGCCGTATGAGTAAGCCTTCAGCTCGTTTTTTCCCACGCTAATGAGCTTAGGTTTGTAGAAATATTTTTGATGTTATGCACACATATTAGAGAATTAAGTCAGTTAAATCATTTGGAATAACATCGACTCTACGAAACAAATTTATTAACAGAAACAAAGTAAACATTAATTTTCAAAGCAATTTCCGGTTGCCAACTTAGGAAAAACATATAAATAAAAATATTTAGATACATCATAAAAAGTACGGAAATACAGAGAGTCAGCGAGGATAATCTTTTTAACATCACAATAATAAATCTTGCAGTTCCACTGATGCACGTGATACACAAAATAATACTTCAGCGATCAGAATTTAGGCACCACAGGTTTAACATGTTTTCGACCAGTAATTTCAAATGATTACGTTTATTTTCTTAGTATTTGACGCATTTTAAAATTAAACATTGTTAATTAATCAATTTTTCGGATTCATTTTTAAGCACTTTTGAATTAAAATAAAGCAGAATAAAAGAAATTAAAAATTTCTTATTGATGAGGACAATTGTATCAGCGGGGCTTGTCCATGGCAAGTGCCATAATAACAACAACAACAACTAAATCCTATCTTCACCACGAAATTTATAAACCACGCCAACTGCAGAATTTCTGTTAAACGGGTAGAACTTCTGAGGAAGGTGGGGTGAATATATAACAAAACGGGAATATATAACAAATAGAGATAATGCACGCACAAGATCAAGTCAATTAAAAATATATATATATATCTATATAAAAGTCTTAAGAACAAATTTTGACAAACTAAAACAACAGAACACTAATTCCGAGTTACTTCCAAGAGAATTGGTTTTACTATTTCACCCATGAAAAAAAAATCAAAATTTAAATTAATATAAGAAATAAAGACAATTGTTTATTATTATCTATAAATATTATTTAATTATTAGATCAGGTATTTTCAAATATTTAATTTTATATTGCAACATATTTTTTAAGAATGAAAAAAAAAATTACATAAAATAAAAATTTACAAAAAGGTAACTACAATTCGAATATATCCCAACGAGCGACCTTTCAATACATAAAAACACAAAATTACTCTGAGAATATTGCAACAATAATAATAATAAACTCATAGGACCCAAGTCTCTGGGATTGCCAGCTTTTAAGTATGTTCTCACTTTGTAAACTTATTAATATGGTCATGCCTTTCTCCTTAGAAAAGTAAGAAAGAAAGAAAGAGGATTTCAAATACAAATTCTATTACGCATGATATTGATCTATATTGTTTAGAACTAAACTTTGATTAAATAGGCTCATTACTTTTAAATACAATATCTAGGGATACATAACTTCTATACTAATATCAATTCCTGGTTAGTTCTACCATCTTCTCCAAAAGAAAAGAAAAAAGATATGAAATGCGTCATAGACGCTAACAAAACATAACCCATTTCTATAAAAATAGGGGTGGGAAAGAGTGTATGTGAAATCAAAGTTTGGCAATGACATGATATTGTAAATATATTGCAACTCTTCAAACTGCCGATGACTTCCGTTAGCAAAGAACGTTTCTGCTTTTGTGTGTTTCTTTTTCTCCTACACTATTTATCCATTTGCTACTGCAATTTTCGTTCACAGAGAACATTCAGCGTAGAATTTTTCGAAATAGTATCGCAAAGAAAACAGTTAAGGAACTAGATAAGCAAATAAATAAACAACAGAAAAAAATTGTACTAAACCTGTACGTACACGTTTTATGGTTGTAGAGGTAATAAAAGTTTTTCTTTTCTATAAATAAATAAATGTAATAGAAAAAAGAAAACCCTCGCAGAATTGCAGATAAAGAAAACCGTTTGAGATAAACTTCTGCTCCGAAATGACGGAAACTAATTCAGGAACCAGACAAAATGAAAGTGGAACGAAAATGTCGGCTAAAGTGACGTGAGTCGATAGTTTGAGAAAAGATTTATTTATTTTTGTTGGGATTCTGCTTATTTATTTCGCCCTAAAACAACTCGCCAGCAAAGAAATTAAGATGCGAACTTCGGGGAAACTTTACGTTATCTTAAAAATTGCTTAAATTCTTTGGAGTAATAAAGATGTCTGGAGGAGAAACGCAGCGAAATGAAAAGAGAAGCGATATAAATTCTTTTGAAATATCCAGCGAACGACAAAAATAATGATTCTAAAAAGGAAAATTTACATTTTCAAAATGGGTTGATTTCACAAAAGGAGAACTCTTGGCATTAAGACAAAAGGATGGAAATTGAATAAGCAAAGGCTAGAATTAATGTTCAGACAACATTCTAGTAATTTTTATAAATCTGTTTATTTTTCGGTTATTTTTCATTGGTAGAATTTATTATGATTGTTTCATCTCTTAATTGGTTTATTTTATAATTTGTCTCATTCAATGAGCAATTTAAACATTCTACAGGAAATTCTCTTTTTCCATCTCAATTTTGCTAATTCACGAGTCAGTTTTCAAGCAGAATTAAGAAGCAGTATAATATTTTAAAGCAATAAATTACATAAGCAAATAAGAAATATTTGCTTGAGGAACAGGTTATTTTGAGAACAATTAGTAATTTCAATAAGTAAAAAAATAAAGAAGATCTTTATTACAAAGTGCATTAATTACATAAGCGAATTTTCCTTTTTCATTTGTTTATTGAAAGGAAATCATTACTATTTTTGTGATTCTTGAAAACCATCATTAAACTAAAAAAATAATTCCAACAATAATTCTTAGTTTAACGAACAAATAAATAACGCAGGTCTATTCTTAGATTCATGAACAAATAAATAGCACAAAATTTGAGTCATAAAAAAAGTATTTGCAATACAGTGATTTGATTTTTATATCATTTAATGCTCTGATTTCAAATATGGCGTCATTTTTTCTCAATTACGTAATTTCTTCACAAAATGGGTTTGAACTGGTTGTAGGGTTGTGTAATTGCTTAAAAAACATTGAAATCTCATATTGGACAAACAATAAAGCGAAACAATTTATTTTATAAATCATAATAAAATGTGTTCTTACTTCAATAAATCAGTAACTATTCAAAAACGATATCAGAAAGAAATAATCAATCGAGTCAGATTAGACTTTATTTTATAATAACTGCAAAAGAATAAAGACTTTTAAATGAAATTTAAAAGTTATATACTTTGCATATTAGTGCTCTTTTGTTGGCAACGTACGCACACAAACGAATACGTATAAAGTATCAGAATGACATTCTTTTCAAAATAAAAGCAGCGAAGGTTTTTATTTTGCATTTTGTTGGAATTAACAATGATTCGGCGATAAGATTTTGACTATAAAGTTATCGATTAAAACTTAAATTTTATCAAAGATCTGCTATCCGCCATTTTTTTAATGAAAACTTTGAGAATTATTATTATTTTTATGGTAAAGTTATAACCCATAAAATTGTCGGATGCTGACAAATGGCATGCTGACACAATCTCGGTAATGGGACATCAATAAGTCAAGCTCAAAAACCAATGTTAGCAATCTTCTGTATTTCTAATGTGGACCTATGAGATATTAAATATTACATTGACGGTTAAATATTCGAAAATAGGTTTGCAAATGGAGGTGTAAGTTCATTTGTCGTCCTTGTTATTGAATCGATTCAAAAAATGATGAGATTCTCCCCAAGATAACCCTCATGTTTCTTCAAAACATGATAATATAATTAAAATATACCGAAGTAATTGAAAACATATGCTCATGTGATCAAATAAATGAATAATTTTCTGCAAGTTCTTCAAAAATATCATTTGTAATTTTGACAAGAAATTGAAGTGACCCTTACATTTTATGCCAATTTATTTCTGCTTCGTTTTACGCTGTGGAAAAAAACTTAATAGTTAATTATCAAGCTTTCCGGCGTGACTAATATTATCAGATGTATTATTTCACCCATATTTCATCACATATAAAAAATGCACTTTGTAGCAAAGAAATAAAAAAAAATCCTTTTTAAAAAAAACAACATAAAAAAAGTCATTCCACAAAAGCAATTTTGACTCACATTTTTCTTCCTCTTTAACATGGCTAAAAAATGGCGTATATCATCACTCTGCTCTTGGAGGCAGACGTGAAATTTAATACACACCACGTGAAAAGAGTTCAAAAGTTATTACCCATAAAAAATAATGAGCACAATATTTATTCACGACTGAAAAAGCGGAGAAACGAAGTGAAGAGAGCGTCTTTTCATTCTTGGACACAGCGACCCATGACGACCAGGAGATAAGCGAGCAAAATAAGCGGCGAAAAGCGGACCGTTTAGAGCCGGGCGAATAACAATTCTGATAAAAGAATCTTGAATTCTCCCATGCGTTGCCACTTGTCGTCGGAAAAAGCGCTTTGGAAGAAAAAGATTGATGAGAATAAAATCGGGGCCCAAACAAAAGACCCCAGAACACTTTCACACTCAAAATGATGCAGCGGATGAGTTAATAAACGCTATTCCGATGTCATTGTATACACGGCGGTGACGATTGAGCTCCATAACGT
Organism: Argiope argentata; assembly: GCA_026289955.1. Classification (NCBI taxonomy): domain Eukaryota; kingdom Metazoa; phylum Arthropoda; class Arachnida; order Araneae; family Araneidae; genus Argiope; species Argiope argentata. The sequence goes on along the minus strand of JAOUZG010050212.1, from coordinate 1,258,045 downwards.
AAAGAACTTTTTTTTTGTGTGGAACTAAATGAACCGGAAAAAATGGAACAAAAAGAATTTGGAAATTTTAACACAAAAGGAGAGGAAACAGTCTCGCGTACTGAGGAGAGAATTGCGGTGTTTTTATTATTAAATTGTTAAGAAAAAGAAAAGAAAAGAAAAGGTGATATAATAAGAAAGATTCTTGTGAAGAACTGTGAAACGAGTTGTTGTTGAACAATCTACGTCATTTTCTGACTCTGTTTGCTAGGTGAGGTAAAAAATAAAGGAAGTGTTATTAGGTAAAGAAAGAAAAGCTGACATTGATGGAAGATAGAGTAGAAGACGCAAGATGTGGAAATCAACTTTAGATTAACAATTGCTATCAACAATGATTTATTACAAAAAAATTATTTCTATTAGAAACACAATTATTATAAAAAAATGTAAAACATCTTTAATTCTTAATTAAACATAAAAACCAGAAAAAATTTATCAAGTAGAATATGTTAAAAATTGAAACAATGTTTTTTTCCTTAATTTATAAAAAATTAAAGCTCTAAATTTAATCAATTTCCCAGTGTGATATTGTACAATTAAATGACACAAGTCAATTCCATCGATCCTTAATAATAATGTAAAAGTAAAAAGTTTTTTTATTATTATTAATTTACACATCAACGATTTTCTTTCTTTTAAGATTTGTCCAATTTATTTTATTATTAAAAAGTCTTCAAGAAAATGAATAAGTTTTCGATAATATAAAATTTCTTAAACGATTATAATCTTTTTTTAAGTACTTGTAATCATAACACGAGTATATAAAAATAAATTCGAAGTATATATACATAAGCACATAATACATAAAATATACCAAATATTAAAATGGGAGACATTTAAAGTGCGTCCTTTAAAAAAAATAGAAAAGTTTCCATTGGTATTCCTCACAGTAAAAATCAATCTACAAGAACAGAACATGCTCATCGAATATCAGACTGCTGAATAAATGAAGAAGGAAAAAAAGTCTTTCCCTAGCTTTCAGTCACGCACTCTTTTTATGGATTTGAACCTTAACATTCTTTTGGGTTTCTTTTTTCACTGTTTCTTATTACTATTCTTTTTGCAGCTGGTAAGGATATTAGAGTCCTTCAACTAGTTAGAGAAACTTGTGTAGAATCGTAATACCCACATTCAACAAAAGGCAGTTTCACATTTTGTCTTGGTGAAATTTTAGAATGGAACTGCCGTTCATGTTTTGGACAGCGGAACTGTATAAATGCCCCAAATCATTTATGTATTATATATATTATTTGATTGATTTCATATATATGTAATGATATTTCTAAATCTTAATTGAATCCTAATTAATTTCCAAAGTTTGATTTTTAATTTAATCTACATTAACATCATTCTCAGATGTTCTCTTATTTCCTGATTCAGTTCCGACTTTTTTAATTATTCAACATGACTTCTATAAAACAGCTGAAATCTGCAACTCTTACACTCCAAAAGAAGGAATAAAAACTGGTTGAGCTACGCGAATTCTTTTAAAATATACCTATTTTACCCTTACCTAAATCAACTAGTGTAAAGAAAACCCCATCAAAATCTCATAGTATATAATAACCGGGGATAAACATTTCTCTCTCTCTCGTTCTTTTCTCTTTTTTGCTTTTGTGTTGTGAAGTAGATTGAAGTATCGGGTTGCTTCTTGCTTGTACATAAATTATGCCTCCCGGGATAGAATAAAGCGGATGTTCAAAAATTCAAAGTTGCTCAAAAAGATATGTTTTAATTTTATATTATATATATATATATATATATATATATATATATAGTTACTTTCCTGTAAACGCAGCAAAACATTAGTCGTGATTCGGATGAATTTTGCATTCAAAATTTCAATTATACAGAATAACAAATACTTTTAAATGCACAAATTAAATATAAAAGTAGTGCTGATATTGTAATAAAGATATAAAAATTAACAACTCGAACAATCTTATGTTTTCAGAATATTACATGTTTATAGCATCGTTATGAAAAGAACTGAACATACATTTTGAAATAATAACTTTTTTGTTAATATTTGCATACAAATTTTTAAAACGAAATTTTTTTTGCAAAGATCACATAAAAATTCAGCTGTCTTTCGGTGCTATACACATTATAGGTATTAAACAAACAGTTCATTGCGCGGGAGATTTGGTTTAAAATTATATATTTTCGGAAATTTTAATACCAAAATTGTTATGACCGAGTCTCAATCGCCGGATTCTTTGTGTTTTTGAAATACAGTGTTCATAGACATAGGAACGGATAAATATCCTTCGACAATATCATTGTAATTTGACGATAATCTAAGATTTGTAAAAAGATACAATGCAAAAAAAAAAAAAAATTCAGACATTATCTACAGCTTACGATATTATTTATATTATTATATGCTCCCAACATTTTTTTTTTTCCTTCTTCATATTTTCTCTTCTAAAAAAGTGTTTTTTGAAACTCAGGGAGGTCTAAAATCATGGTATTTAAAAAAAAAATTCGAAATTGAATTTTTTGACACTTACAATATTTTCTCTAAGTGAAGGAGAAAGCAAAAAAATATGTAATTAAACATTAATATGAAATCTCGGCCGGGATAGCTTGGTTGGTAGGCGTAAGGCTGCGAATTCGAACCCGCCAACCGAAAACTTTCCGCGTGTGTGGTGGCTGGCGCACGTTAAATCTGTTGTAGTCAAAAATATTGCATGTCGAGAGTAATAACAATGGGGGTACTGGGTCAGAGTTGATCGTTCTCTGTTCCAGAACGGTCTATGGATAAATGAATGAAATTAGCCCCGTAAAAAGGGTTTGTATGTGAGCTAGAAATCAGACTTCTGCCTTTGGGTACTCAGGGGTCCACACCTTCAGAAGCTACTGCACCCCTCCTACCATTGTGCAAAAGCGGTACAGCAGCAGTATAAAATCTTATGTTCCACCCACAAAGAGTGTTACATTCAAACTAGATAAAATAAGGAATGAGTTTAGCTAAAGCAATTGCAGAATAAAATATAAGTAATAATAAAAACTATAGAAAATTTAAACATCATGGAAAACATCACAATGACCATAATTTTTTTTATTGCGCACTCATTTCCAACACATAAAAGCATTGGGATAAAAAAAAAACTTAGAAGCCAATTCAATTTTCTTACTCGCAATCTTTACGATTTCTATCGTTACCACTGTACTTACCACACATTTATGTGATAATTTAATTTTCGGGGAGGAGAACTGAAAGTAATAAACACATAAAACGAACATTTATATCGGCAAATAAAAAAAATGAAATAAAATTTCCGAACCACCACTTCTCGAGGCAGATGCAAAGCTCCCCACCGGAAAGCAGATGTTCTATTCACGCGACTTTATTCCTAGGACAACCCCCAGGTCGATTTTAAAATGCACCCCTTTCCACGGCGTATCTTGTTTTAATTTCACCCGTTTTAAAAACTTTTTTTTTTTTCGTTTGAAGCAATAAACAAATATATTCTCCGGAACTGGAAGGCCAATAAAATTTGTTCAACATTTTTCATGAGTTCTAGCTACCATTAAAATTAATGATAATTACTTCTAGCCCCCAAAAGAGGGGGAAGAGTTCCAACCGACATATTCCAAGAATTGTTTGGGTCTTGATTAACTGAGTTGATAATTCAACTAATATCGATCGAAACACTCGGTAAGTACTGTTCTAGTATAAAAATAATTTCCAGATTCGCCAGAGGGGAAGAGAGATTTTGTAATTGCTTTATCATCTTCGACTTGAAGTCGACATCTGTGTCATATCGATTATTTCTTGTTTTTCGATAGTTCTTTTTTCCAGAGGCATTTATTGGATCTTGTTTTTTGAATCTGTTTATTTTCCCTAATATTTCATGCCAAGGGTTTGTATTAAATTATTGAAAAACAGTTAAGATATCTTTTAACAATGTCTGAGACCGATAAAACTAATTATTATGTAAATGCTCGCTTTTTAATTAAAATGTAAATTTGAGAAAAGAAATATCTAATAAGATATCGCTACGGCAGTAAGATTATTGCACGATACATTTATCGATATGTCAGTATGTATTAGTATTGTTCATTAATTTGAAGATATGTATTGCAATCTGCCATATACATGACACGAAAGAACAAGTTTTATATATTAGCAAAGAAATTAACAATTAATCACAAATATTTTTTGCTTATTTGGGCATCGAGATGATGATTAACGTTTATAATGCTATCGTTTCATCTCGATTCATGATTTGAATATAACTCAAACAAGCCCAACAAAGTTTGCCAGTTATTTTGTTGTTTGTTAGAAAGTTAATAACGATTGAGCAATTTATTTCAATCTCTTTTTATATAGCTTAGGGAAGTATGTATGATTTAAGTTCTGTATTTAGTATGTGTGTGTATGACAGATATATAAATATAAGTATATTAAAAAAAAATAAAAGAATTATTTTGTTAAACCTGCTTTGTTTTGCCAACATTTACATTTTATTCGCGGCAATGCTTGTCTAATAACTGTATTTATTAGGAGTATTATTCAGCTTATAGAAAGATGTTTAAGCACTTCCCCTCTGGATTTTTTTTAACTTGCAAAAACACTTTGCGACTGTGCTTTCATTCAAAAAGTTTTGTTATGACCCTAAAATACAACTAAACTAAATAATATGAAGAGCCTATAGATCACGACCCTCTATCTCCCGCCTTTTTTTTTTTTTTTTTTTGCTCCATATAAGAGGTGAATGCTTATTTATATAATTTTTATTCAAATTCAATTTTTATTCGATTTTAATGAAATCTCGCGCACAAAAGACAGAAAATTACTGCCGATTTTGCAGTGCATCACATATCAAAAACAAATTGATTACAGGCAAGATTTGAGTGTTTTTGAAATTTTAATCAACCTTAAAATTGAATTATATAAATACCATTGAATTATATAAATATTGAATTATATAAATTGAATTATATAATACCTTCATTTCTGTAGTATGTTTTTATGAAATTAAATACTTTTTTTAAAAAACGATTTAATGCATAATTAGTAACAATGTTTTTATTGTTACGATGAAATTCTAATGCAGTTTTTTTAAACCATTCACTTGCGTGCTTTCAAAAAATTAAATTAAAAATATAAAACAAAAAATGCTTTTTTGGGATATTAATCTTTTAATTTAATTGCTGTTAATTTTTTAAATTTTTAAATTAATTTATTTCAATTAATTTTTTTCAAAAATTTGACTTTCATTAAGCAAGAAGCACACAATCTTGAAGTAAAATAATTTCGCTGAATTTATATTTTTTAACTAAACAATGACATTTTAAATAAACATGTTCCATACTGATAGATTAATAGCCCGCCAAGTCTATATTTTCAGGTGAACGAACTAGTTACTAAAGGCAGCTAATAAAATAATTTTTTTAATTAAAATGATGAGTAATTTGGAAAATTTTATTGAAATGATTGAAAGCAAGATAATGTTTTGAACAATTTCTCTTAACAATTATTAAGGAATAGAAATGAAGTAAAACCATTGCACTTCCAACTGGGATCATGATTCATAATTTTAGAAACTTTAATGATGCAAATAGTTTCCAATGTGATACTAAATGCACTCATTTAAAAAATATAAAACAAAAGAATTAGGAAATTTAAACCCTAAATCCAGAGTCATTAAATCAAATAATAAACAGTCAAATAACCTTTATGCAATGGAAATTACCCTTATTTACATTTATTTTTAATAATTAGTGAACTTTAGGAATCAAAGCTTTTGATTTTTCCCCCATAAGATCATAATTATTTTTTTTAATGAATTTCATGTTTCTTAAAGGCAGTTTACTTTCTTTTTATATAAAAAGAAACAGACACTAGAAGCTAATGGGACAGCACAGATAAATTGTTGTCATTTATCTCTTCGATTAAATGACACTTCAATTACAATTACGATTTTGTAAGTTTCAAGGCTGAATGCCCAGAGAAATAAAGAAATCGACTACTCTATCATTCCTGCTTTAAACAACTTCCAATGTAACGCCATCAATCTCCATATTAATCTGAATTAGAAAATTAAATAGTAAAAATCGTCTAAAAAAAGTGTCAGAGATACATCAGATACAAAAATGCGCGAGCCTTTCAACCATATTTACATATATAAATATGATAATGCTTATAGGTTGGCTCCTAACTTTAAATTTTATGATGTGATATGCATGATGTAAAATTTGATCAATAAAGCAGGTGATGGATCAAGTTACCAAATTTTTATAGGGTCAACTTTTTACGTAAAGGAAGGAGGGCATTAGATGATAAATTAGAATAAGTGTAATGTAATTGTAATAGCATTTTCAATTTAAAAAATACAACATTTTAATGATTTACTTCAAAAATTCCAGAGCATTTAAGTGCGCACACATACACAGAAAAAAACCCGTTTTTATACCATTTTAAAATTAAAAAAAATAAGCATTTCATTGATAACAATTTTTTTTTCAAATTTTTACCACTAATTTTAATAAATAAAAAATATATTAGTACCTTTTATAATACTATTCATCATTTTAATTATGCTCTCATGTGTTGATGATATTTATAATTTTTAGGGAAGGGGGGAAAGCGCGAGTTACTATTTTCCTATAATTAAAATTAAATTTTAAAAAATATACTGAGGATATCCGAAGTAAATATTATCATGTTAAGATTTTTCGGATCAAAAATTTAAATTTCCATTAAATCTTTCATTAAAAAAGTTTGTCCTTAACTAAAGCATTGATAGCAAGCACACAAACAAAATGTAAATTAATATAGTCGCAATCCTTGACTTATAAACGCAGTAAACAATGAATCGTAGTGAAGAATTGAAACAATGAAAAGTAGAGTCGTTAAATAGGCTTTAAAACATTTCGTAAAATTCGTTAAAATTACACGTAAAAAGAAATGCAAGGAAATAAATGTAATCTTACGGAAAAGTTTCTTTAATTTAAATTCAAAAATGTATAAAAGTCTTCACTTTTTTTCATTCCTTCGTTTTTTATA
>JAOUZG010050212.1:1233887-1250888 GCA_026289955.1 Argiope argentata | reverse complement strand
TATATATTGAAGTCAAGATAGCATTTAGGTTTTGGTGAAAGTCCTAAGTTCTAATGTTGATTCAAGCCAAGATCTTTCGTGCGTGTTTGTAAACACCTGCATTTTTTTTTCTTTTATTACTGCGATACTTTTCTATTGTTTTCTTTCCTTCTTTTTTACCTTTCTGCAACAATGATTTAATTTAATTTGCACTTAGTTACAATTATTTATCTCTCCCTCCCCTTAAAAAATCTTTTCCGCCGGAAAGGAACCTTTTGTTGTAAAAATGAGGAAATAGGGAGGAGGAGCGTAATGTTAATGTAAGGTATTTTGTGCGTGCATGATGCTATGTTATTGGTCTCCCTTCGACGAACAGACATCCTATCGCTAATGTGGCTTGGAAGTCTGGAATTAGTGCCTTCTAACAATATCGAATTCAAAACCTAAGTTTTTGATTTTGCTTCCCAAATGAATATTAAAACAAGTAGAAAAATCATTCTTGACTATAATATAAGTTCACATAGTAATACCGATAGTATTATTTTTTTCGATCAACTTTTAATTAATACTTTAATTAGGTCATTAAATCTATGAAAAAGTACTTAGAAATAAAGAAAACAGAAAAAAATAATTAGGAATTAAAAAAAAAAAAACCTTACAAAAAAATTTTTTTAAGCGAAAAATGTTGAGGACAGCTCGTAAATTTCGCACATCGTGCCCACGCAAGAATATATCGACAGGACAGAAGCGAAAACAGAACACGTCTTTAACCTACAATCATTTTCAATGCCAACAATCAGGCAATGAGCCAAATGTAACCGAAGTCAAGGGTTTTGGCGGGTAAAAATTGTCGTAACAAACCATGTCCTATAGCATTGCTGTTCTCAAGTCACGTCAATTACCGCCAGCCGGCCCGGAATAACAACCATTTCATCGAGCTTGCTCAATTGCCTGGAGAAAAAAATCTCAAGATCGGGACAACCCTTTTCTTGGGCACAAAAGATTCCGGCTCTCGTTATTGCTTCTGATCTCGACCTCGCTTTTTCTCTGCACCTTCTCCTCAACCCCTTTCGGAATCGTTTGATGGTGCCGCCGCTTAATGAAAGATCGGAATCACGGTCGTGCGTGGCAGGAGGGGCAATGATAGGTAGTTCTTATCTAGTTTGAGAAGAAGGTAGACGCGGGATGTTCGAGGTAATGTATTACGTTGATGAGATCTTATGAAACATAGCGACAGTCTCTCCGTCCACCTTATCTGCCCGGAAGTCGCCGCGAAAAAATATGGCGATCGACACCTGTGCGTTGTAACATAAATCAAAAGGAATGTTAAAAAAAACATGATAAAATTGACGCAAATAGAAAGAAACCTAAACTTGGTATTTTTATTGCTCATAACAATTCATAAGTTTGGATCTTTCTTGCAGATAAAAGATAGGGATCTAGATCGTAATGTATCAATGAAAATTAGTTAATTCTTTTTAATATTCTACGTTTTAATAATTAAATGTGATATTTTTACAATACGTAATAAAGTCTGGAGTAAATCCTTTAGGAAAGTTCCCTTTTTCGCTTCTTAATTTCAAAAAAGAAAAAAGAAAGAACAGAGAAAGAAAGAGAGAGAGAGAGATTGCTGATTTTAATTTTAATATTTATATTAACAGTTCAAGTAGAAAATATTGAAAAAAGGCAAGAACAAAATACTTAGTTTTACACTACTTTCAAGACAATTGATTTCAATGTTTATAGTTGGAAAAAAACACTTTAACATTTAAGTTTAAAAATAATCTAAAAAAAGCGATAAAAAAAGAATAATAAAATTAAAATATTTATAAGTAGCATTAAATATTTTTAATTGTAAAGGAGCATATAACTTTAGAACTGTAAAACAAAATTATATAAAACCTATAGCAAACAAATTAAGAATGCTTAATTGCAAGGGTCTTTAAACTAATTAAAAAATTCTCAACTCCGAGCTTAATTCTTCTTAAAAGTTTAAGAATTCGGAGTGTCAAGAAAAATCAAAGCATCGATTTTTGTTACCAAAAATAGAAATTATTTTAAAACATAGGATAGTACATTTTTTTTTTATTTGTGAAGAAGAGAGAAGATTTAAGAAGAGATTAAAAAAAGATAGAGCTTTATGTATTTAAAAGAATCCTTAACAATTTTATATGTGTTATATCTATCTCATCATTACAAATAGTCTTACACCCAGACAGTAAAATATTCTGCCCAGTATTATTCCATAACATACCATATTGTGCGGCAATTGTACACCATTCTGTACATATACCATATCATACATATACACTACGTATATGCATATAACAATATGTATATTCTATACAATATGTATATTCTATATTGTACAATATACTTATTCTACATTGTATTGTACAATATACTTATTCTACATTGTATTGTACAATATGCTTATTCTTCCATTTTGTATATGAATTACTGAGTATGTCACAAATTAACATTTTTATTGGGGATATTGGAAAACATTTTCAACCTGATGTTAACGATGGAGCTTCTTGACTAATAATGCAAAATTGTTACTCTGATTAGTAATTGTATGTTAAAGCGCTGTCTTATTTGTCTTTTTTTTTTCTGTTGAGCGTAAAATATTAGAGCGCATAATTTTAAAAAATCATTTTGATGTAAAGTAATTTATTAAAATTTTAAATATAATCTTATTCAACTTCTTTCAATATACTAAAAAATGCACTATAAATATTTTTGCTAACAAATTTAATTCTTGATTGCTAATAGCATCTACATATCTTATTTACAAGTAGCCTCCGATTATTCATCTGAATATATAAATTATAATTATATAAATTTCATCATTATTCTTTATCAGCAGTAAAGTCCGCTAAAGTCAGGCGAAAGAGCATTAATTCCCAAAATGGCCCTCTCTTCTTTCTCATCAATTACCTCTCCTTCATTAGCAAGGATCCCCAGAGAAATTTAATTAAAGTCGGTCTCTAGTATATCATATACAATGACAAGATGTCATAACATATACATTTTGAATGACTTTCACACAAGCAATTAATACACATTAAAGCTTCATAACTCAACTATAATAGATGCAAAAATTACCAATTATCAGAACTGATTATATTTTTGATGGCTATTCTCCAAGCATTTTTGATAATGCTATACAATGGAATTGGAAAAATCTCTAATATTAGCGTTTAAGAGCATTTATTTCTTTTCAATGGTTGGTCATAATGATTTGATTGAAACCAATTTGGAATTTATTTATTAACAATCAGTTGAAGTGAAAACGGAGGAAATCCCTTATCACAACCATGAAGCCAACTAGAATTTTTTCAAGTTCCAACATCACAATAATAATGCGAGAAAGATACATCTTTTTGAAAATTCTTCTTCACAAATATCGCTGCATTGCGAGGTATAATGAATCCATATTGTAAGTTTTAGTATATTCCACCATCTGAGCTATTTTCAAAGAAAAAAACACCTAATCCTGTCGTTTACCAATCACAGCACACAATTAAAATCTAAGAACAAATTATCAATTAAGGGCCAGACTAGAAATTTCGGAGGCATCGATTTAATTTAAGATTACTTTTATGATAATGTAATTTTGTTCTTTATAATTAACAAGATATGAGCTTCCAAATTCATCAACTTTTTAAAACGGCACGCTAAATATATTCTTATTTAATTCCATTTATCAAATTTTATATTATGTTTTATAATTCTGAAAAGGTGTATTATAATTTTCAAGAATATTTTATCCTAATATTGAATAATATTTAGATTGTATTAAAACTGCCACAGTTTGTCGCTTAAACTTTTGAGTGTAAATTAAAATCGATATATAAAAAAATTGTCTCTAGAAAATACAAAAAATAAAGGGAGGAATCGGAGAACTTGCACAGCCTTTAAGGTATCCAGAAGACTTAATTTGGCCTTGTTAAAGTGACAAATTCACATAAAATTCCACTTTCAAGTGAGTTATCGGTTGCCCAATAAATGTCAATGTGATTTTAGATAAGAATCACTTAATTTAAAATAGTGTATTAATTAATATGTATCATGAAAATTTAACGCATAAAAAAAAATGCTTCATTTTTGTATAGATTTTCTAAATGCATATTTTTTGAAATTTCAATGATTCTACTTTTTGAGGCAAGGGGCAACAAGTGGAAAGCTTTTAAGATGCCCTGTTTTAAGACAATGTGAGCACACTATTAGTTTACGAAAATAAGCCTACCTAATGTATGACTGAAAAGCCAGAATTTTTTCGAGGAATGCACTGACTCCTATCTCTAATCGTGGTCTGATCTAGCATTATTCAAAAACTGATAAATTTACGAACACATTTGCTCGCTTTTGTATTTTTTTTTTCCACAAGTACATTCAAGTTTACTCTAAAGGCATTTTTTTCCCGAGAAAACAAGCCATTCTTTTATACTAAAGTACGTCAGACTTCTATTTATGGTGCTTCAGGATCCAAAGTTCAACAAGAAAGATTTTATTTGAAGAGAATATGAGATTACTAGAAGCCTATGAGGAAGCCTCCTAATGTCGGTAAAGGATCAATTTATGCCATATTTTAACCCATCTATATTTTTAGCAGAGCATTGCAGACACCTTGCCTATTTCACACATATCCCTTCTTTGAGTATCTTATATTTATATGAACCATAGATCCTTCCTCTCCACACTGCTTTACCGATTGATCAGAGTCCATTCTAAATGACATGGAGCGATGTAAATTAGAAGGGTTCGAATCCAACTTTGTTTTAAATCAAGTCAAAAGTGATAAGTTTCCGCTTTCAAGCTCGGTTTTTTTACATAAAGTGGAAAATGAACAGCAAAAGACATTGCTTTGATTTACAAATAACGCCACATTGTCCTAGAATCACACATTTTGGCTAAACATGTTAGACCAAAAACTATTAAATTCAGCACCAAGAGGATAAGAGGAAATAAATTAAATGACCTGGATATTCAAGTCAATTCCACTCGAAGACAAAATTGACCCGATTTCCCTAACCATGCTCAGATTTAGAGTGGAATAATGAAATTTGCGAAGACTGAAATCATTATTAATAGCAGCTTAAGTGTGGCTTTGATCAATAAGCAATGTTCCATTTGCCTATCAACATGAGTCTTTGAATCATTAAAGTGGATATGTCACAGGACAAGAGGATTACTGTCACTTTTTAGCAGGATATGAAAAATCAAGAGAATAAATAAATGTATTATTAAAGAAAGATTCCTATACACATTTTTTTTTTGAAAACAATCGTAGTTAAATAAGTAACTAAATTTAAATGATGGATAAAAAAAGTTATATCAGTCAAAAAAGAAAAAAATAAATTACTAGTCCTCTTTTTTAAAAAAAAAAACGTATATCATTTGAAACAAGAGCGAATCAGTTTACTAGTTTATTTTCACTTTCTATTCACATCCGGTAATATATCGTATGAGATCTCGACATAACTGTACATAAAAAAAAACTTTTTTTTCCAGATTAAATTTATCTGATTGCAATTAATGCACTCAAATTAATTTCAGAGTAACGGCAATAGAAAAAGGCAGTAAAACAGTGTTTCAAAACCTCGCTTGAAATCATTTCTTATCTTCCCTAGAGTCCTTTAATTACTACACTTTTTCTCTTTCCCTTTTTTTTGTCATAGAGGGGAAATGCATTCACACAAGTATTTGGCGGAAGGGGGGTGAAATCCGAAACGGCAAGAAAGCTAACTGCAAAAAGACACGGGGATAGAAGAAAATAAATTTCCGTACTTTTTCCTAATTAACGGGTTCAAAATCGCCGAAATACGACACCACTTTTTTATCCCCTGGGAGATTTGGTTCACGGAAATAAAAAAAAAATGACAAGATAAAGAACCAAAATCGTTGCTTGCTGAAAGATGGATTGAGCTACCCACAATATGTTGAACCAACTAAATGCGCCATTCTTGGAGTTCTTGAACTTGAGAAAATTCAATTTAGGCTTCCCCTCCCCAAAAAAAATTCCACTATACTCAGTAGCTTAAATCAGTAAATTTGAAGTTAAGCCTCAGATGAAACGCTTTTGAAATCATAAAGTTTTCAGATCAATCTCTGTTAATTAAAATGAATTTATCCGAAAAGATGGTAACAACATGTTCAGACACAGAAAAACTACGGCAAATGCTGAATTGGAGAAAAGTCATGTTACAAGTGTTGAAATGACCCAAACGGTTCTTCCTTTTTTCATTTTATCTTTTACATCAGACTTTTCTTTAGGAAATCAAGTTTAGTCTAACAGATTGATTGATCAACAAATAATTATGTACAGATGTTTCTCAGCGTGAGTTGATAATTAGCCACTTATCGGACTATCCCAATCTTTCCCCCTCCCACTAGGTTAGGACGTTAATTATCTCTCACGATGCCTTGATTTGAAAAAAAAATATTTGAAGCTGAATCATGCTATAGTCTGTCCAAGAGGATATTGTCCAATTTCAGAATTTTCTTTCCTTCCCCACTTTTTACACAGAAAAAAATATTATGTGTCCAAAAGAATTAACCACCTATGAAAGTTCCTTAAAATATATATATATATAAAAACACATTTGATAAGCAAATTCTGTAAAAAAATCTATCTTCTTGCCTTTTGCTTTCAATAAACAGACAATTCGTTTATTTTAAATCCAGTTAAGGTATGTGATTATTATATTGGGATAAATTTTTTTTTTTTTTAAAAAAACCTTCAAATATAGTTTTTAAACCAAAATATACCGGTTAAGTGACAAAAAAACTTAAAAATTGGTATTTTAAAAAAGTGGATGTGGGAGTTTTTTGGGGGAAGCTAAAAAAAGATTAAAGCAGTTTTTTTTTTTTTGCTTTAGAGTTTATCATGTAATTTGATTAAAATTTTGAAGATAAATACTTGATAACATATAACTTATTCTTAAAAAAAAAAGCTTTAAAAAAACTTGTTCTTTAAATATTGGGGTTTGACTGATAAATAGGGATAAAGTTTCGATTTTTTTTCACATTTTCGAACACTTAAAGATCAGTAAAATGTTTCTAAATAAATAGATTACTTATTCTGTAATTCAGAAATTGCAGAACATATTGAGAAAATAGCATACCAAATTTGAAGAAAAAATACGGACTAAATTTTAATTTATGAGGTTTTTCTTTTAAAAAGATTCTATCAAAGATTAGAATACGAGAAAATAGGTATTTAAAGATGAAAATGCAATTACCAAAACATACTTAGAAACAATATCCTAACACTTCATTAAGATAACTGGCTCAAACATTAATATAATTAAATTAAAAATAATAAATCCATAAAAAATTGATTTGGATTTTTAAAGACATAGTGACATGAATATAAGAGGTTTGGTTTCAGGCAATTTTTTTTCTCCAATAAGACCAAAAATGGCGGCCATGGTGGATTTGCGTGGAATGTTTTATCCGAAGCCTTCCAATTAGGTTTTATGCTGGCTTTAAGAGGCAATGGGCGGAGATCGTGCAGGTTTGGGGAGGGGAGGGGCGCCTGACGAAAGGGGCCCTTCGCTTTCACAGGATAATGGACGGTCACGGGGTCAGGGGTTCAATACGAAACATCGATAAAATCTTAAGCAATCTCCCAAAAAGAGGCTCTCTCTCATTCCGGATAAACGAACCGAGTGATCGGAAGAGGACTTTTGAGGCATTCCGCGAGGGAGGGAGGTGGGATGCTGGCTTCCTGCGCAACCGATGCTAATCGTACAGGATATACGGGCAAATTGGTTCAAGGGATACACTTTCATGCTTTCTTCGCGGTGCTACAAACCCGCAAGGACAAAATATCCTCTGCTTGAATGCGCGTACGTTTTTTTAAGGATTCTTTGGATTCGGAACAGAATTACAGAAACAAAGCTGACATATTCACAAGAAGTATGGCTAATATTTTCGTAATGAAACATGAAATAATTCAGATTACTTTTAAAGAGAAACTTAAGTCACTAAAACTGTTTTAATAATTTAAATTAAATAAATATTAGAATCTAATTTCAAAAAAATCATGAAATGTTGTTATTGTTACATGTTCCGCTTTACAATGGAAGGAAGTGTGCAGTAGCTTATGAGGGTACTTTGGACCGAGGGCAGAAGTCTGACTTCTAGTTCACACGCGTTACAAACCCTTTTTACAGGGTGGATGGACTTCATTCATACATTTCATTCATTTCTCCACAGATTGTAATTTAGATCTGTAACTGAGAACGATCACCTATGACTCAGTAACCCCAATAGTATTACTCTGGACATGAAGGACTTTGTAACCACGACAGATTTAACGTGCGCCAGCCACCACACACACGGAAATT
Source organism: Argiope argentata (assembly GCA_026289955.1). Classification (NCBI taxonomy): domain Eukaryota; kingdom Metazoa; phylum Arthropoda; class Arachnida; order Araneae; family Araneidae; genus Argiope; species Argiope argentata. Next base: position 1,242,552 of record JAOUZG010050212.1, on the reverse strand, counting down.
ATGAAATGGAAAACGATTTTAAAGCCAGGTTATAATAAGACTTGCATAATTTTCAAATATAAACATGTTAATATTATTAAACAATATAGATTTTAAAATCTCTAAGTATATATAAATTAAAGTCTATATGAAAGAAGAAGTATTTGGGGAGGGTCGATTTGGGAACGTAGTGAAATGACAAACATAACACATAACCGGCATATTCTCCACAAATTTCTACACTTTATAAATGAGAAGCCAATGTCAAAGAATTAGAAAAAAAGTTATCAAAAGATAATAAGTAATGTAATTTTATTGAAAAAATTACATTCATTTACATTGAAAATAACAATGTATCCCAGGATCGTTTGAATTGATTTGTACCCATTTTGGAACTGAAGGAATTCGTGCGGGCAGACACTGATACTTAGTACTGTATGGTGAGCAGTTCTGCTTATTTCGAGTTTCAGGAATTATTTTAATATATTATTTTAGAACGCGCATCTGTCAATATTCTGCCAGCGCAAATGATTAAAACCTTGTCACTTATAATCGGTTAAGTTATTATGTTTTTCATTACTCTCAATCAGTTATTAGAACATTTATAAAGCCGAATATCATCTTCAATAGTTTTGAAGACAGTCTGGACTCTCATACAAAAATTAAAAAGTTTGTTCACAAATTTAATGAAATAAAAAAATTTAATCTAAAAAAAAGATTATTTTCAGAAATACATATATAAAAAAGAATAAAAAGAAAATGAAATCTTTGATCGCAAATTTCAAGTTGTCTTGTGAGAACATTATTATTTTTACATCATTATTTATCTTAATTCTAGTCATTAACCAATTTAAACCTGTTTGAAATAATCACAAGACTTCTCTATCGGTCTCTATTCCTCCCTCCATATATAGGTATGTACGTGTGTGTGTGTAAAATGATAATTTTTTTCAACTTTCATTTACAAATTTTCTAGATGGCAAACAAAAGTTTAGTGCTCGACTAATTTTGAGATGAAATAACAGCTATGATGTCATAGTTCTTCGTCAGCCTTTTCAAAACGTATCTGCTGTTAAGGAAGAATACATAATAATAATAATAATAGAATACTGGTAAAAGTTGATAAAAATATTTTTTGCCTATAAATTTCGGTGACATTAAAGCCTCCTAACTAAAACAGTATCATGTTCTTACATGATAATAAATCAATAATTTGGAAGTACATTTAAATGAGAAACTAAATTGGCCATTTTTATTAAAAGAGTCGACCTCGTAATGTATACTGCTTACGACTATAAAATATCTCGATTCACTACTGCCCGGGCCGCCATTTTAACTACCTATTTCAATAATATAAAATGGGTCTAAAGAGAGGCATAAGAAAAAAGCGAGCTCCTATCAAAAGCAACTAAATACAATATCCAGAGGTAGCGGATCCTTTAAGAAATTGACCGTTAAATTGAAGGGAAGTTTTTCCCAGAAGAAGGCCCATTCCAGAGAAGGAAGTATCATAAATACACCCGAGAGGCGAGCAAATAGAGACGGGTCGATGTCAGCTGGAATTGGTTTTCTCTCCACTCTACCCCTTGGAGATAAGCGAGAGAGCTAATAAGATAAGGATAAGAGGCAAGACCAACAGGAGCCGAAACGAAGCAGAACACGACTCCACCTCCAAGAAAAAAAGAGACCATAAATTATCAAATTAGACCTTTAAGTAACAATAGCTGCAGTTTTCAAAAAGTTGTAGCACGTTCTTCAACCTGAATTAAAAAAATCGATTTTTTCTCACACGCAATAACTAATAATAGGATAATTATATTCTACGAATAAAATTCATAATGTGATGAATGAGAGAAATGGAAAATGAAAAATGAGTGTTTATTTTGAAGCGGTAATAAATGATCGAAAATCATCCATTATTGTATCCGAGTAACTTTTTATGATAAATCGACTTTCTGGTATAATTTTTTTTTGCCAGGCATAACACGTTATGGATCAATTTCCATATATATCCTCTAAAAAGAGTTTTGCATGTCTTTTGGGAAAGTCAGTCCAGACTTATATATGAACTAAAAAAAGCCTTAAAAAAACACATTGGAAGCTATAAATTTCAGAAAGTATCATCTTTTTTCAAGATGAAGTGAAAACGGTATAAATCATAAGATTACCGAGGAGAACTATAATTCAAACGGACGAAAAATAGTTTGGTTTACACACATATATAATTTTTTTTCTCACAGTCACAGATAACTTTTCTTTCTACTAAGACTTCTTGACGCATTGCCAGTTCAGCTATATATTATTTAAAACAGAAAAGCCCTCTGGCATAATTTTTTTTATATTTATTGAGCACACTTAAAACAAGAAAAATAAATACACAGTGTGTTCGATTTTTCGGAAATTTGGTAAGTAACGAGGATAGATTGCGATATGTGAAGATCATGAAATGAAATTATCTTTTGTAGTGACATGAGGGAGGGGGGGCACTAACCTGATTCCTAAATCTCGATTCTACAGTATAATTAATGAGATATAGCTAATGTATACAATATGGAAAAGATTGGCATATAAGTTGATTATTTAATTTCTTTACGTTGCTAATATTAACCTAGGAATTTCATGTCATTTTTATATATGAGCCAAATGGTGAAAATGAGAATGGCGTTTGTCCAAAACTTTGTGTAATATTTCATTAATAATTAAGCTTGAGGTCTTTAGAAATTTTTAAAAAATTGAATATTAGAAATCGAAAACTACAGGATTCAAAAATATATAGGCCTTGTTTTGTTTGTTTCTTTACAAATACATCTAGATTAAATTACAGGCAACTCAAAAAAGCACATAAATAATATAGGATCGAAATCCCTCATAATTTGAAATACATTAAGGCAGTTTAACCTGTCCACTGACATTAGAAAAATTCCACTCAAAATAAGGCTGGGTAAATTTTGTTCAACAGAATTTGTCAATAACATCACAATATGACACCCATAAGAGTAACTTGAACATGTGACCTAAAGTTACATCTATGGTTTATTATAGTAGACCTTAGATCACAAATTCAAAGCCCAGCTGTATATTGTTTGCCAATGGATTCCTAAAGCCCTCTCCTCTTTTACACATACTTTAGGGTGGGGTTAATTCGACAGAATTGGGGTAAAAGGAGGATTTATATTAAACAATAATGTAAATTCTGGAAATGTGCATATCATCTGCATCTCAACCCTTAACGAGATAGAATCGTCAAAAAGTATCTCAGGACAATGAACTTTAGCAAGTATTACCTCAATGTCCAATCCAAGTATAGTAAGCATTTGCAACTGGTGTACCACCTATCAAAGATTCATGTATAACTTCATATTTTTCTTTATGCTACAGAAATGTTTGCAGTTTTTCGTATGGTGGTTGTGTAATTTCAAATGGGAAGCGGGGTGGTATATTTCTTATTGCGTTATCTGAAGACTTCTAAATAGTTTTAAAAATTGCTTCCATAATTAAACTGATATGCAGCCTGATTCTACTCTTCAAAATTAAATGACAGTGTGATGAATGTTCTTTAAAAAAATTTACATCAAGAGAACATGCAACTGCAGTAAACAATTTGTAATAACATACAGCTACGATTTGGGCGAATTACATGAAACCAAACAATACCAAATTCTACGAATAAGATACCAAACAATGCCGAATTCAACGAATAAGATACCAAATAATACCGACTCTTGCGAATAAGATACCAAATAATACCGACTCTTGCGAATAAGATACCAAACAATACCGAATTCTACGAATAAGATACTAAACAATACCGAATTCTACGAATAGGATATTAAACAATACCGAATCCTACGAATAAGATACCAAACAATACCGAATCCTACGAATATCAAAAAATACCGAATCCTACGAATAAGATACCAAACAATACCGAATTCTACGAATAAGATACTAAAAAATACCGAATCCGACGTTAAGCGCCAGCAGATACCAGATCCCAACATTAATTTCAGAACAGATATAGTAGTGGTATTTTGTTTCTTCCAGAAGATTGTTTTGTAGCTATAAAAATAGCTTAGTATTGAAAAATAAGATAATCTGCAATAGAACATAGGGTCGTTTACGCAAAGGACGACCATTATTCAATACTGCTCGCTAGTGGATTAGATGAAAGAAACAGGTACAACTTATTGGGTGTATAACATGGACTTAATGGCAGACAAATTCTCAATGACGCCCAATGTAAACGGCTTGTTGGGACTCACTGAATAACTGTTGATGTCAACAAAATAACATTACTGAAAATCCAGAAGAACAATTCACCAGAATAATTCATAAGTGGAATCTCAGAATGTAGAGATTCATACATTATCATCCTAATTCGAAACAGCTTCATTCGCGCCCGGTGTAACGATTTCAAAAGCAGAGGTTTTCCTTTTATATCAAAGGCGTGGATTTTGAAACGCAGCAGCAAGAATTAGGAGGGGGATGGGCAACATATTTTAGAATTTTCATTCCTTTCAAAGTAAATGGTGTACTTCCGGAATTTCAATCATTAGCATGTTCATCCGACGGAAGAGGGTCGCTCACGTTATGTAATGGCTGTGTTAAATGTACTGTGCATTCTTTAGGAGCAGCTGCACTCTTGGCGGAACTGCAGGCAGCCAAACAATACCGAGTCCCACGAATAAGAGAAATATCTAGCGCCATCAGGTACCGGATTTCAGCATTAATTTTGAAACACGTGTGGCAATGGTATTTTAATTTCCGTGAAAGAACCATTATTATCGAAAGAGGTCCGGGTTTAATTACATGGTAAGAAGGGTAACTCCTTCAAGCCTTTTCATACTAAATAGTGATTATAAATAATTATAATTCTAATGGATATTCAGAGAATATATAACTACATATATAGCAGTAAGAAAGTGATAATATATATATAAAAACCGCGGCAAAATAAATAATTGAGAAATATTTTTCCTTTAACTTTATGTTTTCGCAATATAATGAGTTTAGTGTTAAGAACGGTCGAACAGTAAAAAAAAAATTACAGTATAATCTCAAGTACTTGATCAGGTACGTTTATCTGGGTCTTTGTTAACCGAACAGGCAGTTGAAAATCGAAGTAGGTTTTTTTTTAATTTTTTAAATTATATTGCCTTCTAAATTTTCAGCTTTAAAGTTAAATAGGAAGTGATTTCTCATCATAGGAAAGAGAATAAAAAGTGGTTATGGAGAAATTATCTTTTATAAGTAAAGAAAATGTTTATAAGGAAATAATATTAATTATATAAATAAAAATTGCACAAAAAAACAGCCTTTCTTTTACAGCAATGATATGAGTATATCGCAAGTATTTTTACTAAAAAGCTACACTTTAATGTGTTGGAAGATTTCTGTTTTAGAGTAAGGAAAGTCGTGTGTTAAGATACAATATTCCTCTTGCACTATTCTGTACATGTACGATTCGATTCCAGGACTAATTCATGTTGTATATCATATGCCAAAAGGGGCTCTAGGCCTAGAAAGAATAATTGAGAAAAGGTAAAGAAAATAGGAAAAAGGGTAAGAAGAATAGGAAAGGGTTGAGAAAGGTAAAAGAAATAGTTGTATTTGCGCAACATCATAAATTAATTTTAAAAAAAAATTAATGTTAATACACGATATACATGGAATCATTTTTATAATTTCAAATGAGTTATTTTGAAAAAAAAAAGAAAGAAAATATTTGTAGGGGAAAAAAAGTCAAGGTTTGAAATTTAATATCTATCAAGTCACGTTTTTGATTATCCGAAATGATTCCAGTTTCAAATAGTTAAAATAGTCGAGGTCTTTCAGTGAACATTTTAAACTTTTTCACAGTCATAAGAGGTATTAAGGGAAGAAGTTGATCAAAAGATGAATATCAATTTGCAATTATTATTAATTGACCAAAAGTTAGGTTATCAATCTGCAATTATGATATATTGATCAAAAATTAGGATATCAATCTGCAATTATGATGCCATGACCAAAAAATAAATTTCAATTACCTAGTTTCCAGCTGGCAGATTGACCACAAAATGTAGTATTGATTTAAGAATTTGATGGCAAGATAAACACCCAATTTGAATTGTCTTAATCACCGACCGTTTGCAATAATTCTGTATTCATTTACTTTATATACTTTCCCGCACTTTTACGTGATAAATAAATCGAATGAAAAAGGAAATTCTGTCAATTTCAATTATATCTCCTCTAGTCAAACTATTACATCAATAAATAAATTTAATTACTAAATCATTATGTATTTTAATTAATAAATAAAATTGTGCCTAGTGATATACAGGAAATCTATTCTAATTGTGGACTAGCTGTTAATCCAACGATTCTGAAATGAGAAAGCCAAGCTTAGAACGATCCCTTTTTATCCAGAACATAATGTCGTCCAGGAACTTGCAAATACTATGTCAACATGTAATACAGACAATTACAGTCATTTTAAATGATATTGCCAGCTCGGAAAGGGTTGACAAACGTAGTAAAATTACAATAAAAAGGGGAAAGGTGGAAATACTGGGTAGTCTTTCAGAAGAATTAGAACAGGTGAAACTACAAGCATATAAAAGTTCGTTGGGTTTTATGTGCTACCAAGCAATAATGAAAAGACCCGCCAAAAGAAATGCTGCCTGGTCTGTGGAAAGGCTATAAGCCTGACCAAACTTTTAAATTAATAAACAAAAAAGGCAATAAATTACGTTTAAATGAAGTTATCAAAAACTATTCCGGTAACGAGCAAAAGAACAATACCAACATAAATGCTTTTTATGGTAATATAATGCTCAGAGCATAACAAGCAAAATAAAGCAACCAGCTGTTTTTGGTCACGATCTCTTTCCTGTCAAAGCATATGCATGGAAATTGAATAAAATAGTATTTACGCTGCCGACAATGGTCACAATTTGGGGTCACATTCCCCCTCCCCAAGCTACACCTTGTGAGAATAAAAATATTTTCTCTACCGCGTTTTCGTCTGAAAAAATAGTTCGTGTCACGACAAGTTTAGGAATACAGACAAAAAATAAAACTAAACAAATGAAATTTTAATAAGGAATAAAAGATGCTGTATCAAATGTATTCAACTCCACAATCCTATTTGTTTAATTAAAATAATTTAATCAAAATAATATCCTTGGTTATTATTGTCTGTTTGAGAAAATATATCGACAATTTTTTAAAAAAAATGAATAAGTTTTGTTTTGATAGCTTCGATGATACACAACTAATTCTATCAATTCCAAATCATTTTTGCCAATCAACTAATCATACAAAAAATAAAACATTTAAAAACTCAAATTTAAAAAGCTAAATATTTGATACTGTTTGTAAAATAATACGTTACACACTTTTTAAAAAGATATTTTTACATACTTTTTAAGAAATACGATTAATTTAGTCGTATTTTCAATAAAAGAAACCTGCTTTAATATCCAGAGAAAACACTGACAACATAGAGCCCATTTATATAAATACTAAATATACTTTAGAGCTAAAAGAATAATTATGCTATATAATTCTACTTTTCAAAAAACTATAGAAGATATATATTTTAATTTTTTCAAACTGACTTTGAAAACTTTAAATTTTTAGTAATTAGAAGCATAACTAAAAAGAATTTTTAGTTAAAAATAAAACTAAGTAAAAAAAAAACACTTCTCAATTATAAAATGACTACGTATGTAGTTATCAAAATAATAGAAACATCTCTGAATAAAAATGGTATTTAAGAATGTACTTCGAAAGCATTAGAATATAATCCTATCTATCAATCAATTTAATATAAAAAGAATATACCCTGGTGATATGAAGAAGCTTTAATAAAGTTGTATTTGTCTTAAATTTTTGTCAAAATTGTAAAATGCCAATCCTTAGAGATTGAAGGAAATCAACTATCTGGAGCAAATGTGATCGAAGCATCCCAGTTTTTTAACTACAGGCGCGGTGACTGAAGTCGTGCTAGCGTAGATGTGGCTGTAGCTGTAGCGCGCTAAAGTTGGTAAGGCAATCTCGGAGAAACAAAATAGTGAACAGAAAGATAAGCTGGGAGTAAAAGACCGACAGGTAGGAAACCAAATTATAATGTCTAATAAGAAAGAAACGGCAGCGAAAATGAGCTCAGTCAGCATCTGGATTCCCCGCTGTTATTAATTACAATTAGGATGTACCTTCATGAACTGAATATATATGGAAGAACAACAATTCACAAGCTACTTGTCACAATGCAAAAGTATGCGATGGCACCGCAGCCATAAACCTTGGCCGATTGATAGCTTGAAGATAGTTAAAAGGTCAGACGAATCATTTTTCAAACTTTTCCCCACCACATAACGGTTACAAGTTGGGAGGACACCTGTATAAATATATGATCGTGATAGTCTACTTCCAACTGTCAGACATGGATCTGTCAAGGCATCGGCATCCGTATCCTGACTTTCTCTAATCCAATCGTAACCCTGAAAGGAAAACATTGCTGAACACGAGAAAGAAGTGAACATCTATCTTGGCTCATATATACTGCAGATCTCAATATAATTGAGCAATTATGATCAAATATAATGTGTTCAATTCAAGATTAGTATCCTCCACTGGCAACTCTCGCAAAACTTTCACAATATCTCCATGAACGATAGTTCAAAATTCTTCTAAACAC
>JAOUZG010050212.1:1209336-1229086 GCA_026289955.1 Argiope argentata | reverse complement strand
TATATATATATATATATATATATATATATATATATATATATATAATTAAGACAATTCCTACTGATGCCAACAAAGAAACATTTCATTTTAGTTGCTTTTTATTAAAGAATTACAATAAATATAAATAATTAACAAAAAATTATTAATTTTTGCAAGAACTATACTCGCATTCTTCACCTTAACGTGAAAAATATTGAAAACCTACACATTTTACCGATTGATTAACTGCCGATTGATTTGAATTTTTATTACAAACTGTTTAAACTCTATTTAAAGTATTGAAAATCAATTAAATTTAATTAATGAATTGATATTTGAAAAACTGTATTAACATCAAGTGTCATCCCCTACAAGTTTTAAAAAATGTATTTGTACTTGAGTGGATGAATAAAAAACATTTTATTAACGACTGAAAATTTGAACAAGATATATATAGGAAAAGTTAGAACTAACTAGAAATCGATAAAAGGAACCAATTTTTGACTGATTTCAGAATAATATTTAAAAATTAATAACTAATAAATCTGTAAATATATGTGAAAGATGGACAACATTTTAAATACATTGAAAAAGTCATTTTATATTCAAATGTGTTATTTTAAATGTCATAAAAACCTTTTCTAAATTTGATTTTGCCATAAATATCCTCACTTTAAAGTTAAAAATTATTAAGATGACATCCGAACCAAATCAGAAGTAAAACTAGTTGAAGTCACTGAATGTCTCAAATTCTCTTTGACAACACTTTGGTTCTTAAACACTGACCATGAATTATTACTACTATATTTCAAGAGAGAGAGAAAAATCATTCAAAATGACGAAGAAGAATCAAAAGGAATTCTCCGTTTATCAAATCAGCATTTTAAACTAGTTGAAGTTACTGTCTGGCTCAAATTCTGTTTGACAAGACTTTTATTTCTAAATATTGACAATCAATACGATTTTATTTCATTATTTGCTTTATTTAATAATTGATAAAAAATATAGGATAGGAAATTTAGATATGATGTGTAATGCTTATAGTTGCTGATTTTAATTCCATAGGCATGCCTTATGGTGATTATAAGCACTTCTTTTGGACGAAACGTTTATACATCTGTAACCAATTAACACCTACCAAATAAAAATTACAGTATTTACAATGCATTCTTTTAAGGCTACAGAGCATCGGACTTCGTTTCAACACCAGCCACATGTTCGAGTTCTAAATAAGCCTGAATTTTACAGAGAGCGATAAAGCGGCATGTGTTTATGCTTATCAGCCCATCAACAGGCAATCCATCTCCAGAAAAATAACTTTTCGGATGCTACTACCAAGAGGATGAAAAGTTCACAGAAACAAAAATGGCCGCTTTTAACTCTCCTTTGAACACAGCGACTTCTTCATTTGTAGGAAAACTATTTCACAGCTAAAAATGCCGCGCAGGATGAAAGAGATCTTGTAAAGCATGCAGGATTTATGAGTGAAGAAAGCTGTCATCAGGCTTTGGACTGGCAAAAATCCAAATTAACACTAAGAAGATACCGAGTTCGTTGGTCATATAACATGTCATCACTTATCTTTTTTTCTTCTCACCACCGTGGCACTTCATCTTCCTTATGTATCACTCATCATATATAATTCCACTAACTATCATTCATTCAGCAAGTTTCCTGGGATAATATCTCATTTGTTCATTTCACTCTGCGAGCATTTATCTCCAGATGAAGATGAGAGTGAAATGGATGAATTTCAGTTGCGTAAAGCATGAGGGGGAAAGAACCAGCGGAAGTGGTTATAACGAAACTTTCTTATTTATTCTCTAATATTTCGTATATTTAAACGAATTCCGTTGGCGAACAACCCACGAAAGAGTCTATTAGAATGCGATTTTGGCGATTAATTAATTGGGATGGAGGAAATCTCCACCAGATATGTATATTGGACACTTTATTTTAGTCGATTGAAACCAAAATTGGACAGAGTACCGCCCGACAAACGGTCAGCCCAACCTCTTGGCAGATTTGGTTCCAAATATGATAAAGATTTGCACTGTAGATGTTAAATCTGCGTACCATGCTTTATCCATCTAACTATCTACGTTTTCTAGTTACCATGTTAACTTATAGGAGCAGCTCTCGTATACGGCCTGTTGGCGCTATTTTTTTTGCCAAGAAATAAAACTGAACAACGTAAGATACGAACAGTAATATATTTTGATTTTAAAATCGTTTTATAAAAGTTAATAGCTGTATACGTGATATAAAAAAGGTTTTGGATTCCATTAACAGCAACCAGAAATTTCCATTTATCACCAAATTTTTCGCCAATTTGGCAGAGGCCGTATACAGGAGCTGAGCCCATCAAATTTAATCTCTTTGATATATATATCTTATTTGAGTTTTCGTGTTCACAAACAGGCAAAATTTAAAAAATGTGTTTTTTGGACTGAAGCGAAAAAATTTGTTGAAATCGCGAGTTCGATTTTTTGTTTTTAATAATTACAGTCCTTTCTCTTTATATATTTCTTATACTGGGAAGAAAGTCTTCACCAAGAGCTAGGTGTTCCGGGTTCGAATTCCGGTTAGGGCATGGTTATTCTTCTGTGTTTTATCTGTAAAGTGTATGAATATGCCCTCCTGTGAAACGGGGCTGTGCAAGAGACCGTGATGAATGTGTAGCTAAATCATACTCCTGGCCCTAGTTGGTGCTAGTTCAAAACAAGGGACGCTCTTTTCGACTTAAAACTCACTGATACCACGGCGAAGCTTGTCCATGGCAAGTGCCACTATTAACAATAACAACGACAACAGTTCTAAATTCGATTAATAGCAAATAATATTCCATCTATGTATTAAAGATTAAAAAGAGTAAATACGAAGTATCAAATATGCTAATGCAGAAAATAGGAAAATTGAAAAAATGATGAAAAATGATGGTATAATAAGTGAAAGAATCTAAAAAGGCGAATAGTTTAAACATACATAAATTAGATTAATTAAACAACGATATTTTTACAAATAACATAAGCACCATTTTTAAAATAGATAACACGATTTTGATGAAGATGGCACTGAACCGGCAACTCTCTTTTATTTTTAAAGCTACATTTTGGTAAAGCCTGGCTAAACAAGAAACTAAATCCTAACAAATCAATTCATGCTACACTAATGGAAGCTGGCATCGGATTTTGTTAGAAAATTTTGGCTTTAATGTTCTAAATTCTTTCGCCTCTCGTATTTCATTGTAAAATGATACAAATCATTTTGAACCTGATATTCTGAATAACTAGTTTAAATAAATCACTTCACTTGGCATTAAAGATACAGCTGTTTAATCGGTATCGTATTTGGCATTTAAGACAACAGTAGCTAGGATGCAATTATTAGAACTAAGAGATGACATAAGTACGTATCATGTTTGTAATGTTAGTGGTGATTCTCAGGTCCTATAATGACAGTCTATATATTTAAGCGCATGTTTTTCACATCATGCTTGTTTGTTTTTATTTCCACTTAATAAACTGTTTGATTTAAATCTTTATGTTGTCGGAACCAATATTTGGAGACTTATCTGTCACCATTTCACTGCGGCTATTCTAATGACAAACGGCTGAATTGATAGCCGTTTTATAATACATCTCTTTAACATATTTAATGTGAATAAAGATATGCTTTTATATACAACTAGCTGTCCCGACAGACTTCGAACTGTCTAAAGTTATTGGCGTTTCGCTGTAATCACTTCATAAATTCAGTTATGCCTTAGTACTAAACAAAGATTACTTACAAAGATGTTTTCTATTTCGTACATTGAAAAACTTAAGTAAAAATGAGATTATATTTTAATTGTAATGCTTTATGGGATACGATATTTTTTGTTTGATTATTTGGCGTGTAAACAAATAAAGCTGACGGTTTTCCAACGCAGGAGTAGGCAACATACTACTTTCCATGAGAGAAGCAAGGGTTTTCTAGATATGTTGCTATTTAGTAAGGAGAAATTGTTTCTTACTAATGGGAAAACAAAATAAAAAGCCGATTTAATACTATGCAGGTTAAAAGCAAATTAATAAACTATATAAGGAGATAGTTCCTGTAATTATCCATTGAATAAAAAGAATTAAAAACTACTGCCAAAGCTCAAGCATTTCACTGGATATGAATATCTAACCTTTAATGTGGCAATTTTAAATATATTTACACATAATAAAGTATTTATAAATACAAAAATTCCTTGTCCTAACAGAAGAAAATGTTTACTTTTTAAATAATTGCCTGTTTTGACAGGCGCGTCTTTTCAGGTTGAGCAAAAATAATTTATCTCTTAACATGTACCTGAACTGAAACTTAGTCAAGCAACCTTTCCCAAACAATGAATTTTCTTTTTCAAACATTTCTATTTCCCTGAGCAACAAGTGCATTTTATCTACCACACCTCGACCGCTTAAGTGGCGGTGAGCTCATCTCAGAAAGAAGACACTTCAAAGTAAATATCATAATCTGTAAGTGTCTTGCAGTCAAAAGCACACTTGGATGATTAGAAGTCAGAAGGCAGTTATTCCAGAAAATGAGGTATATTTAAAAATAAGCAGTAAACGTCTCAAAAATAATGAAAGAAATTAAATTTTTTTAGTAAGATAAACTACGAATAAAATTTATAATTGAGAGATGGTACAAAGGTACAACTCTAGGTACAAAGTTGAGGAAATTAAAAAAATAAATGGTATCAATAAGATTTTAGGAATTATCACAGGGTTATCACGGAGTTGATATTTCAATAAACAATGCAGAATTATTCCTGAATCAAAAAAGGAACTAATGTCCAGGGAAACTTCATATTTTTAATCATTAAATTGTAAGACAAAGAAATTGAGTGTGGGGGGGGGTTTCCCCTCCCAACTCAATTTGCGGTTTGGCGTATAGTTTCAAAGCTGGCAGCATATAAAAAAGTAACTTTGCCATGATCAGACATAGTAGTATTGGAATTTTTGTGCAAAAGTTATACTTGCTCATATTAAAAACCATTCAGTAACTAGAAATTTTTATTTAATTACTGGGAAACTTGTTTTTTATATGATAGCTCGGTGTCTTCAAAAATATTTTAAAATATCTTTTTGAAGAGCTTTCGACATAATTTTTAGAAATCTTAAAGAACTTTTCCATAAGATGTTTTAATCAATTTTTTAAAGGACACGTACAACAATATATTTAAAAAATATATTCCAAAATTTTCAGAAAAAATGCAATGGATTACTTCAATAATAAAGTTTTTCAGTAATTCCTGGGAGAAATAGTTAGCTGACGGTAGTGAACCTTTTTTTTTTTTTAATTTTTTTAAAGTGCCTGCTAAAATTTCTGATATTTTTTGAAAACTATGGTTTTGTCTGCATTTTGTTCATTATGACTCAAAGACCATATAAATATTACATACAGATGCAAAATAAAATTGATTTTTCATAATAAGTCGTCGAATTCTATTTTCATTCCCAGAAAATGAGAAATATTCTAGTGACAGCTTCGTTCTATTTTTATATTTACACATTTAAAAATTTTAGAACTGGAATCAATATACCTCAGAATTTGCTACCATAATAATCAACTCGCTTTTTCTTTTAAAACTGTAAACACCGGGTGGTTTTAAAGTTAAAACATACAGACTTCAATACTTAACTATACTTAAACAAGCCCTTGAGCAGCAATTGCTAAGAGCAATTAATACAAGAAGTTATTTGCAGTAAATGTAATAAAAGATACACGGATACTTTTCTCTTGTACCGTTGCCAAAAAAAGAATAAGAAGAAAAAAATGTGACAATTAGTTGAACTAAAAGAACACGAACAGAAACTTACATAAAATATTGAGCTGGGCTCCTTGACTAGCCAGAGATATTCCAGTTGTCACATTCGTCGCAATACATTTAAACTCTCCGATGTCCTTTGAAGGATCCACTCTCGTGATGTGCAAATTGCTGCCATCCTGATATCTACGGGAGGTGTTCGAAACTGGATCTCCGTTTAATGCCCAGTAAAATATGACGTGCTTGTTGTTAGAGACTCCACATTCCAAAGTTACACTTTGTCCTTTTCTGACATCTTTGTCCTGAGGATGAGGTTGGAAGTAATAGCTGTCTTGCCCAAATGCTAACGCCACTATACACAATAAGCCTACGAATAAGGAAAAAAAGAATTATTATAAGAACAACATTAAAAACAATTTTATCAGTGAGTTAAAATACTGATAATATAATCTAAAATATAATATTTTAAAATTTATTATTATTATAGTTAAGTCTATCTTCCTAAAATCATTGCTAGATGGCGCCACGAATATAGAACCAAAATTTAATTAAAATACTCAACTAACAGATAATTAAGGTGCAAAAATATTAATATAGATAACTGTTTACAAGAATGTATAACTGTATAAAATTTCAAAACTAGCTCAATAGGTAATGGATGAAAACATCATAGCAAACTTCTATCATTAAAATGAAAAAGGAAAGTGTAAATGAAGGAAAGAAAAGATTCCTTGTTCATAAATTACAAAGAATTAAATTTTTCTTTCATTCTATAATTTACAAAACACATATATTAACATAGTGACATCGAATTCATTTTTAGGTCGTGATATAATCGAGCACGTACAATAAGAAATTTTTTATTTTTACAAAGGCACTTACCTCCATTTTACAGTTTAGGTTACAGTTTACAGTAATAGCTGAGAGTAAAATAGCCGTTTTCTGCATTATAAAACATTTCAACAAAGTTAAATTCTCTTTTTTAGTCGTTTACAAAATTTATTTTTAAAAATAAAACAAAAATTTCGTTGAAAATAATGAGACATTTTGAGAAATATAAGAACACGAGACTAATTTAATGCATGAATTTTTGTTTACACTTGGTTATATAACACGGCAAACGTATAACACTGCTAGAAAAGATGAGGATAATAGGCTGAATAAAATGACTATAATCATTTCTTTTAGATGGCCTTAACCATTTGATCTTCTCAAGTTCTCCAAAACAACGAAAATTATTACCCATTAAAATTAACTTAATATATTACGAATTCCATTACTCGTTTCAATTATTTTGCATTTATATTATTTATTTTCTCAGTGCAACCGATCTTTTTTAATGAAATGAACCGGTTTATTTAAACAACTAATGAAATTCAATGATAAGTATTGTCCTTCAAAGAAAAAGAACATGAGCTATTGATGTTTGCGGCGTTGGTAGAGGAAGCCATCGTGAAGACAATATAGTTTGATTTATTTAGATTAGTTAGGGCTGAAATAACAAGATATGAGAAAGGGAACAGAGAAATTATCCTTGTTGCTGTTTATCCTTGCTGTACCACGTTTGGGTTTTGCGTGCAGACGATCATGCTATAACTGATACATTACAAAAACTAATTATTTTCAAATTATTCCAATAAACAGACCAAATTTTACTTTCCCGAAAATAGAGTATTATATAAAAAAGCAGCATTGAGGTTTAAAAAATTCGAACTCGAGATTTTAACGAATAACTGAGTATCAGACTTTTCTAAATTCAAAAACATATTTTTAGAATATGCTTGTTGATTTTTGAACATAACTCAAAGGGTCTCAGGGCAAGAAGGATGAGATTCGGTATGCTGTCTTAAGATAAACTGTGTAGATTTCCATGAAGATTTGAACGAAATTTTTACAGATGTAGTCTGTCTCACAGGCAGTGAAATTATTAACAGGACACCACTAAATGAAGATAGCTAGAAAGATAAAATATGGTACACATACCACTAAACGGATGTAGCTATAACGATGAAATATGGTACACATGCCACTAAATGAAGATAGCTAGGAATATAAAATATGGTACACATAACACTAAACGAAGATCGCCAGAAAGATAAAATATGGTACACATGCCACCGAACGAAGATAGCTATAACGATAAAATATGGTACACATACCATTAAACGAAGGTCACCAGAAAGATACAATATGGTGCACATATCACTAAACGAAGATAGCTAGAAAGATGAAATATGGTACATATACCACTAAAAGAAGATAGCTGGTAAGATAAAATATGATACACATGCTACCAAACGAAGATAGCTAGAAAGATAAAACATGCTACACACGCCACTAAATGAAAATAGCTAGAAAGATAAAACATGCTACACATGCCACCAAACAAAGATAACTAGAAAGATAAAACGGTACACGTGCCACTGAATGAAGATAGCTAGAAAGATGAAATATGGTACACATATTTAAAATTTTAAGTAAAGGTAAATCCTACGTTTGCAAGCGTATCCGCAAGGTAAGTATTGATCTGTTTTTTTTGAGAGCAAATAAATGCGATAATTCAGAAACGAAGCAACTTAGGTAAATAAAATTTGATTCGCCATTTTAGCATTTAAAGTGCAGGTCTGTATAAAATTTTGTACCAAATCTGTGAAGGAGTTGATCGTCAGTCGATCTGTTCTTCGGTCTGATACTCATAATCGTAATGACTTAAAAAAATATATGGAATTTGGTGTGTTGTTTTATGATTACAATTGTAATTTTGTACCAAATTCTGGTTTCTACAGAAAAAAAAAGGACACATTCAAAATATATACTTCCATTTTAAATCTTTTCGACTCTGAGAAATAAAATATTCAAGATTTAAATAATTCTGTTCATCGAACACATGAATAATTCAGAACCAAAGCTAGCTACAAGAGTAAAATTTGGTATGGGGTCTTAATATCAAAATTATATATTTCTATGAAACATTGAACGAAATTCGTTACGAGGATGATTGTCTATGTGCAAAGGAAAAGGACAATGTCCACAAATGTAATGGGTTATAGGGATAAAATAGGACTGGGTTATAGGGATAAAATAGGACTATTTTCAGAATTGTAGCTCTGTATCAGTTTAAGGATTAAAACTTTTCAATGATTGAATATTTATTTATCGGTCGGTTTACTAAGTAAGGGTAATAACTCAAGAATGGAATTATTAGGTTGATGAATCATAATATATGTTTACATATTATAAGATAATATATTTAATACATATTCTTGCAGATAAAAGAAAATTTGGACTCCATTCGATAACTGTCTGTTGCCTACATGCATGCGATCATGATAAGTAAAAATCATAGCAAACTAGATATAATTTAAAAGTGTGAATTAACATCAGCACCAGCATTTCAAGTTTTAGTGAAATCACTCAAAGAGAGAGAAAAAAAGAACGGGTTAAAGTTTAAAAAGAGTAAATCACTTGAACTTTAAATCCTGAATTTCAAAATGCATACTCCATTCTCATCAATAGAGAAAGGAAAATCCGGTTAATATTGGAAGTCTAATTCAGTCAATTTTAAAACGCATACCTTTTTTTTTTCATCAGCATACAATTAGATTAAACATATTTCCATTAGTGAAATGCCTCCTATTTTTTTAATCATGTCAGACAGAACAGGATGTTGTTTTTGGAATGAGGTTTTTGGCGTCAACAAAAAATCCGTAGGAGAAAAAATGAAAATTTGATTATCTGCACGAGTATCTCAAAAAAAATCAGCTTTTAATAACGCGTAGCTATTGCATTTACAAAAGCTCTGATTTTAAAAAAATAAGTTAATACTATAACAAATAAAACCTAGAAAAATGTCATTTTGAGCACGTGATTATATGAAATGAAATAAAGAGGAAATGTGATATTTTTTTTAAACAATAAATGTGGGACAAAGCTTTTTGGATCGTTTACAATACTAAAGTGACTTATTCAATGAAATAATTAAAATGAATAAAAATATAATTTAACTGGAACGTTCAAGAAATGATGTTCTAGAATGATACATTGAACTATGCATATCAGAGTTCATTTTAATCTTTATTTTTTTCTTATTTACCATAACCGATTGTGTCATTTACTTATCTAAGAAAAGGAAATGACCGATGGTGATTTTTTTCAACTAAAAATGGCTGAGATTTGAAGTAATGATTGTCCATTGGACAAACTTTCGTGTGTATGTTAATGATATATGAATTTCCAGGTAATTTTTGAATCATGAGAAGCTCAAAAAGCCGTTCGTCATGACCAAACGCGAGTCTCAGTCGTTATTGCTGGCTGCATACTTTGGGTACCTAAAATAAATCATAATTTTTTTTTATTATTATTACAACTTGAAGATTACCACAAAGATATTTCAGTTTTCATCTGAAAACATTCCATAAGCATATGAACAACAGAAATACTTAAGCCGAACTCCCATTACTTTGAACAAATTACAGTCGCTATTGTTCACAAGTAATGATTATCCCAATCTAAAAGAAAAGGAATCCGGCGCTTTATCGTGAGCTATATCATCCACTATATCAATTTTTAAAGCCTTTTTTAATGCATCATATCCCCAGCAAAGGGAGGGGGGAGAGCCAAAACCTGAACAAAAAAAATGACTTACTGCAAACAAGAGAGTATAAATATCATTTAAAAAAATAAAAGAAAAAAAAAGAATAAAGAAAATAAACAAAACAATAAATAAGGGCAGTTTAGCCGGAAAATGGCGTTTGCAATCCGCATAGCGTGACCACCTGTTGTGACGTCACCTGCCCGTCATCACTCATTGTCGATGATTAACGAGGGTGGGCGTGGTTTGACCGAGACCTTCGAGAATGAAAAAGAAAAGAAAAAGAAGAAAAAAGAAAAAGATTTTTCTTCTATCCAAAAGCATTGACCGAATCTCAGCTATCTCCCTCTCTCTTTCTCGTCTGTTATTTCCTTCTAAGCATCTTTTTAACCCCGAGGCCAGGCTCAGGTAAAAGAAGGCGGGAGATTGGATTCCATAATTTCATGTTCAGGAGAGGTCTAGCAGCTGTGAGCTGAATAGAAAAGCTAGGGTGGAGAGGGAGAGAGAGAAAGGAAGGAAAAAAAGATGTATTCGCCAGTGTTTGTTCAACATAAACGCACACCGACGAATAAGCAATTTAAAATCCTTGCCTTACGTGGAACTTTCTATTAGTGACAGGTGGATTCGAACGAGACGGTTTCTAGTTAAAGCCAGTGCATGAATAATGTTCGTTGTTTTATTCATAGATCTCTGCATAGACAAGTATGAGCTGCTACTTCAAAGGGCAAATAAAGAGATAAGACACCACCATATCTATGCCATCTTCAGAGATCAATGCGAAAATTTTCCATTAATCTTGTCCAACAACTTTAACAGCATCTGAGCAAAAGGGTAAAGACGGATGATTATAGGAAATCCTGTTAGTTATCTTTTATCGCAAACGCTTTTTAAATGTTGTTTCGGACGGCAAACTATTCATCCAATACAAGATAATAGAATAGCTAGAGATAAGATAAATGGTAGAATTTAGGATTCCTTTAATGTTTACTATGCATAACTTCTTTAGCACTGGCCGCCTCTAATGGCCACCTGGGTCGTAGATAAAACATTGGTAATATTTACTTTTTATTAAATTTCTTATTCACTATTTGATGTTCATAGTTTCCTTTTATTTAAACTTCAAGCTGCGACAGAGATTATATAAGTCGCATTATTTCGTTAGTCTTACACATGTTCTTCTCATTGAGAAGATAAATTATCAAAATCAAGTCCAATTACATCATAGTGCTAAAAATACATAATTCTCTACATCAGGGGTTCTCAAAAGGTGGGTCGAGACCTCTAGGTGGGTTGCAGGATGTGTCCAGGGGGGGCGTGAGATGTGGGAGAAAATTTTTAAGAAAATTAATTTATTGTTGTAGTTTTCATTTAAAAAAAGAGCACACATAAAGCTTTTAATACACATAGAAGTTGGTTTTTGTGTTCTATTAGTTAATGGGATACATGAGCTTGTTTGGAATTAACCAATTTTTTTATGTCTGGAATGAGCTTTGTAACACACAAAACAATGCCATCGTCAAACGATTTCTTGATTTTGTTTTTAAATTCATCATTATGGAGAATCCTTGTTCACAATTGTAAGTTGTAGAAAATGGCATAAAAGTTTTTAATACTATTGTGGACAGTTCTGGGTATTCCTTTTTAATACGTACCCAAAATGTGTTGACGTAAGCTTTGTTAAAAGTTACTTTAGCTGACTGATCTCTTGAAATCTCCATCAGTTGATCATGATGACGGACACTTAGCTCAGCTTTTGTTACAGCTTGCTCATTGAACGGATCGACTATCCACACAACCCCACTCATATCCTTACCTGGAATGTAATCTGTAACCTGTTCAATTAAAGTTTCGAGATGAGATGATTCTAGTAAGGAGAAAGATGAAGTTTCAAGGAATGTGGCGTCAATACCGAACACATACTCTACGAACTCTTGAGTACGTGTAAAATTTTCAAAATCTCTGTCTAAACTTTAGACAGAATTAATTTTTTTTGGGGGGGGTAGCCAAAATACTTAGTCTAAAAGGGGGGGGTCTCAATGTCTAAATGTTTGAGAACCCCTGATCCAGATTATCAATATCTTAACTTTAGTAAAATTGTATCTTCATTCTCAGTCCTATGGTAAACGTTAAATCTTTGCAGGAACCACTAAATGTATTCAATTTCTAATAAATCTGTAAAGCAAAATTTTGACATTCATGACTATCATGAAAATGTAAATTTGAGCTTCAAACTGCTATAGACATTATAGCTTTGTTATTTTGTTTGCTTTACAACAGCTATTTATTATAGTATTACTAACTGACTACTCCGACCTGCTCGTAGCCTCACGGATAAAATTGAATGTCCGGATCAGAAGCGACAGCAACATTGGCAGGAACTGTAGTTGATTCCTAAGGACTATCACCGACCACAGCAGAAACCTTCCATTGGGAATTACGCTCTGTCATCTATGGGTGGGTCAACACCCACATCTTTCTATACCCACCAAGGCGGCGAGAATCAACCACCATACCAGAGGCTTCTCATCCCCATTTTTGAAGCCCCCCATTGGGAAATGGGAGTTATTTATTGTGTAAATGAAACTTCCTCTTAAGATCAAGTCCCATGATATCAGGATAAAATTAAATTTATAGATGTAACAACAGCCGTTTGTATAGACGATAACATGATATAGAACGATCGAAGCTGTGATTTTATAATTGCAATGGAAGACACAGGACGATTCCGATACCATTTCAAATTTGTGGTTCTGTAACTTCATTTATTCGTCTTTTGAACTACTTCGATTTCAAGGAAAATATTTCTTCTTTTGTCTTCAGCAATGAAAAAAAAAATTACATGATTTAAAGATTTTATAGTGTAATTCATTGCAATAAAGTATGTAAAAATATTTTTTTAAAAAAGTTAGAAACATCTGCACAACAATTAAGTTAATATCATTAACCAGATATTTAAAAAAATTTTAATGGTGCAGAAACCAGTATTAAGCAACAATATTATCGGAAATTATGGCTGGAAAATGCCAAAAATCATGTTTAATTTTTAATTAATGTTAACTCAAATTAAAATATCAAGAAAATCGCTACGAGGTGCACTTTCCAAACCTCCAAAGTACAGGGTGTCCGAGAAGTCTTTGACACATTTCAAAAATTCGGTTTAAAAAAAAAATAAACGAGATAGGAAGTAAAATTAAGTTACATTTATTACCTCAAATAGTGAAGTTTTTTTTTTTAATGTATCGATACACCTCGATGTGGGCCCCTGATTTTCGGGGGCTACGAGCAAATGACTGATGAATTCTATCGACGACACTTCTGTGTCGACCCAGGACACTCCCAGTTTCCAAAAACTTATTTTTCCATGCAATAATGCTGTTACGAGATGGAGGGTCTTTTCCCATATTTCGTACGGAAATTACGTTGAACTTAAGTCAGAGATTTCGATTCGAAAAACCACATAACACAAAACGCGCGCTCACTTGGAGAAGCCATTTTCTAAATAACTCTTTCTAACGTTTCAGTACCGCAATCTCCCGGCCAGTTTTGCATTAAAAAAAAAAAAAAAACTTTACTATATGAGGTAATAAATGTAATTTAATTTTACTTTCTATCTCGTTTATTTTTTTCTTACCGAATTTTTGAAATGTGTCAAAGACTTCTCGGACACCCTGCATATTTGCATTGAAACTTGATAGCTTTCATTCGTCTTGCAAAACATCAGAATAAATGCGTGCTATATATACTCGATATAATTTATATATTATTCATATACTCTATTATTCTTTGTAGAGATTTCAAAGTCTATTTATGTAAAAAAAATATTAAAATAATAATGGTACTTATAACAATGAATAAATCCTGAAAGCTAAATTTGATATTTTTAGTTTAAAAATAAAACAAATACCCTCGTCATCAAACTTCATTTATCTGATATTTTCCCTCCTTCCTTTCCTTTCCGAAATTAGATATCCGCTTTTCACAAATATCAATATATTACTGAGTTATTTCCAAAAGCGTTGAAATATGTAACAATAACTAAAAGCTTTTATATTACATATGAAACCTAATAATTAATTGGCCTGGAGATCTACACATCAAAGTTGAAATCTCGAAATATTATTAAGTGAAATTAAGCTTTTCTTCTCGATTTCTTTTCTTCTTTTTCCTTGTAAATGTTTTAATTCAATGCCGTCAATAATATTAAGCAATTATATTTAACAAGATTTTTTTTAATTTACTATTTTTCAAAGACAATAAATCTACTAAATAATCAATAAATCAACAAAATATAAAATTTATCTTAATAATAATTTTTAAGCAATAATTAATAAGTAAAATAAAATGAAATAAAAATTAGTTAGCTTTGAAAAAAATGTTTATACATATAACAGAACACCGAATGTCAAACTTTGCCAGAACTTTTGAAGTGCAAAGCTTTACCAAGCTTTTGGGAAATGTTTGTTTACTGAGTATGCAAAATAAATAAATAATAACAAGAAATAATTGAATTCAATGTCCTTTAAATCACTTCCCTCTTTAACCAAAATTTTAAAAGAAGTAAATTTATTTATATATTTTTTGTTTATAATGAACGAAAAATAACAATTTATGGAATTCATATAAACCACTCAGAAATAATATATTCTAGAATTCTTCTTTTAGGAACTATCAATCATTTAACTTAGAAGTAAACAAATTTTTTTTTAATATTAATGCAGAAAACAAATTAGATGAAAGCATCAAATTCATGATAAAGGTGATGAAACACTATACGAAAAGCATGTAATTCAAAAGCTTTTAAAGTTGAATAAAATATGTTTATTCTGTCATTTTTATATATTGAATTTCATCAACCTGGCATGTTTCTCACGACAAAGGAATTTTACGGATTTACTGAAAATCTCAATGTCAGTTTTCCTTTTGGGGGATAAAAAAATTGTTGTAGCGAAAACAACTACGAGCATTTCAACCTAACATAGATTTTTTTTAAAAAAAAACCCTTTTTGATGAATTTAAATACGTGCATACTTCGGTACTTTATAGAGAAAAACAAATATCCAAAAGAATTCAAGTCAGATTTTTTTCCATTTTTTTAAATAAATTTTTTAATGTTTTTTTTTTGGTATGTACTTCTATTAATTCGATTATTTTGGAACTCTAAATTACAACTTTGTTTTTTATGAATTTTTTCAGAGTTATTAAATGAAAATATTCAAATTTCGTCTATTTTGCTAGTATAATAAAAATATGAAATGAAATTTTAAAATCCTCAACCACGTGGCGTCTCTTGCATAGAACATAATAAAACTAATTTAATAAAGGAATATTAAGAAACTATTAAAATAGTGTGATAGATTGACATCAATATAAGTGCACAACACATAAAAATTCTGGTATAGAACGAAGTGGGTGAAAAATTGGTTACAATATCAGATTTTCACAAACACGAAACAAGTCAAATTAAATAAATGTAAGCAACAACTAAAAAACAATTTCAAAAAATGAAGCATGTTAATCGATAAATGGTCTGAAGGCATAATACAAACCGAACTGGATAATGGAGGAAAGGTGAATAAAATAGAATTTTCGGTATTCCAGTCCTGACCTTTGGTTTCGAACCTTCGGATAACACGGAACTACACTACAGCACCACCAAATAAAAACAAATAATGTAACTTTTTACAGGTTAAAACTATAAATCTAGCTCTCAAAAAATTACAGCGTCAACATCACTGATGTACACAAGCTATGAGATAGTAATTGAGCCGTAAGCAGGGTTACACAACAGGTGAGAATAAAAGATTTTCACCTGCTCCTCTTATTAAAGCAATTACCGAAGAATCGGCACGCAAAAGACTGCCTGGCAGATAATCGCACGTGGTGGCCGATGCTGAGATGCCATTCAACACATCTGACGACTGGATGGTTATTAAAGTAGGTGCAAAGTGAAAATTACTGCATAAAGCATCGCTGAAATGGCAAATTTATTAATGAGATTGGACTGAAAAGGAGGCTAAGGAGGGATATGTTTTTTTTTTTTTTTTTTTTTGATATCAGCATAGACGTTCTGGCTTTTTTTTTTTTTTTTCCTTCTTTTTCTACCCTAGTATAGGAAGCTTGAAAAGAAAAAGTACTGCGATGATCAAAAAACATGACCTCGAAAATTTGAATTTTGATGAGTTTCCAAGACCTGAAACTTCCTTTTGTTTGATAAAAACTTCTTTTAGGAAGTTTATCGGGGTATAATCTTACATACAAGCCTTAAAATTTGGCAAATAGGTTTGAGAAAATTGCAGATCTTACAGATCTGCAATTTTCCATCAATGGAAGAAGGTTTAAAATGTATATTCGATATTGATAGGATAAGGGTTCAACAAAATAACGTGCCATATTAAGGAAGTATGCAAGAAATTAGAGAGGAGAGCACCCCACTAATTTCATAAATAATTCAAATATTGTTCTTAAACGCGATACGAGCATCAACTCGCCAAAGTTTGAGGTCAGTGTATACAGACAATTAACTTCCAATATTTTAGCTTGGAGACAACTTGCTTGGCGATTGCTTAAAATTATTTCTACCACCCCAAGGCTCATAACCGCGTATTTCATTTATTGTTGACGCCAAAATTGGCGATGGCTGATGCCAGGTTTGCATAGAACTAGCAATAATGAGTCAAAGTCAGCAACATCGTATCTATATTTAGCTACTTCGTTTCACTTCTTTATACTGCAACTGGCTCCGTTATGTTAGCTTTAAGACGATAGGTTGCATCCTTAGCAAAAAAGCTGGCGAACCAAAGTATTAAGTTTCGCAACTATTTATATTATGTTTTCCAATATTTGGAGACAATGCATTATTTGTCATTAAATAGCGTAGTAACTGTTACCGTATTAATGAAAGAGAACAACTTTTCAAATATATAGTTGAACAGATTATTTATTGCATTATATATACAAATTATTGGAGCATGACTTAGAATTTATTGAAAACTAAACTCATAATAATTTTAACGTTGTAATCGATCATCGTATCCTTATAATAATTAAAAAGGTTGCTTTTAACAATTTTATAAATAAAAATTATTTACTTAAATATCCACTGCTGAATTCACAATCTTAATTCATTTTTACTTCGCTTCTAAAATATTTTGTTCACGGATATATCAAATGTGCTTACAATCCTTCTATATTATTGATTTTTAAATAGGTGTTTAAAAGCTGTCACGGCCAGCCTCCTGGCTCAGGGCTAGAGCGTCTACCACGTGATTTGAGCACCCCGGGTTTGAATCCCGGTTCGGGCATGGGTGTTCTTCTGTGATCTATCTGTAAGGTGTGTGAACGTGCCCTCCCCCTGTAAAAAGGGGCTGTGCAAGTGAACGTGATGAGTGAGAAGCGAAAGTCGTACTCTTGGCCCAAGTTGGCGTTATTTTACTACAAAAATAAAAGACGCTGATTCGGCTCAAATAACTGACTACCTCAGCGAACTTGTGACTGCCAAGTGCAATAAAAAACAACAATAAAAGCCGTCACATATTGTTTATGATATTTATTATATTATTGGGTGTTAACAACAACATTTATAAAACTGATGGAATACTGGTAAATAATCACAAAGTTATCATAAACGACACGAAAAACGAGAAAATTAACTCAAAGTTATCAGTTCACGACACGTTTTTACGAGAAATTTGTTGTCGATGACCAATTTTCGATAATTTTTATCGCATTCTATCAAAATCACAAAGAAAATTACTCTTTTATAGATTCCTTGAAATAAACAATTTGTAAATTCTTACTTTTACATTTGTATCATCAAATCATTTTGAAATGTACTAAATCACAAAGACCATCGAAAAACTAGCTAAGTAGAATATTGTTCAAGACATTGCAGGAACTCGTACACCAAAGTTTTCAGACTTTCAGTAACATTCTTTTTACTAGCTAAACTAGTAAAATGATGCCTTTTATAAGTAATTTCACTACAATATTTTTTTTTGTTACTGAAATACACATTGCTGTGGGTAATTGCAAATGCAGTCTGTTACAGTAGCGATTTTACATTGACAGTAGTTAATTTGGAAGTGGGTGATATTTGCTTTTATATTATTTTCTTAGGAGAAAAAATCTGGTTTAAAAAAATGCGACAATATTTAAGATTTGTGATTAAAAGAAAATTCGTAACAATCCATTTCGTTCGATAATAATATATGAAACAAATTGGAACCATCTTCTTAGATCTGAAATATATTTGAGGATTTCTTATTAATTTAGATATTTTTATGGACACGATGGAAAGGCCTTGTGAACTAGAGGATATGATTCGATATCTTATTCTATAGAAGAACCGCTCTTAAAGCTACCGATAAGTTAAATGGCGCTCTGATTGCTTAACTTAGGTTTCGAAGATAGTTGTCTCATGCAGCTAGATCTAAAATTACTTTCTTGCCTAAATAACGTTACTTGTATAGCGTTCCTTAAAAAACGAATGTTGCTATAAATGAAACTAAACAAATAGTATGTTTCTTTGGCACCTTAATTTTTTTTTACTGTTGCATTCATTGCAAGAAATAGGTAAACAGAGGAAACAGCGGAAGGAAGAAAATAAATATGCTAAAAAGAAATAATGATTATTCCACAAATAAGCTAGAGTATTCTTCCTTCTTTTATATTTAAGACATTATAAGCACATCCTTTTTTGTTCTTTTTATAAAAGTCTAAATATATTCTGAATATATCATGAAGTAGGGGAGAGGAGAGAAGAAGCAAACCTTAGGCCTACCAAAGTAAATTCGTCATTTTATGTTTCTATCTCTGGTATTGGGACTTTCGAGTACAGGACATTTCCGTGCTGGTCATAAACGATCTTCGAAGTTCCTTGAAAAAAGGGGCCAGGGAATGATTAAGATAGCTAAAATCATATTAGCTGTTTGAAAAGTCATGCAACCCCTTTTCTTTACCAGACAACGATGTGTTGTCACTCAATAGATACTCTTTTGAGTTTCGGGATACGCTGAAGAAAAACGGATATGAAATTTAGAGCTTCATTTCGCCCAATAGGGTTCATCAATTACCGTTGAGGGTGAGATACTATGCTCATACATATACTAGTTAACAGGCTTACAGATAGTCATCCCGTTCAAGATTTTAATTAAAATTGTAATATACATCTACAGTACGGGACGTTCTTCCTTCGGAAAGGGTTGTACTGAGGCCGTTGATGGCCATTAGAATTCAACCACAGTTCCCGCTAATTGCTGTTGTGGCGGTCTGGCCATTCGGTGTTTATGGTTTTAAAACAATTATGACGATAAATAAAATTTCATCCATTGAACTTGTGTGTGTGTGTGTGTGTGTGTGTGTGTGTGTGTGTGTGTGTGTGT
>JAOUZG010050212.1:1178828-1209326 GCA_026289955.1 Argiope argentata | reverse complement strand
TGTTTGCGTTTAAATGCACGTGAACTTCCTTTTATACCTAATTTCATCAAAAATGTGAAAGGGAAATGTACTAGGGATAATTATAAAATTTAATTCCTCCAGCTGAATTCACTGACAAACAAAGTGCTACAGACAAACATAATTTTTTTAAAAAATTCTCTGACTCAAGGGGTATATAAGATGTAAAAATTATTCAAAACTTCGAGATCGTATTTTGTTTCCAGAAGTTTTGTACGAGTGAGATAATGACAATGCATTAAGTGAACAGTTAATGAAGGAAGATAATAATGGATAGAAAGGCTGTTTTACTCTTAACATTCAATTAATTAATAAATTTATAATAGAATTAAGTCAACTAAAATACGACTTTAAAACGTAATAGTTGTAAAAAGACTTTTAAAAAAAGTTTTAATCAATTTTTATGCAAAGCTTAGTTTTTTTCCTCGAGAAAGTCTAGAGTACTTAAAATGTAGATAAAAAATTATTTCATTTAAATGTACATTAAGAGCTCGGGTCGCAATCAATGAGTAACGTGTTTGCCTTTTGTTTCTGATGTAATTTCTTCGGGGAGAACCCCGAGTAGGTGTTGTGGGTGGTTTCTCTTAGCAACGAGCGGATAGATATGCGTGTTGAGTGTGTTCTGTGCAAATTATTAAGGCTCCGCCCCAACGTTACTTTTCCTTTTACGCTTAGCTTTGCCGTCGATCAATAGACGAAAGCAGAGCGGTTTCGTCTGAGTTCGGCCACTTTGGGAGAAAAAAAAATTGAAAGTGGGATTTGCAAGTAGAGAGAAAATGCGATTTTCGCGTTATCAAGTAAACAAATAAATATAGATGTAGATTCCTTAATGAAAAACATTATGTCTATAATATTTATTCGATTTTAATCAGGATGCTCGATTAATTAAACAATCTCAATTAATAATAAAGGTAATATGAGTGTACATATGTACTGGCGTTTTATCCCGCTTTATGGGACAGACTGTTAAACAAAACGCTACAAAATCTGACAGATATAATTTGAAAGGAAGAAGTTAGCAATTAAAAGAGTTTTTGGAATTTTAAACAATTAAAAATTAAGCCATATTTTAGGGTTTTTTCGCGCTGATTCCTAAAAACACAATAAGACAGAACACATTTTTGTCATTTTAAAATATTAAAAAAAAATGTCTCTTTAATGGAAACTTAATTATTGGTCAAATATTTCCAATATTGTATGTGTGCGTGTGTGTGTATGTATGTGTGTGTGTGTGTATGTATGTGTGTGTGTGTGTGCGTGTGTTAGAATTCGTTACTTTTTACATATACGAAGACTCATGACCATTAGAAGCAGTCATCAATCGTCGCTTAACCATTAAGACCCTCCATTATTGAAAGGCTTAAAAAAAAAAACCCTACTAGCGTTCTCTACCATGGCAGAATTTTCAGTCACAATCATTGAACCGATTTCGCTAGTTAGTATTTATGTGAAAAAATATAATTTCAAAATACTTTATCAATATTCTTTCGCAGCATCTCCAACTGTAACAATTGAAGCGATTTCGCTAATTTTATGCGGCAAATAATTTCGCCTTTTGGAAATACAATATATATAACTGATAAAATAAATATAATAACAACTGATAACAAAAACTTCCTGTTTATTTTTATTTTATTTTAAAATTAAGTAGCATTTTCTAGTGATAAGATGAACTGGATCAAAGTTTGTAGATTGATATGATTAAATGATGTTAAAAAATAGTAATATAACTGGGTTAGAACATGATCATTGACCGGGGATATTTATTTAAAAAAAACTTAATACAGTTCGACTAATTCTTTGTTTATTTTTTACCAAGTTTACTTCAGAATGGAAAAATTACTAATGATCATGCCGCCTTTACTCTCCTTCGATTCAACATATCTAAGCCATGACAGAAAAGCTCATGAACAGTAAAAGAATTTTTATTAAAAAATTAACTTAATTCAACCAAATCATTGTTTATTTATTTATTTACATAGTTTATTACTGAGTGGAAAATAACTTACAAAACCATCATTCGAAATACCCCGTATATGTTACTTATCCGCCTTACTCCGCAGATTAGAAGGAAACCGTATTTACAGAAATGACAGAAATCCGATGCAATCCATCTCCCTCTGAGAACTGCTACGGACAGATATAAATTGATCTCGAGAGAAAGCCAATTCAGTTCATTGATATTGAACGACTGCTTCAATATCAAATTAAGTAATATAACAAAAATAACAGTTTAAACACGATCGCAATAATCTTTTTGGAGCATTTTCAGGACATTCACAATTCATTCATAAAAGTTATCTATTTTATTCACTTAAATCTATATAGATTTTATCAAAAAATAACGCAATTTTTTTATCATGTCGGAACATGATATTGTTTTGGAACGAGGTTTTCTGGAGTCAAGAACAATCCGTAGAAGAAAAAAAAATTTTATTATCTGCACGAGCATCTCAAAAAATCTGCTTATAATACCGTGATACATTTACAAAAGCTCTGATTAAAAAAATAAGTTACTTGCTACGGCAAATAAAACCTAGAAAAATGTCATTTTGAGCGGGCGATTATATGAAAGGAAATAAATTGGAAACGTGATATTTTTTTTTAACAATAAATGCGAGACAAAGTTTTTGGATCGTTTGCAATACCAAAGTGATTCATTCAACGAAACCATTAAAATGAATGAAAATATAATTTAACTTGCCCGAACACGTGGTGCTTGGCCGTTCAAGAAATTATTTTCTGACATACTAAATTGAAATATTGCATAGCAGAATTCATTTTAATCTTTTTTTAAATTGTTTTCATAATTATAATACTTAGGTTTTTTTTTATTTTGGTCGCAAAATTACTCTACGATTCTAAATAAGAAGAAAAGATAAAGAAGAAAACCAAAAAATAAAGTATTTTCAATTGATGAACAAAAAGAAACAGAAAAATATGTTTATTTCCCATATTTTCAGGAAATGATTTAAATAAAGGTGGTTCCTCTAAAAAAATTTTTTTTCATTCATATTAAGGAACCCGAAGCGAAACAATGTAAATGTTTTCGTAATTCGGAACTTCATTCACGCACCCCTATCCATTTATTTAACGAACAATACATAAAAAAATTACTGTTTAAATCAGGATATTTCGAAATCAGCTATTTTCGAAATATGACCATTTTTTCAGATGACATTCAAAAGAACATGAAAACAGTAGCTCCGATAGCAAGCAATAGGTATAAACCAAAGACAGAAAATAAAAATTCGTTCATAAATAATTAAATTAATAAAGTTATTTTAATTTAAAAGTTCTTTCCTGGG
Organism: Argiope argentata; assembly: GCA_026289955.1. NCBI lineage: Eukaryota > Metazoa > Arthropoda > Arachnida > Araneae > Araneidae > Argiope > Argiope argentata. The sequence goes on along the minus strand of JAOUZG010050212.1, from coordinate 1,206,000 downwards.
CTTTTTCTATACCAAAATATAACTAATGATATAAAAATAAAATGGAAGACCTGATGGTAAAATAAATAAGTTAATAAACTATTAATTGAGATTGTATCTTAAAAAAAAACTAAGAATTCATAATTGGAAAGCATAAAAATGAAAATACCATTTCAATTTTTAAAAAATATTAATAAAAAACATCGTTTCATTTACTAGAGGGGAAAACGGATGTACACGAATTGGAATAAGATTATGTGTTTTAATCTTTCACTAAGCAAATAAACATTATTTACTATGGTGAAAGAAAAAAAATCATACCATAAAATATGATTGAAAAAATTTGAATGATTAAACTTGCACGACAAAAAAAAACATTTCTTTCTGCTGTTGTTCGCAAATCGATATTTTATTAATTTTTCGATAAATTATTCTTAGACGATTGATCATGGGATTCAACAATCATCAGCAAATTATAGATCGATTCGTCTAATGTCTATTCCTGTTGATTCATAAATTGTTGGTTAATAACAAGGATTAATATGAACAAAAACATTCCAGCGACTGATACCATCAGATTCAGATAAAAAATAAACGCATCGGTCGTGGAGTAATGAAGGACTGACGACAGATCATGGTTAGTTAATCATTTTTAGCAGGTAAGCTTTCATGCACTGGCATTAAATCCAGCGTGACGATTTACATTTTGATAAAGAATATTACTCGCAGAATTCCACTTAAGTTGATAGTTATTTGAAGGATATTTTTGCTAAATGTTAGGCTTATCTGGGTATATCTTGTTACTGAATTTTACTGAATCAAATCTAAAATTTTTAATAATTTCATTTAAGCAATTACCGTCACTAAAAGTAATTAATTCATCTCTTAATTTCATTAAAGAGTTTAATTTAATTTTTCAGTTAAGAAGAATTATATGGGGGAGAAGGCCTGAATATAGTGCCATAACTTACTAAGTTACTGTTCAAAGATGGCATCTACTCCTACAATAAAAATAAAAGGTACGGTATTTAAATCAAATTATTCTATGCTTTTTAAAAGAACAATAGTTTTATTCACAGATGCAATAAAGCGGTATTCTTGTTAATGATTTTATATCAATTTGCATGCTTATATTTTAAATAATCATTAGTGAATCATCGACTTTCTTAAATGACAAAGACTGAGTTGTACAGTAACAGCTCTTAAGATTTTACTTTTTAATCGTCCTAGACCAGGAACTTATTGTTCTCAAATGGCAAAATGTTATAAGTTATTTTTACGTCACAGTAATTTAAGATTCAAAGTATCGCGAAAAATCTCTTGTTTTACATAAAGAAACGCATTAGTAATAATACCATTATTTTTCACCATATTTTATACATTAATAAAAATATTTGGAACAATGCGAAAACTAGGTTTTTTTTATAAACCGATTAATAACAGTTTGAAAACAGAGTATAGATACAATTACTCATATTTAACAATACAATGTATCCAGAACAATCATTGATACAAATAAAAATAATCGAGAAAGCAGATTTATATTTATGTAACGTTGTGTGGATGACAAAAATAGTTCGTAGAATTAATTTTTTTAATATTTAAACTAAATAGTGAAAATTCATTAGCCCTTTTTATTTTTCTAAATACTTATTACCATAAAGTCTTTATGCCATCAATCATTTCGTAACATATTTTTGTCCCATGTATTAATACCAGAAGATATGTTATCAGCAGTTAGCAGTAACAAACATTTTGTGACAGTTCCGTAACCATTCAGTGGCCCGACAATCATAAAGAGTAGAAATGATTCCATCACATTTTTTTTTTTTTTGAACACGGGCCAGGAATTTATGCATAATGTCCCAGCCAGATGTTTCTTTGGAAGATTCTCCTTTGACATCCAGGATATTTTAAAACGGGAAAAAGAAATTCAACTTCCTTTCTCAAAAAAAATATTTGGAGAACTCTGCATTCATCTGCTTAGAAATGCATCCCATTTTATATCCCTCTCTATATAATTTAGCTCTCTATTTCTTTCTGTGCCTTTCAGGAGAGATAAAAAAATGCTAACAGAAAAGGTGTTGAGAAGGGTTTATATGGAATGGAAATATTTTTTTCCAGGAAGGAAAAGAATACATCAGTTTTGAGAAATACTATGTGGCCGGCAAAATCCAAGTAAGGCCAAGGCAAAATCCATAATAAGGAAAATCTGTTTAACAAATTTATTATTTAAATGTGTAGAAAAGCATGATTGTTCTGTTCTGGTATTTGCAAACATTATATTTTATAATATTTCAACATTCATTATGATCAAGAAATTAAAAGTAGTTTAGACACTTAAGGTATCCCGACTAGGTTAAAAACCTACATTTAAATTTAAATTTTTTTTATTTTTTTTAATTTATTTTTTGCAATATAAAAAAATAGGTGCGTTTCTAATTGAAGTTGTATATTTATTTCGTCTCTGTCAACTAGAAGGCAAGTTATAACAAACTATTAACATGTAACGTTCGCTTATTTATAAGCATTTAAAAGCATGGAACGCATTTTCTGAAGAACGAAATTTTCATAATACTAGCGTACGGGTAATCATCATATCCAAGGCCTGACTAAGGCAGGGGTATATGGGGCTGTTGCCCAGGGCCCTATTATAAGTGGAGGCCCCAAATCGAATATAAATTTTATTTTACGTTTCCTTCTTAAATTAATGTTTTTCCTTAAGAAAATAGTGAAGTTGAGGGGCCCCAAATAAATTTTTGCTCCGGCCCCAATTAGACTAAGTCGGGCCCTGATCATATCTGAAAAAATAATCCAAGGTATCACGATGAAATTTACATTTAGCATTCTTTATGTTAAGCAGAATTTAATAAACTAGGGATTTGACTTGAATGCATTAGAAATAGATTTATAATCATTTAATGTAAATATTGTTTTAAAACATTTCAAAAATTCTTAAATTAAACACAAAAGTTTTATTTTTAAATATAATTTTTAGATAATAGTTAGATGCACTTTAAGATATGTTACACATATAATGCTAAAAATAAAAATGAAAAATTGTCGTAACCTTTTTCTTTAGAACAATCCTAGTTTTTGTAAATAAATGCTAAAATTTACATTAAAATACGCTCTTTAAACACCACATATATATTTAAGTAATTTTACTTTTATTCCAAAATTTATACATATATAAATAAAAAGAACTTCAAATAAGCATTAAGTTAATTGCCTTTTTGAAAAAAATCTCCAAGTTAGATACCTAAAAAGAACTGATTATCAAGGCATTTATATAGTTAAGTGATTCACTATACTTTAATTAACATTCAGAAAAAGATTTTTTAAAACTCAGATTCGAAAAAATATGATCCATTATATTCTGCCAATGAGCCTGAAATCGAAACCAAATCAGTTAAGACTGTCAAAGAAACTGATTAGCCAAGCATTCATATACATGTGTGACTAATTGCCCTCAATTAGACCTTTCGGTATTCGACATGTTCACGCATCAGTTTTGGTCACGAAGTAGCAGAAATAATTCGTTTAGACCGCCAAAAGATCATAGGAAATGATCCATTCCATCTGTCATGGGAATCGAGTTTCGTAAACCGTGGAAAGGAAGCATCCCTTCCACTTTCCCACGAATTTTCACTCGTTTCACTTTTTTTTACCCCTCTACTTTTCCGTTGAAGAAATGGTCCGGATGGTTGACTCTTTGTTTTTGATTCGGCAACTTGTGGCCACAAAGCGAGGTTCCAGTATGCAAATGGACACTTATGTTTATGTTTGGTAAACATACAGCAGTCTTCATGTTTCGGTAGTTTTTATTTAAGCTGGGAAATTCTATGCACATCATTAACTGCGCAAAAATGGTTACAATCAAACTCAACCCAGTTACATTATCATCCTTACTAGACGCATATACAATAACAGTCAGAGAAATTGAGCTCTCTAAAAATTTGCCATATACTTTCTAATAAACATACCCTTTCTGTTATGACAAAGCAGTAGACGTCACTAGTGTTCAAATTTTCCGACACATGAACATTTGGTACTTCGTAACAGATTATGCATTTACAACATCTTTTTATCTACCGAATGAAATCAAAATTGGATACAGAACTACAATTCAGACGAATCTGATTTAAAATTCGATGCAAATCTAAGCTTGATATGCTAAAACTGATTAAAAGTTCAGTTATTTAGTTTTTTTAAAGCTTTAAGGATAATGTATTCACTTTTAATCGAGAGACGCATAAACTTCCTAGATTTTGATCCAAACGTAACAGAATTCTACAAATTAGGTATAAATACGATAAATCAAATTTCGGGAGTTGAGCTTCAAGCATTTTTGAGTTATGAGTTCCCAAACAGACAGTTATAATTCCAAAAATATACTTTTCGGGCAGGATGTGAAATTTAAAAATTCATCAAAATATTGAATTGAATGGCGTAGAGTGAGTAACTGATCAGGATATCTATATCTATCCCCATCCCCAGGCAAAGTTTGATTATTATTATTTTTTTACTCGCCATCACCTTCAGTGGATTTCCAACCACCAATAGCATCCGTAGTATGGCATTTTCAGCCTTTTCATAATAATCAACTTTCAAAATTGGAGCAAATGCATTAATATTTTATTCCCAAGCTACCCCCTAAAAGACTAACACCTGGGGTATCTATACCCTTTTGCTGGACGGATAAGTTGTTGTTGTTGTTACTTATGGCACTTTCATATGGACAAGCCCCCCCCCCCCACTGATACAGCAACAGATTTAAGCCGAAAGGAACGTCTCTTGTTTTTGAAGTAGCGCCAACTAGGGCCAAGAGTACGACTTAGCTACACGCACTCGCCACATTTGCTTGCACAGCCCCTTTTTACAGGGGGGCACAGTCACCCATCTCACTGATAGCACACAAAAGAACAACCATGCCCAAACCGGGGCTCGAACCCAGTACTCCCAGAACACGAGGAAGACGCGCTACCCTGTGCCAGAAAGCCGGCTCGACGGATATAATGCTTACATATAAATAAGAAATGAAATACTACTATTAAATAATTAAATGATAATCTCAACAAATAAATCCCATATAAAAACAGTGATTCTCATTACAAAATTTACAGTAGGATCTCTCACAACCAGAATCCAGTTCACCGACAAATATCAGACTATCGGCACTTTTCAAAGCATAGATTAAAACGAGAAATTTAGATAAATGACAAGAAAAACACATAATGAGGATAGGGTTAAGTGGATATAGATAATTCTATCCTTATCTCATTCTCTCTTGGCCACAACGTAATAAATAAATAAATAAATCACAATTTACTGGAGATGGTAAATTGATTGAAAACTACCCTAAAAATTCTAATTGCCAAACAATGTATATCGACTTCAGCAGATAATTCTAAAGAACTTCTTCATGCAGCAGTGAATTTTTAAAACTTTATCGACTATCTTGAAAAGAGCAGATAGTCGAAATTATATGGCAACATACTAAGTTATTCATTATTTCTATATAATAATAAGCATGGTAATTTTAAAATATTTTTTGTTTTTCTGAATAGCAAAATCACATACATATGATTTGATTGTAAGTTATACATACCATTTTCAAACTTATTTACTTGATTTGGCTTACAGACTGAAAAGCGATAGTGGAACATGTTAAATTTTTGCTATTTATAACCTGTTATCCAAATAAATCTCTCTTTTAAAACCTGTGATATTCTATTGATATCGGGTAGGACAGATTTATTATTTATCTTTCTTTAAAATGTGAACTGTTAGTTTAGCAATTTTTCACCTTAACGACTCTCTTTCGGTGGAAATATTTCACAGCCCTGAAAACGATATATAAATTCAAAAAAATAAAAATAAATAAAGAATCGATAATAGAGGGTAGAGAAGAGAATATAGGTGCTGTAACCCCATATAAGGATAGCTATATACTAAAATTCTAAATAAATAAACTTCTAGTCAATGAATGTCTTTTTATTTTTATTTAAATGGAATATATTTTCCTTTTCGTAATAAATAAATTTGTTTTCTTATAATTATTTATTTTTAAACAATAAGGAATTTAAAAAAAAGTACAAAAATATGAGAATATCGCCAAGACATTATATTACAGGAATAAGATTTCTCTTTTCAAGTCACGTTAAACAAACTATTCACGGGAGTTTTGCATATTTGCTTGGACGTTGTCTGGTCAATTCGCTGAACCAGTCATGATTATTCCGAATGAGATGCGAAGTGACGATACAAAGTCATTCAAAACAGGTGTTTTTAACTGCGCTAAAATTCTTCGTGATGTTCTAGAAGTTGAAATCAACTGACAATCAGTAATGCAACTTACAGAGCACCATTATAGAATAAAGTTTTGAATTGCTGTTTCTTTACCATTCCTTCACTATTTTATAGATGACATTAATGTGCAGCTATGAAGCATAATACGGATCGAGAAAATTTCCGGTGCCTTCTTCTAGATCGCACTTACTCTCAATTGAACTCTAAGCTGCATAGATAGCTGCAATGTTTAGCATAAAAATAACATGAAACTGTCCGATGCAATGAACTTGTGGTACTTATTGAGGAAGTTTATTTGCTATTCATTGACTAATTTACAAATGAGTAGCCAATTTGAAAAAATCATCAAAATCTCTTGTGAAAGTTCTCTATGTAAGCAATGCTGAACAATTTCCAACGGTAAGAAAACTTCTAAAAATCTTAATAAGTTTTCATATGATATTCCCTGCTTCGAATGAAAGAACTCTTTCTTCGATTACTTAAGTCCCTACTTGAAAGAGAGCAGGTGTCAAGATCGAGTGTTGCTTGATAGGTTATACAAAGATCACGATATTTCTGTTGGTGTTGGAGATATTTTGAATCTTCAAAGCAAGACAAAAAGATAAGCAATTAGTTTGTTGGTGGAAAAAATCTTTTGTACTAAAATATGACTTTTTTAATACCTACTTTCCAAAAATAGCATTCGAAATTTTGCATTCTATATAAATATACTTTTCATCTTAAAAATAGCTAATGAAATTTGAAGTTAATTTTTATATTGAAGTAAAGGACAAATGAAACGAAAGACCCTATGAAACATTTCTCGCTATGCTCGAAAACGGGTTATTAAAAAATCATTATAAAACAGATACATAACATATTTTATTGAATCATTCCAAGCACAGATAAGACCTAATATACTTGATAGACACTATTTATGCTTTAACTCATTCATCTGATAAGCACTCAACGACGGTAGAAACGTTTTACATGCTACCAGTTAATAAATCTCAAAGTGATCAGACAACTCGAATTTTTTAAAAAGTGTTTCAAATTATACGATTTTTTATTCACACAATTATATATTCCTTTTATACGATTTATACAAAAAAATGATGATATTCATTCATTCATTTATTTATTTTGAAATTCAGAAAAAGAAAAGTATTCAGATATACAAATGCAAGATTTACAGCCTGAAGAAAGGAATAATTGGCTTAATACTCGCATTATTTGAAGTAAGAATAACATTCTTTATACCGATTTGTAATAATAACAGAATTTTTCTTTATTGAATTCGAATTTCTCTATATTACCCAATAGAAAAAATACTTATTCACACGAGGTAAATCTTGGGTTGAGAAAATTTAAACTATATAATATAACTATTTAATAATATCAAAATATTATTTCATTTATATATATATTCCTCTCACATCTGTATAAATTTCTTGTTGAAAACTGTCTCGTGACTCCATTGTTACTGAAGAAGGAGTGATGTAGCAGTTATATCTGTGTATTTGTAGCAGCTATATATGTATTATTATTATCTTTGTTTTCACAAGTTTGTTCTTAAAGAATTGGCAACACTAGTTGCTTGTTGATGGAATAAAAATGAAGTTGACATGATAAAGCTTCGCTTCTTTTCTTTTTAATATGAAATATAATCTGCAATTATCATTCTGAAATAATAGTAATGTTCTTATAACGTATCGTTATGAACTGAATATAACAGCGCCACAAAACTACGAATTACTTATTAATTGTTAATATTAATTTGTTATCATAATATTTAGAATCTCTTTAAAAAACTTATCGGGGGAAGACCAACAAAGAAACTCAAATTCAAAGAAATACACCAAATTCAATCAATCAAACTACAGATAAAGTAACTAAGAGTAAAATACTGTGCTTTTTTCTTGATGCTTTTTTTTTACTTATTTTTTGATAATTTATTATACATTTCTTTTTTTTTTTAATATTATTATGTCCAAAGCCCAACATTTATCCATCCCATGTAACAGGCAGTCTTAGATTTAACTTCGTAATATCTGAAAAAGAATTGCTTGTTACGAATTCACACATTCATACCAGCGCCTTAAAAAACTCATAAAATGCAGCCAAAGCTTTCTAAATACAATTTTTCAATTTCACCACAGCGTTATATATCCTTACTACAATAAATATAAGACGACGCTGAAAAACACCAAGAATCGAACTAAAACAGGAACCGATATCATCAATTCTTCCCGCCATAAGTCTGTTTTCTCTATGGAGACAACGGGGCCTGGATTTATTATGAGTACTCATCCAATTTTTATCTTGCTTATAGGAGAATGCCCGAGAGAAATATCCCTTCCGAAATCCTACTGACCACACGAGCAGGGCCAATTCCGCGGCTCTTCCGCTCAGATGACTCAGAGGCCCCTGTCCTCTCGACCAAAGACACCCCCTCTCTCCTCCTCCTCAACGCCTATATCATAATTTAAGAGGCCAGCGGGGACCAGCTCTCTGGAGGAACTGGTATTATTTTCACGAGGATTTATGTGACGTAGATCCACTATGGAATACGGTGTATAATTTGCACCATCTTCTGTATCTTTTGTCTTTTTAGTTCTTGCGTGATTATATTTCATGGATTCGCATCTGGTCGAGATATTCTGGCATCAGTCAAGTATCAATAATTCATGGGTGCTGTAATTGCTTCGCTTTAGATTCAGGCATTCATATTGTGTTTTATGCTCTTGCGTGACAGCGAATTTGCATGATGTTGCTAATGGGTATTAATTATTTGCTCGCTAAATATACTAAATAATCTAGTTTCAATCTATTTTTAATAGCTGGTGATTGCTTTCGTTTCGAAACCTAATAATAAAAGGTTTTATATTCGTTTCGGTTCATTTGTTTCCATTATCGCTGTTTGTTAATGTAATGTAATTCATTTAATTTTAAATGAAGTGTTATTGTTATTGCTTTTGACATCCGTGATTATGGCGGATGATAAAGAAAGAAATGATGATTTAATCAGATCAATTAATAGGTATAAATAATAATACAATGAAATAAAATAAAATTATTGGTAGGATCTTTCGGATGCAAAAATAAAAGCATTTTTTTTCATCAAAAATCAGATAAAAATATAGTTTTAATTGCAATAAGTCTCTATTCAATGAACTTCCAGTTAGTGTTCTATTTAACAAAATTTTCTATAGAAACTTAACTTCGAATCCATTTACTCTCCATATTTAAAAAAAAATCTATTTAACAAAAAAATTTGATTTCCTTTAATTTTAATGAAGTGTTATTGTTAGTGCTTTTAACATCCGTGATTATGGCGTATTATAAAGAAATAAATGATGACTTAACCAGATCAATTAATAGATATTAAAATAATAATACAATGAAATAAAATAAAATTATTTGTGGAATCTTTCTATTTCAAAAATAAAAGCATTCTTTTTCATAGAAAATCAGATTCTGAATCAAAAAATATGTTTTAATTATAATAAAGTATCTTTTCAATGAGTTTCCATTTAGTAAAGTTTTCTATTTAACAAAATTTTCTACAGAACCGTAACTTTGAATATCATTTACTCTTCATATTTAAAACAAATCATTTATTATTTAATTAAAAACTTTATTTCTTTTTTGCAAAGTTACACGACAAAATTCCAAAACAACCTTCTAAATTGATGGACTCAAATGGTACCGATGTGTTCCTTCCTTTATAACAAAAGATCCACATAGATATTCCTACTTTTAATTCCAGATAAACGTTGCGATTGTTGAATATCTTACAGATATTGACTTAATGCAAAGTAGTGTAAAAAAATAGTGAAAACAATACAATGAGTGCAAAGATAATAATGAAGAGGTCATTAAAAAAATTTCACAACCTAAAATAAAAACAGCATTTGAAAAGGTACAAATAGTGGTTACAATTTTTAAAAAAACCGTTATAGATGATGTGTTTCTATCTTCACCAAAGCATGGAATGTTTTCAGAAAATTATGTTTTTAATAATCTACTTTTACAAAGCAGAATTAATTTTTAATCTGGAATATGAGGTAATGCCATCAAATAAATTAGATCATTTTCGATCTTTATCTTCTCTCCCATTTTTATAAACCAATTAACAAATTTCTAGTTTACGATTTTTCTTTATAAGGAGATTTTACTATCGGGGAACTAACAAGATTTCTTTCAGTAGAAAGTCAACTGTATATCAGTAATGCAAATAGTACTAAACCCACAAATTCAGTGGATCCATCTTTTATAACGTGAATATAAACTTTTATAGCGGAATAAAATAACTATACTGTTAAGCCTCCTCATTTCTCCTGTTTTTTTTTTTTTTTCAATATACCTAAGATGCATGTTGTGATTATCGTCTGAGTTTACAATACATCTTATTCTGATTAATTGGATTAAATTCTAGCATTTACACTAATTTACAAATATAACTATACAATGTAGTATAGTTTGTGTGGAATGATTCAGTTAGTCAATAGACATTATTGAAATCGCATCCAAACCTCACCGATTATCAGAAATTGAATGTCTTTCGTTAGTGATCTTGTCAAGTGTATAATGAAATCAATCTCAATTTCACAGAATATATCTCCAATGCGTCACAAAATCATCAATAAAGAATCGGAGAAGACAGCAAAAGGGCAAGCGCTGTCTTCTCCGACATAAAATTTATCAAAAATATAATTAAAAAATAAACAGTCAAAAGATATTTTTCAGAATTTTGTGTATAGCTTAAATAGTATTAATTAGTTAAATCTAATTAGCTATATTGAATTGACCGGTTTTCTATTTATATAAATTTCGTACCAGTTAAAGATTCAGAACAATTTGTGTCAGAATTTCTTAAAATTTATTAAATACCCACAGTCTTTCTGTAACTTTCTCGTATACTTCCAAGTAACGTGTTTGGGGTTTCACTTCGTCGTTTAGATACTAATCGTTCATTTAAGATTGCTTCTCGCTAATTAAATGAGCCCAGAAATCGACAAAAGTCTATAACTGTAACTATTTTCTGGGTTATCACGAACACATCATGCGAATGTATACTGATTGACAGTCAACTTACAAATGAATTTAGATCAAAATTCTATAAAAATCACGCATATTACTGAAAGAGTTCCTGAACAAAAATTTATATAAATTAGTTAACAAAAAGTAAAAAAATAAAATAAAAATAAACTCAAAAACGCAACAAATTAGACAATTAAATTTGAAATATAGTATTTGTACTAAAATGCTGATTTTTGTAAGATTTTAGATCAATTTGTGCGCAGGAAATTTGAACTTTTTGATTAGGAAGCAGGCAAGCGGGAAAAATGAGAAAGGAGAAGCTGAGAATCGGAAAATTGATGGACAATAGACATTTCATGTCTGGAAAATGGGCAACTAGCTCTATACTTCTGTTCTTTCTCTTCATGTTTGTGTAGTCCTGTGTCTGTGCATTAAAATATACAAAAGATAAGCGTGTGGTCTTATTTTGATGGACTATACCCCCACGGACATAAAAGTGCAAAATAAACTTTTATTCCGTACATTTTTCTTCAGTAATATAATAATTCAACTTTTATAGAGAATTTTATCATTTAGAATCGACACAAATTTGAAGTGACATTAACAATTTTTTTCGTTGGCAATTATTTTGTTACTACTTTGAAACTAATTATTGCGTAATCTTATTATTAATCAATGTTAATCACATTAGTGTAGCTGAGTTATGGTGATAAAAGTTGAAATTCAAAACGCAAGAACTATTTAATATTCAGGCTTTCACCATAGGGCTCATGCGAAGAGTTGAGAAGTGGATCATCATAGCACTGTATTCACATTAAATATATTACACCAATTATTTCTCTACAAATTGGCAATCATATAAAAAAAATATTTCACTGAGCAAAATGACAGAACGCCTTTAAGAACACTACTCATGGTTACTACGAAGTGGCAGCAAGATAGATTATTTTACCACATAGCTGAAGGATTTGTGAGGGGAGGGGAGGGCAAAGATCTCTAAAGATAACAATGAAAGGGTCCGCTTGGCACCGAATTTTTGCTAACACATGACCCTGAGGTTTTCTTTTCCGGTGTCAAATTTGCGCCAAACGACTTTCCTTTCAGAGCCAGCAATCTCCATCAGTTGTAAAACTATTTTTCAAGATCTTACGTTGAAGCAATAAATGCAGCATGTCACTATATTTTTGAAATAAAAACTCAGCCTAGAGTATAAAGACATTGGACTAGCTAATAGAAATAATGCAAGAAATGATGAATTCCTAATTAAAATTTTCTGTACTTGAAAACCATTTTAAAAAGTATTGATAATCATTCAGAATTTCTTAATGCTTTTACATATACCCCTCTCCTATACACATTTTTAATTGCATCCTCTGTAACTATGTAAGGAACTGAAACATTTAGAATATTACAAGGCAGTTCAAAGCAAGGTACTTTTTATTTTCTTTTAAAAGAAGTATAGAAAAGCACTGCAATCATCAAAAGGTTCACATTAGTAATTTTAATGAATCTCCACATTTTAGATCTCTTCCGAGTACTAATATTGAAAACCAATTCCGAAAACTAATATTTGAAATTGAATCTATCACTTTCTCTGTTTATCTATGAACACGATCACTCAAAAACCGTTTCAGCTAGATGGGTGAAATTCGGTTACGGACTTTAGACCGAATCAGCAGATTTCTATTAAATTTTCAGCAAAATTCATTTAAAGAAATTTGGCTATTCATATACAAAGATAACTTTAAAACGTAAAGAGCAAAATAAATAAAATTTAGTACAGAGGTTTAGCATCTAAATGTAGATTCTTCTCAAATTTTGAACCTAATTTGTTCATCACTGTCTGTTCACCGTCTGTATTTATGCATGCTTACAAAAATTCATAGATGCTAGCTCATAAATGCAAGGAAATTCGATATGTGAATTTTTGAATACAATTGTAAAGTAATTGCATATGAAATTTTGGTTACAACTGGTAAGAAAGAAGTTGTCTAAAATGCATATTTGCAAGAGAGATTCAATAAAATTATTCAATTCTGGCCAAAAATCTATGTTTCGTAGTTAATGTTAATCATCGTCATATAGGATTCCCAAGATCCACAGCTTTATACGGGAGAAAAGGATTAAAACTTTTATTGGAAAGTATGCCAAAAAGTTTCTTCGAGACCATTTCCCTCAGGTTCCTGATTGATTTCAGAATAGAAATTCTTGAGATAAATTTTCAATTTTCTTTATCTGCGTGAACCAAAGAGTGTTGCGATTGAGAATTTTAAAAGCTGTTTTAAAAGACACTATTATCGTCAACAAAATTATCAGCAATTGAATCGAATGTCGGCAATATGCATTTGTACGCATTTAGAGGATATGAAGCAAATTTTCAAGGAGTTAAATTTCAAACATATAATATTCCTAACAGAAAAATTTAATATTATTATTAAAAATAAAATTTTGTCCTAATATATCTATAAATTTTGAATAGCTAAAATCCCTTTTGATTATTTATTTCATAATAACAATAAATTCCTTAATTTTTAGCTTCAGATGCCTTTATAACTGCATTTGTAACTGAACCTTTAACTTAATAAATTAATTCCACGGTTTTATGAGAAAAGGGCGTTTTCTTCTTTCTATTTTAATGTAAAGAATAGAAACTTTTAATGATTGAGCCTCTACAGCTTCATTCGACGAGCATTAATCCGATGATATCTCTATGCATGCGCACGGATACATCTAATTCGCTCACGTAGTCTGCAGGGATGAGTAGGTAATCTAAATTGGTAGCCTCTTACTCCGAATGCTTCGGTTTAATTACCGTCGCTACTTAAATGGCGGGGGAATGACACTAATATTTACTTTAAGGATGGGCAGTAACATTAAAAGAGCACGGCGTGAGAGCGGGAATTTATTGCTGAAGGAACAAGGCGGAGACGGCGAGCACCGACGGCATTAGCAGCAAATGAGCATTTGTGCTAAGGTAAACAATAGACGGTATGCCGGCTTTAAAATGACGGGGAATTCTCTTTCGGTGGAAACGCAAAACAAAGGAAATGCATAATGACAGCATAATAGAGTAGTAAATCATGGGAATGAACCGTAAACAAAACTGGTGACTTTGGATTATTTCGGAAAATGCATTAAAGGATTTAATTGTTATAGAATGATCTTGCCAGTTCTGGCATAATGCACAAATTTTAAATCAATCTTTTTTGTATTTATTTATTATATGTATAATGTTAATAAATGAAAAAGTTTAAGCGAAATCTATAACTGAAAGTGTAAGCCCGAAATAAAACTATCGTTTATGTGGAAAATGCGAAATGTTTTATTTTCAAAGAAGAGGCAACGTTTTCCCTTACACAACTATAATAATTTGTTGATTCAGTTTAAAGGATCAACGAAAATTTACAAGAACTTGCATCTATTTGTTACAGTTATATCATTTCAGAACAAAACTGAAACCAATCTTGAAAATTATACAAATCTTGCTATTATTATTAATTATATCGTTTGAGAACAAAAGGCAAACACAGATTTGCCGATTTAGTAATGTTCAGCACATTTCAACTAATTTTTGATTCCATAAATGAAATGTTCATTACAGCATTCAAAGAGGATAAATTTAAAATAAAATATATAAGATCTATAATAAACAAAGTTAATAATTTACAGTTAAAGCATTTCAATATATCTCTTGAAAATATATCCTTCATTTTCTTTAATATAAGTGCTCATTATACATACATTATAATAGGAAAGCGTAAACAAATACAAAAACGTCACATTGTAGGTAAATTAAATTTCCAAGCAAAAAAAAAAGTAAGATAAAAGAAGAAAAATTATTAATCAAGTAACATATGTTCGAAAAATGAGGATAGGAATCTCAAGATGTTTTTAAATTGCCTATTAAAGAAAAATATAGAAATATTTAAAAAGGATAAGGATCCTAAACATTTATTTCTAACAACAATATTCCAAACTAATAAACTTAAATATTGCATAGGAATATCAATATAGTTACTTTTAAATTAGTTCTGACATTCACGCCAAACATTTTGAACATATGACAAAACAATTAAAAATAGATCACTTTATTTAAGAAAGATGCCTAAACAAACAATTATATAACAGGATATTATGAATAGACAAACCAATTGGTAAATAAATATTTTACATTGTCAATCCAGAATGATAGAAATTATGCATTAAAATAAAACCAAACATTATTTGCCCCATTTTCAACTCGAATCATTGCAATATTATTTTTAAGTAGTTATTACATAGTTTCTTTTCGGTTATTTCAATTTCAGTATTATATCACATTCCATTATTTATGAATAAAAATTTTAAATGCTTTTATAACTTTGATTTTAAAATGTCTTGAAAGTGATAATGATTGTGGTATTTTGAATGCAAGTCAATTCATGGTCGGATATCTCACGTGGATTTTCATCATTCGAAATAAACGGATAAATGTTCGTTTGATTCAAAAATATTCTTCTTTATAATTCAGCAAAATCGACAAAAAGAATATCAATAAATATTTTAATCGACAATGTATAGCAATCAGCTTTTTAAATACAGATCTGTACCATATATCCATTCTCACACATATAACATCGGCCGCACTAAAGTTTAAACACAACAGAACAAAGATAAACACTACTCACCGGTTACAAAACACAAGAGTCGCTTCAAAATTGTATCCATTTTCACGTAAGACAGCACGTGAATTGCCATCAGGCAGATGACACTATCGGAGGGTCATATTAATTCTCAAAATTAGGCGCGTCAAATACGCGTGCAAGCGTAAACCAGCGATATAAATACAAATTGAACCGCCGACAAATCAAAACACACCAGGACGCCTGCTCTCTGTTGGCGGAATGCAACAACTCGCGCTACTGGAATCATTAAAGAAAACCGCGAGCCGGAACTGACAGCCATCCTTCCGCTCAAGAAAGTAGTTCGGTCCGAAATTCGTGATCCTTCAATAATATGAAATGGAAGTACTTTTAAAAGTATTTTGGAGGATATATCAGTTTTACTATTAATTTTTTAGAATGTTTTGGATCTTTTATTGTGTGACAGGATAGTTTCGATTGACAATGTGTTACTCCGCGATGATCAGTTCTTTGCCCGATAAACCACTTCTCGCTTTTAAGTGTTTATCGCCCATATGGCATCTTCAATGCTCTCGTTCGCAATCAGACTTCAGATAATCTATTTTTCACAAATGAACTCGAACGATATTATATATCGTTTCACTATTAAACATTCAAAATTGGTACTGAATATCTTGCATTAATCAAATAAATTAAAGATTAATTTTGAATTTTAAACATGCTTGAAATATTTTTTTAATACAACAATACATTATTTTTACATCAATTTTATATACTTTAAAATAGCACTATTTTGACAGATTAATTTTATAAAAATAATCTATAAAATTTATTTACCTTTAAAGCATTATCAAAATATTTTATATGAATCCGGTTTAATAAAGATGGAATCAAAAGTAGTAGTGATGTATAAAGCACCCTATTGTATCGAAGGAAAATTGTTCATTAATCTCTTGATCTACAAATTTAATTACTTCATAATTAGGTGACACATCATATTTGGAGACATAGTGCCCTACTGTATTGAATTTCCGCAGTCTGATTCCTTATTGGATTTCGATTCTATCTGACTCATTTCAGTTTCAATGTTTAATTATTTTAGTTTAAAATACAAAATAAAGCTAAAAAATTACTTTAAATTCTCTATATTTTTTCCAAATTTTTTTGGTTAGATACCAAACCATTACGTGCTGTTTTACTTATTTATAACAGTTTATTTGATTTAAACGCTGTTATTTGAAATAGTCAGAAGAGACGTTGAAAATTTGAATTTTTTTTTCTTATGTAAGTCCTTCGTATACAATGATAGTATATCAGAAACGCGAATCAAATTACTGAATTTTTAATTTTTAATTAGAATTTAGATGAAGGTATTACGTACTTATAACTGGAAAAACATCTTTCGGAAGCGTTCCGATATCTCAAATATCTTTTGCACTAATTATATAGAAATTAAAATAAGAATTAATGCCCCAAATATGGTGTGCCACTTAATTACGAAGTAATTAAATTTGTAGATCAAGGAATTAATGAACAATTTTCCTGGGATTCTTCCTTTTTTCCTTATTTATTAGTGTTTTATTGCTTATTTTACTTAATAACCGTCCTAATGTGCTTCTTTTTTTTAATAAAATAGGTAAAGCTTATATATATATATATATATATATATATATATATATATATATATATATATATATATTCTACATGGGCCGATTTCATTCTAGGCAGATCTAAACTGACAGTTACCTAAGGCTATTGTGTCAAAGAGCATGGAGGGTAGATCGAATAAAAAAAGATGTTATTAGTCTAACTGTCTAACAAATAAGTTTTCGAAAAATATCTCCCTAAGAATTATAAAACGTTAGGCTAATATAAACACTTAGTCAGTGTACTTGGTCAAATCTGATGAATCTTACCGAGATTAATTATGACAGACTTACAGAAACATGACATTCACTGAGCTAATTCGGTATTTGTAAACCCGGCGTCCTGGCATAGAGGTAGATAGTCTTCCCCATGTTCTGGGGGTTCCCGTTCGGGCATGGTTGTTCTTCTGTGTTCTATCTGTGAGGCGTGTGAATGTGCCCTTCCCCCCTGTAAAACGTGACTGTGCAAGCGAATGTGCTGAGTAAGTAGCTAAGTCATATTGTTGGCCCTTGTTGGCGCTAATTCAGAAACAAGAGACTCTCATTCGGCTTAAAATCGCTGACGGCCGTCAACGCGCTTGTCCATGGCAAGTATCATTAGTAACAACAACAGTACTTATGAACTAATAACATACTTAAATAATAATGTGTATAAAAAGGGATGCACTCAAATCTTGAGTGATAATATATTAATTTTTATTTCCACAAAGTTACTTAAAATTTGCCTAAAGTACGATATTACTTTAAGAATAAGCTGAAACGTCAAACTAAATGACTGTTTAATTAAAAGAAGGTGCGCATTTCCGAGGATCGCCCATTACCTGAATCCATCAATGCTATTTTATTTCTGAAAACACTGAGCACAAATTTTTTTTAATCCATGCAATGCTTAGCATATAAAACTTATTTTGTTCACATATTGATTCATTTCTTTATAACTATCGCAGCAGTGGCCGACATTAAAGAGCATGTGATAATTTATTCCCCACCCCCCTATATTAAATACAGCTGACAAGCGATATCATAACTGATAGCGGAAGTGCGTGTTGGCGGGTGCCTTTCTGTGATATGACTTAACATCTGACAACATGTGTTCAGTATAGATGCCATGCCTTCGTGGGGTGATTTTTAATACGAGCCAACCGTTTATTGGGAGCTCATATGAAATTAAAAGAGTGTAGATGCTTTCAATCATTCTACGAAAAGGGGATTTTTATATGACAACATCATTACGAAACTGATAATTAGTCAGATGTTATTATAAGGCAATCTTCTACGAACTTAGTTTTTCTGTCGTCTCTTATTAAATATGGAATTGATTGAGTGAAATCTGTAGGAGAGGCATACCATAATTAATACGACTCATTTCTATTCAGCAAAGAATATGGCATGGATGAGTGATATATCCAGAAAAAAAAATCATTCTCTAAGCTATTGCTTTTAAAATTATTTTCCGTAAAGTTTACACTTATATCACCAACCATCACTGAAAATTGTTAGCGAAGAATGTAAATTACTTTTATTTTATTATAATATATACAACTGTCTGATTTTGCTTTGGACATTGATCAGAACAAAACCACAGAAAGCGATCCTCAAAAAACTTTCTTGCTTATTCTCTAATAAAATGCACTTTAGTGTTGTCAATCATATATCATTTACGAACAATAATTCCGCAAGTTTTCTGCATACCAATCGTTAGGATGAGATTAATACCAGAAAACTGAATATGCATTTTGAATGCTCTTTTTCTAGCCAATTAAAACCAAAATTGAATAAATTTCATGTATTAAAAATATTGCGTTTTCGAGTAATCGCATTTAAATGCCTTTGAAAATACAGACCAACAAATGGTCATTCCTTTGACGGATTTGACATATCTATACTTACGATTACATATATACTTTTAGATGTTGAATATAAGGGTGAAATTTTAATTATCCAGCACTTTTCGTTTTATAGTTTTCGTGCTATTTTATATTCGTACAACTAGACGGGCATACTCTCTTTGACTGAATTACGCACAAAATTTGATGGAAATCTACAAATTTGGAGAACAGCCCATGTATGAAATTTTATCGGTTTAATTCAATGAATCTTTCCGTTGTCGATTTCGAATATTTTGATGATTGTAAACTTTCTCTTTGCCTAATTCGCACACAAGAAAATAAAAGGGAGTACTTTATCAAAAGCATTGGAAAACTTTTTTTAACAGTCTAATGACTTTAATGCAATCTGAAATTTCTTAATTTATGATCAAAATTTACAAAGTTTTAAAAGTAAATTATCACTTACAATTTTTAAGATGCTACAGAGGGGGGAAATGTAGCATTTTAGAAGATTATTCACACAAATAACCAACAAGCCATTTTTTTTGCTGGTGTAATGCTAATTATTTCGGAATGTAAAAAGAACTACAATTTTTCTAATATTTGGCACTTTCTTAATTGTTTAAATTTAATTTAATTCAATTATTCTTCGAACAATTTTGCGTGACATACTGCCTTTGTAATAAATTTACAATTTTATTTGTAAATTCCAATAGAATTAGGATTTACTTAATGTTAGAAGAAAGTATTTTTCATCTATAAGCATTAAAAAAATTTTTTTCAACATTTTATGATTAATTTCAAAACTATATAACCAAATGTCGTTTAGCCCATCAAACTTTTAGTTTTATAATAATTTCCAAATTTTAATTAACATATACATTTTCAACTCCTAGTAACCTAGTGACGTTACTTTTGTTTCAGCATGAAGGATCGCGATTTAGGATTCCATTTCTTCAATTCTTTATCATGTACGTGCTCCTAAATACCAATCAATCTATCGGGATCAAGCGTCTCTCAAGAAGTATGGTTTGGAAGTTGGGGAAAAAAAGGGTTAACTTTGACATCGCCTCTGTCCTCTAACCACAATGCGAAAAACGAAGTAGAGTTCAAAATGAAAATTGAAAACTGAGTGTAAATTTAAATAATGCAGATCTTTTCATAGAAAAGACGGAAAAAAGCAATTTCACTCATAAAAATTATTTTGGCTCTTTTCATTTAATTTGATTTAATTCGAAATTTCAATCAAATTTGATATGCTACAGATTATAGGCATGAACTCCTTCAGTTGTAAAGAATTTCCATAGATTGATCTTATAGTCAAAGAAATTCCGTAAATTAAAAAAAAAAAAAAACACTTGCTGCAAAAGAATTTTCTGGTTTGGAAGAAGTCAAAGAAATAATATTAAATAACAAAAGGAGAACTGGGTGATTTTTAAGCATCAATCGATGCTGAATGCTGAGATAATAAAGCATCTTTAACTTACGAATTAAATAAATTGTTTAAAAAAACACTGGAATTGTTGCAATGGGGATAGATCCAAATGAAGTGGGGGAAAAAAAGAATTTTTATAAGAGGCGGCGAAAAATTTTCAATTTACAACTAAACATTTGAAAGTTTTCTTTAATTAGAGCCTCTAACTAACCTCATCAACACTTTTTAAAAAGATAATTACATTATGCATACTTTCTTGTCAGGTAATAATAAAAATTCCTTTCCTTTGACATTTTTCTTTCGTTGTTTCAAATTAATTACAGCAATTTTTATGTTTGTTTAAACTGGACTTTCTTTTTAATTTGAACTGCATCTAACAAACTTTTTTTTCTCTCTCCCTATGCATTGATAATGTAACCTTTTGGATCGAGAAATATTTTTATAATTTATTCCAAAGGTAATCATCGCTCATAATTCACTCCTAAACTAATCACCTTTTCCAAATCATTCCTGAGCTAATCACCTTTCATCGTATGTAATTCACGTACTTCTTCATACCTAATTCACTCTTGAACTAATCGTTTTTCAACAGCATACCATTTTTCAAACATATAAGATTAGTCTTATACTACTTGTAGACATTCATAACATATGATCATATGTTTTAAAATTAGTTCTCCAAGGTTATTAGTTTTACTAGCGATAAGACTTAATGATGTTTCTTTGAATTCCACGACTATTTCGCAGTCTTCGACGATCTCCTCTCAAAGTTTAATCAAAATGTTACCAAATATTCACTTAAACGAGACTGTTAACGTTGGCAAATGATTCACTTATTCGCTTCATAATTGAGTGCGAGTATTTAAAAATGCTACCCTCGCTTCTGCACGAGCCGAAAAGGATTCCAATGAGCAAGTGCATCATTAAGATGACTATCACATTCAATAGATGCATTTATTCATTGAAAATGGACAGCGGCGCATTAATAAGCGTTCCATTACCATTAACGCTTTCTATAAAAGCTATTAATATTGCAGTAGTTCTGTAGGAGCTTATCTTTACAAGAGAGGAAAAAATATTATTTGCTCAAAAATACTTAATGGTTACAGGTATAATTTGTTTGAATCGATGTTCACGTCTCCCTTTATGCGGTCTTTTTTTTAATTTCCTGATTTCATTATTTATTTGTTTATTAGGGTTCTGATGAACAAAATTGTATCTTCTATACTCATAATTCAAATATTGTTTACTCAACTATCCTATCCAGATATATACGCTTGATAGCCTAAATATAATCCAAAAAAATTTAATATGCAAATATTCAGACTTGGCGATTCTTTTTATTATCATGTGAAAACAGGATGTTGTTTTCGTCAGGGGACTTGGAATAATAAAAGGAAACTTATCAAAATCAGGTAGACAGCATAAATGGCAATATTCGTCAACATATTGTAATCGCATATATATTTTACCTGCTTTTAATAGTATTGTATTATTATTACGTATGCTCCTTTGAAAGCAGATGCGTTTTTAAAAGATTGACCTGCTTTCACCAGAATTGCTTTTTCAAACAAGTTTTAAACTGCTTAATAACTTAAAATAAGCTATTAAATAATAATTTTTATAAAAATTTTAAATCAGTGATGCTTTTGCATCCAATTAGCCTAAGGTTAAAATGGTTCTGGGCATTAGGATGATTTAACCGTGATTTGATTGAGTTTAAAATTTTGTAATGGAGCTCATTCAAGGTCACGTGACATAAATCTCGTGGTCACTTTCATTTAATACGAAAATGCTGTGAGTAATGATGTTATGATTGCAAGTGAGAATTGGATGATGGATTTTTGCGTTTCCGCAAACTTATTTGGCACAATACTGATAAAACGCATTTTTTTTGGTAATGCCACATCTATCTACAAAGTTTGCATTTTATCTGATCCGAACAAGCTATAGAAATAATAAGCTCACAGTGTATTTATGCTCTGTTAAACTTCCCTCATCCTCCAGAACGATTTTTTTTCTTCTTAATTTTGATAAATATTGAAAAACTTTTGAAAAAATGTGCATACAGATTTTTATATGAATCAAAGAATTTTTTCATATATTTTCGAATGATATGTATATACAGGAATATGGGCATCTATACATTTAATATGCACGTATATTAATTTTATGAATATTTACGAATATGCAAGTATAATTCTTCATTTACATTTTTTATGAAGATTTCTCGGTAATAATCGCGGGTTGAAATGACATAATTTGAGTATTAAATACAACTAATTGCATCTTTCTGAAAAAATTACACATAGTGAGCCTTGTTTTAAGAGATCACTTGAAAAGTTGAAACCTTAAAATAACATAAAATGAAGAACTTCAAAGAGACTATTATATTTAATGGAAATAAAAAAAAGAAAAAAAACCTTAAAAAATATTAGAAATTGCATTTTAATCACTTTTTTTATTCTAAGTTGATATTTATGATAAATTTTTTTGCTGCAATTTAAGTGGATATATCATTGAGTAGATCTAAGGGAAATTACAATTAAAAATAGGACTAAAATTTCTATTATTGCGGAATTTCAAAATCTAATGTAGGAATAAAAATGTATATATATGCGTGTGTCTATATGTATATAAGCTACACATATAATGATTTGTACAATTTTTTCTATTAAAAAGATGACATTTTAAAACGCTTCTCATAAATTTATCGCATTAATTTATTTTTTATCTTTGGACTTATTCACTTTTAACTCTGTGCCGACGATATCTGAATTCGATAGACAGCTCGAGCACAGTTCGTTTGACGGCTGACAGATAAATTCCAGACATGGAGAACCCTGCATTAAAAAATTAAACTCCTGCAAAACTTTAAATATTGTATTCAAAAACAATGCATAAATTTAATTTTTTTAATAATATTCTAAAAAGTACAATTAAATCTTTTTTTTTACTTTTAATTCTTGAATAAATCAAATGAAAAATGCTTAAGAATTTATAATTTGTTTTCCGTTGGAATAATGGCTAAGAATAGTCAGTACTGCTGAATTACATTTTGAGGTTGGTGTGATATGGCAATGTGTGAGCAGTGATAAATATAAATTTAAATATCTTATTGTTCAAGTAAAAATTTTTAAATAATTTTTAATGTAACTGGAAATGCCATTTTTCAGTAAAATAACATTTCCAGTCTAAAAAAAACAAACAAATAAATATGATATGCAAGTAAAAGCAACAATTTAATTCTATTTTTCATCAACATTCGTCTTGTAATATTATAAATTGGTTTAGTAATTGTAGTTATTTAGTGTACGTGTTCTATTTGTAACAACCAGCAGCATAATTTCAATCTTATTCTCATAATATTTTTAAATCATTGTTGTTTAATGGTGGCATACGGTGTTTAAGGGATAAAATAACGAATAGTCTTGAAATATATTTTTTAAAAAACTTTTCGAAATAATTAATTATACGCTCTTTGATAAAATTTATTACCCCAGCATATTTTTTTAACAAATAAATGCCATTCCTGATCATTTTAACCCCATATTCTTGAAGAGAGAAAATTTTTGTTCTCGAAGTTATCTCCGTCGGGTAATGGAGAAGCAGACTAAACTTTCTTCATCTGCTTGGATAACAAGCTAAAAATAAGATTGGCGCAAGCATTGGCGTTCCATGCTTCATCTGGCCGAGGGCAACCCTAAGGACCTGGTGAAAGCGGGCTTCACTTGTCTTGTTAACAAGGTTGGTTCCACCCTCCCCTCAAAAAGGGGGCCCAAAAGAGACCCCAAAGCCTGCTCATCCAGTTTTCTTCTTCCAAAGAAAAGGACCGGCGCATGCCAATGGCCCCTGCTTTGTGGTCATGCTTGCAAGATTGGGCCCGAAACGAGCAGGAGAAATTTTCTATCATAAATACTTGCCGGAGGGGATCTAAAAAAGAACTAGCGCCATCCGTCCGTCCTTCGGTTGCCCAGCATTCTCTCCCCCCTTTTGAAGTTTGTTTTTGTATCTCCCCTCCTCCTATTCACTTTCTGCTTCCTTTGAGCGCATTAGAAGTTTTTCTGATTCCATTTTGAAGCGAATATAGGGTATTCTCCTTTTTTTATGATGCGTGCGAAGCAATTTATTAGTTAGTAATATTTTTAGTGTGATTGTTAGCATTTAAATGCGGTTGTTAACTCAACGATTTAGACATCGTTTTCTTAATGATGATAAAAACGTTTAAACAAATGTGATTTAATATCAATGTATATTTTATTTGTGATTATGCATTGTAAAAAGTATTATTACATTTTTATTCAGTCAAGCTTCATTTTATGGAGGAATTATAAAATTTTGACGGGGATGGGATTTTATAATATCAACAAGCGCAGCGAAACAAATTTCATTTTTCATTTAATTTCAAATCAATAAATTAATTACAAATTTTAATATTCATGTTAACAAAATCAATAAACCAATGAATGTATTATTTGAAAGCAGAGGAAATATGCATCAAACTTATTTGAAGAAAGCTCTGAAGCTTCAGATAAGATATTCAAGCTTATCTGCTTATTTCAAGCAAGTTCTGACTTCCCCCCAACAGTTCTGCATTTTGAAAAAGAATGAAATGTAAAATCTATTTTACCCAAGTTGTTAAAAAGAAAATAATTAATTAGAATTTTCCGTTCAATTTTGTTCAAAATGAAACTTAAATATGCCATTTTCATAATCTACTCATACGTAAATTGAAAAAAAAAAAACATTTTCTAATAAATTTTCCGTTAATTCCGTTGAAACAAAACCATAGCGCAATAAATATTAACTTTAAAAATAAAAATATGTATATATTCGTTACTAGGTGAAGTTTGGCATCGTTTATATCCATATATAAAATATTCATAGATAAAATTCAAGGCATATTATGCTGTATTATAAAAGGCCTTGTAAAGTGAACTGTCAAAAAGCATAGAGTGATGAAGATTCAACGTCGGTAATTCACGAGATAAGCAGACTTCCACGACTTTCTAATTTGAGATTTCCTTATCTATGCTCGAAAAAGTCTTAGATTTCTAGAAGAGATGGTACATTTAAGCTGAATTAATATATCTATACTACTATTATAAATGTGAAAGTTTGGGTGGATGGATGATAGTGAATCACGCTAGAACGGCTGAACGGAATTGAATTAAATTTGAGATAGATTATAGTCCAGAATAGGACACAGGCTACTATTTATTCCAGTTAATTGAGTGGTTAATTTTTTATTAATTAAAAACTGACTTTCTCGCCAAACATCTTCGTTTCTCCACAGCCAAATGAGCATGTTTAACATGTTTTAGACCAATTATTTCAAACAATTCTGTTTATTTTCTTAGTGCTTGATGCATTTGGAATTAAATATTGTTAATTAATCGATCTTTCATTTTTGAAGTACTTTTGAATTTAAAAAAAATGGTACTTTTCTGTTAGGCGAGCGAAAGTGGTAAAACGCTAAAGACATTTGGCGGAATTCAACATTATTTGTTAATTTTTCGATTTAAAATTGCTGTAAGATATTTGGCGGAATTCTATGTCATTTGGCTATTTTTCACATGCACACGACGAATGGAAAAGTACCAAAATAAAATATAATAAAGGAAATTAAAAATTTCTAACCCATATTACTCCAACATGGTGTAGAAAATTCAAGCTATTGCAAAATTGGAGTTGAATTGGCCTGTGCAGTGTGTTCTACACTTGATTTTGTTTTGGCAAGATTAATCAACAAAACGATTTTGAATAATTTCTTTGCTGTTTTGTTTTATTTCATGTACATACTGTAAATAAATTCTTTTTAGGTTAGTTGTGTGGGCTAAACTTTGATATACAACCATGTGGTGCTTTACGAGGTTAGTAATTTTTCGGTGCTTAGTTTGGGTTTACATTTCCATCATTTTTTATTCGATTTTTCCTGTTAATTTCCCTTGATTTTTTCCTGAAATACATATTCCTTTCGCCTATTTTCATTGTTTTCTATTAAAACTTTTTTTTGCGCGCATTCTTTTTTTAAGCATTTTTTCTCTATATATTTCCGTTAATTTGCTGCAGCGTTCATCGAAACCTTACGATTGGAAAGGTTACTGTTGCCGTTCGCGCCACATTCGGCTATTTGGATAAAGTATGGTGACAAACTTTTTTTTGGCGAAAATAATAACAGTATTATAATGATACAGTTTGATAACATTTTACATCAGACCCGGCAGTTCTTAAACATACACATCAAAATTTCCAAGCGTACGACATGCGTCTAAAAGCTAGTATATATATATATATATATATATATATATATATATATATATATAT
>JAOUZG010050212.1:1146156-1170672 GCA_026289955.1 Argiope argentata | reverse complement strand
ACACACACACACACACACACACACACACACACACACACACACACACACACACACACACACACACACACACACACACACACACACACACACACATCTTGTTCAAATTTTCAATCGTTAATAAAATACTTTCTATTCATCCAATCAAGTTCAAGTAATTTTTTTTGAACTTGTAATAGATGACATTTGATGTTAAAACAGTTTTTTCAAATATCGATTCCTTAATTTTTTATTAATTAATTAAAAACTTTCTCGTCTTTATAATAGTTCTTTATAGTAATTGCAATTGTTAGATCGAGATAACCTGGTTGGTTGGGCATTTGATTTGCATCCTTTGTGTTGTGAGTTCGAACCTGGTCGCAAAGTTCTCCATGTCGGGAGTTATAAAACTGGGGGTACTGAGTCAAAGGCGATCGTTATTCGGGTACTCAGGGATCCATAACCTCAGAAGCTACTGCACCCCTCCTTCCTTTGTGAAGCGAAATGCGAGAACAACAATTATAATTATTTAATAAAAAGTAAATAAAATAAAAATTTTCTTAGTATAAAAATTAGGAATTGATTTAAAAAAATTGTTTTTTATATTACTTGCTTATGAGATATTTCATGTTTGTGAACTTTAATATCTCACAGAGAAAATAATTGTATTAATCACTATAATTTAATAATTGTTTCTAATCTTTAAATGAACAGAAATAAAAGTTGAATGAAATCTTAGTTTCCAACAGGGTTCAACGGTGAGAGATACCCGTTCAATAATGAAATTATTCATGGATTCCACTTTCAGTACACTCTACGAAACAGTCACAATTCTTTCCTATTTTTGCATAATTTAATTTTATCTGACTTTATTTATACTATTCATATTTTTGCTGGAAGATATAGATAGTTTTACGGTGAAAATTTCACAAGGACAGTAACAAATAACAATGCTTTATTCTGCACGATTCAAATGCATTAAATTTCCAAAGACAAATCTCAGACAACAAAACACAGACAAAAGGTAAATAAAAAAACTGTTTCAGAAATCTACAACATATAATCAACAAATCATTATTAAACAACAAGAGAAGTAGTTGAGATCTTGGCTCCAAAAAAAGAGAATTGCTTGATTACTCTCTCCCGACTTGATTACGCTTTTCTCGACTCAACTACCAACTCACTCTGTCTGAGCTTCTCTATTTTCATGTCTCCTGTAATAGAGCATCGAATGTTCTAATATAATGCGAAGGGATTTATTAATCCGGCATTTATTCTGCATCCGTCACAACTATTTATAAATTCTCTTCCTAATCACCATGATCCTCGGGATATTCAGTGACCTTCACTTTTATCGCCGAACTCAACCCTCAGTCGCCAAATGGTCGCTAAATTTGTCGTCAACGTCTGTGAGAAGGTTATTGACCAGACATCCATTCAACATCCGTTATAGCTATCTATAAACATCTCTTGGTTTGCTTTAAAAACTGCATAGGGAGCAATAATACAAATCCATGACAATATAAACAAGGTTAACAATTACAAAACTAACTTCGATCGGTCATATGTAGTGTTAGAACTAAATACTATTTTTTTTTAAAAAAAGTTCAATAAATTTTTTCGTTAGTGATTCTCTTATGCCTAGGAAATAATTTATGACCCCTAGTTTGTGTAGAATTCTATGTCTTTGGGTGTGATGGGTTAAATTAATTCCTTTCATATCACTTAAATAGAAAACAAATTTATTTTACGAAGGGATAGAGGTAACTACTGTTATTATGAAAAAGACCGGTGTCATGGCGCAGGGGTAGCGGATCTTCCCCATGATCTGGGCGTTCCGGGTTCGAGTCCCTGATTCAGACATGGTTGTTCTGTGTTCTATCTATAAAGTGTGTGAATATTACCCCCCCCTCCCCCGTAAAAAGGAATTTTCAGTGAGTAGCAAAAATCGTACTCCTGGCCCCTAGTTGGCGCTGCTACAAAACAAGAGAAGCTGATTAGGCTTGAATAGCTTACCACCTCAGCGAACTAGACTATGTAGTACCATAAAAAGCAACAATATTATGAAGAAGAACTGAATTGGGTGTTGAATCATGCGCATTTTTTCACAAGATTAACTTGAGCTGGATTTTGTGGACAAATTCATTTATTCGAGTATTTTTCTTCAAACTTGTTTTAATTTTACCTGGTCGAGACCTGGTTCAGTCCTACTAAAGGAAAGCCCATCTTCTTTGAGAATCAATTCCTTTCGGACTCATGCAAACCGGTTAACACCAGGTATAATGTAACACGTAATGAACAAGTTTGAGTGAAGTCATACCAAACTCACAGACTCGCTCTGAAGGTGCACGAATTTAAACTATAGAATTGGATGACCCGGCCGCCGCAACAGCATCACTAGTGGAAACGTTGGTTGATTCCTAAGGACCATCACCGGCCCCGGTACAATCCTTCCCGTAGGAAGTACATCTCAGCATCGATAGTAGGAGCTACCCCCATCTTTTAATGTACCCTCCTGGGTGGCGAAATCCAACCATCAGCTCGGAAGCATCTCATTTTCGTTGGTGGGATATGTGGTTGAGTCCTAAGGACCATCACCGGCCTCGGTGCAACCCTCCCCGTAGGAAGTACATCCCAGCAACGATGGGAGGAGTTACCCCCATCTTTTAATGTACTCTCCCAGGTGGCGAAATCCAAACACCAGTCCAAAAGCATCTCATTCTCGTTACGAGGGGAAATGTTTTCTTTTACGTGTGCAACCATGGTCTAGGAATTTCCTGTGCCAATTGGGAGTGTGCATATGAAAAGGTGATTCTTTGAAGAACCACAATAAATTCACTGTTTTACTCTTCCACTTTCTCTCTATCACAGAACATAACAGATTTTCCTCGCCATTTATTTATTTGAAAACGAATGGCAACATTATTTTTACTGTTATTGTCCGAATGCCTGAGATAAAGCTTTGAACTTTTTAGTAATGTATTGCATATTTCTCTTTCTATGATCCACTATTTAGATGTAAATACTTAGATTTTGATCCTTCTTTTTGTATAACTAACTGTATACATTAGTATTGTTACGAGCGGGCGAGCGGTGTGGGAGTGCACCGAGATTGGTGGCCTTTGGAGAGGAGCTTCACGCCAGACGGGTTGGTTTGACGAAAGGAGTAGTCCGGTAGCCGCTGGATCCTTCATGAAACGGCGCGTTTCTTCCACGTGTTTTCACGCGCTCGCTAGCTCGGCTATATAAGGGACGAGTTGCCGTAATGAGTTAGTTAGTTTTAGTTCCTCTCAGAAGGGAAGCGTTTCTCTGTACTAGAGGATTACTTTCCTCGCTTGTTATTAGTGAGCTGTGTTTACGTTTGCTGTTAGCGATGAGTTATTGAGCTCGCTGTGATTTACTGTTTGCTGTGCTATTCGAAATCTGTTTTGCAGTCTGTTTTTATTGTGCGTAAGGCTTGTATTTACGCTGTAAGTGACTGTTGACTGCTGGATTGTTTTTATCCGAAGTTTTACTTTCTCAAGTCATCCTGTAAATAGTTGTAAATAAATTTGTTTGTGCTGTCCTCAAGTAAAGTCCATTCAATTCGAACCCGCTGAGCTAAAAACGTAACAGTATTTTAAATTAGCATTTCAATCGTTTTTCTGAAGCCATATCTCGCCCAAAACATTCTTATATGCCGTCACATTCCGAGCTTTCAAGTAAGTAGGTGAATGGCATAGTTTTTCGCACACAACACCCATTTGTTTACTGAAATCTACATAAAAGGGGAATGTAAATAAAATCGAATAAAGGAACAACCGCGTTGGAAAAAGTTTTATTTCTTTGGCGGTCTTTGTTTTATGATCCCGCGAGTTTCTCTTACTACTTCGTCGAAAGAGGGACCTTTAAGAGATGCCATAAAAGAAACGAAATGTCTCTCTGTGGCCCTGTTTTATGTTGATAACAATAAAGGAAACGATCCTGATAAATTGAACGATCTGTCCTGGGACGATGTCGATAGTTTCACTCGCAGACGAAAATGGGATCGATAACTTTCAATATTAGGAGTTAAGTAATTTTAAAGAAATCGGAATTTTAAAATTAAAAATCAATATTAATATAAAACTAAAACTAAAAAAAAACTTAGATGAGTTTTTGTTTAAATTAAATTTTGAAATCTATTTTTTTCAGATTATAAAATAATAGTAAGAATTTCATTTTCTAAACTTGAATAATGGTTTTCACCTATTCACCATCTCTAGATTGCAGTAATCACCTGCATTTTATGTGTAACCATTCCATTTTAACATGAGCAAAGAAATAACTGTTGAAGTTTTAAAGTCGAAAAGGGGAGGAGAACAAGCAATAATTTTTCAAATTGCTTTGAAATAAAAGAGAACCAAGAGAGAGACGTTATGGAAAGAAAGAAGTGAAATAAAAGACATTAGATTAGCTGTGCTTAGATGTTCAACCCTCCCAAGAAGAATGTGAAGATTGTTAAGTATATTAGTAATCAATACATTACCGAAACAATTTTGCATTCTTGTTTCAGTTCCTCCATCATACACTTTCACTAGTTTTTATATATTTGGTAATTTTGCCTACCATCTACTTTCCAGAAAACTACTATCCAGAATTTCTCTTTTTCTTTTTGGGGCAAATTTAATAAATTTTTAATGTTGCCGAATAAAAAGTTATAGTTGCCAAATAAAAAAGGGTGCAATTTTCAAAAATAATACTTTAGTGAATGGTATTATTAAAAATTATATAGAAAAATCAATGTATCATTAATATAAATAATGTTACGTTTTTAGCGTAGCGGGTTCAGAATGAATGGACTTTACTTGAGGACAGCACAAACAAATTTATTTACAGCTATTTACAGGATGACTTGAGACAGGAAACTTCAGATAAAAACAATCCAGCAGTCAATAGTCACTAACAACGTAAATACTAGCCTTACGCACAATAAAAACAGACTGTAAAACATATATCGTATAGCACAGCACACAGTATATCACAGTTATCTCAAATATACGTTAACAAAGCTCGCTAATAACAAGTGATAAAAGAAATCAGCTAATACAACGAATCGCTACTCTTTCGAGAGGGACTCCCAAATTGCGGCAACCCGCCCCTTATATAGCCGAGCGAGAGAGCGCCCGGAAGCAACGCGAAGCTTCGAAAAACACCGTGAATGATCTAGCGTCTACCAAAATATGTTTTTCACCAAATTAACTCGGTTGGCGCCAAATTCTTCGTCAACCGTCGCCAACGCCCTCTCCTTCGGTGAACATTCGCGGCGCTCGCCCGCTTGTAACAATAAATTACAAATTGTTTATATATATTTTAATATTTTTGATTTATTTCTAATTTTTAATCACTCATAGAAGGTCCATTCTTGAATTATTTTTTAAATATCTTATTTAAACAATAGATCTTGCCAATTGGGTATTTGAACTATTTTTAATAATAATCATTTTGGTGCAGACAGATAGCACTAGAAATGAAACAATAAAAAAGTCCAGCTTCGTTTTTCAGAATGATAAGAATAAACTTGACTTTTTTTTTGGTTAGCAGGTTTTGATATATCCAAAATTTAAGGGCAAAAAAATATTTTTACTTGTTTGTTCCAGTATAGCATTATTATTATGCATGACTCTTTGAAAGCAAATGAGTTTTTTAAATGTTGACCTGCTTTTACCAATATTGCTGTATTATTACATATGCTTTTTTGAGAGCAGATGCGTTTTTAAAAGATTGACGAAGAACTATGACATCATAGCTGTTATTTCATCTCAAAATCGGGCGAGCTCCAAAACTTTGTTAGTTAGAAAAATTGAAAATGAAAGTTAAAAAAAATATCATAATTTATATATACCTTCATATAGAGAGAGGAATAAAGACCGATAGAAATGTCTCGCGATTGTTTCAAACAGGTTTAGATTGGTTAATGATTTAAATTAATTAAGATGAATAATGACTTAATAATTTGCTCACATGATGACATTTGTTATCGTATATATTTTCTTTTCTTTTCTTCTTTTTTGCAAACATTTGTATTTTTTTTATTCTTTTAATTTACTCCATATCTTAAAATGTGAACATAAATGGGGGGGATAACAGCAGCGTTATTCGAAATCGAGGGAGTAATTAATAATTTTTCTAAATTATTCCATTCCGCCCCTCCTAAGGATATCTCAGACTGTCCTGTCATTTGTGATATTATAATCAGTAACAAGATCATTATTGAAATTTTACTGGAATATTTTATGGAAAGATTGCCATTAGATAATTTCTGCCCCAAACCAGGCGTCATGTCCGAAGTTTTCTACCATCATCCTCTTGACTCTAAAATAGACTGTTTGCGTCGGAAGTCTCATGACAGAGCTTGTTTTCCAAGGTCGCGTCCTCTCGGGCTGTGTCACGAACACAAATGAAGCGTTTCGATAATGACATAATCAAAGAGATTATGAAGACTTCGTGAAATGGAGAACCACTAATGAGCTCTTAATCATCTTACGAGGGATTCGCTTTAGATGGTTACGGGGGCATAAAAAGAAAAGAAGGGATCAAACGCGATCGTTAAGTTAGTGATTCTGACCAACGCCGAAAGACATTTGCACAAATGTATCGTTAGAAGGAAAGCTTAAGAGAAGAGAACATTTAAGGAACTCAGAGTTCGAAAGTTTTAGAATTTTAGTACTTCATTACCCTCTTGTTGACGAAGTGGATAATTTGGCCATTAGATTTTTACTTCATCGGTGCAATACATTACAGTGCAAGCGAGAAACATTTTTAATTGAAGTAAATTCAATTTTCGTTCATATAAATGTAGTTCAAAAGGGTCGAATGAAACTCTGTAGGAACAACAGGAGCTTCAATATTCGTGTGCCCCCTCTTTTTTTTTTTCATCCATTTGTACTTCGAATCTACACATCTTTTAAAATTGATTTTAACTTAATCACTATATTAAGTCGTTTTTCAATAGTTTAAACAATTTTGAATAGGTTTAAATTAGTTCATATTGCGACATATTGAAATAACAAAAAAAATTAATTCTAGGGTAATATTATGAAAAATGATTTCAGTATCTTACAATAAAAAAAAATTAAAAATAAAAAAAAATTAAAAAACTTTTTAAAAATTTAATTTTTGAAAAAAAATGAAAGGTTTATTAGAGCTCTTGAATTCCTTTTTTCTGTCAACCCCAGAAAAAAATAAAAAAATAAAAAGAAGGCAAGCACTAATCAACAAGCGAATTCAAAAGCAAGAAAAAAATTTCCTAAGAACAATATTTTAAAGTTTAAATAAAATTTTATTTCAAATTAACTATGTTCGAATTCATGATGCAATAAAAATAGTCATTTTAAAACAAGAAAATTAGTAACCACCCCAAAAATGCCGAAAATGCTTCAGCTTTTGTGGCCTTCCAAGTTTAGGGTTTAAATTAATTCATATTGCGACATATTGAAATTAAAAAAAAATAATTTTAGTGTAATATCATGAAAAATGATTTCAGTATCTTACAACTAAAAAAGTAAAATTGTAAATTTTTTAAAAATTTAATTTTTGAAAAAAAAATGAAAAGTTTATTAGGGCCCTTGGCTTTTCTCTCTTTTTCTTTTCTGTCACTCTCAGAAAAAATAAGAAAGAAAAGGAAAGCAAGCACTAATCTACAACCGAATTCAAAAGCAAGAAAAAAATTCCTAAGAACAATGTTTTAAAGTTTAAATAAAATTTTATTTCACATTAATTATGTTCGAATTCATAGTGTCATGGAAAAAGTCATATGAGAACCAGAAATTTTTAACCCCCCCCCAAATACCTAAATGCCAAAAATTCTTCAGCTTTTGTGGCCTTCCAAATTTAAGTTCCCAACCTCTAAGCTGCCTACTTTGCCTAATTAATGAAATGGCCCAGCATTTTTTAAAAAAACAAAATGAGAAAATGTAAGAATAAAATCTTATGGTTTGAAAGGAAACAGACGAAAAATTTATATTTGTCTCCAGAAATCCATCCAATTTATTGTGAAATGGCACTATTGTTTTGTGTGGAAATGTTTATTTCTTTCTGTTTGATTGCACAAAGCGCGAAGGCTTCTTAAAGAATTGAAATGAAATTTTATTTTATTTATTCTTTTATGTCAAGTCAATCAATAGTCAAAAGCGATTGTCATTAACTTGCAAAAGATAATTTTGAAGAAGGAAAGAAATTTTTGGCATTAAAATTTCTTTTAATTTTCTACGCAAGTGAATAAAATGACTATGGTAAAAGATTATTTTATTCTTTGATTGGAAAGAAAAAATATATTACGTTACGACAATGAAAAGAAAATTAAAAAAGAGAAGAGAGTCCCAGTGGCAATAAAGAGACGGACGAAGAATAGCGTGAGTCCTTGTAAATCCGAATCCAAATCCATTACCATTCTAGTGAGCAACACTGGAAATTCGAAATGTTTTTCTTAATCTTGCCATTGTTCACAAAAGAACGGCAAGGCTTCTAAACAAAGACATGGAAATCAGCTCTGCACGCTTCGGCCCCTTATCCCTGCTGCAGTCCATTTCATTCCGAGGCGTTAGGGTGCACAAAAGGAAAGTTAAATTAATGCTCATTCCTCTGTCACCATTTATGACTGGATATTTTTGAGCTTCGTAAAGCTATGACATGAATTCGGTTTTAATGGATCCTCCCCCCTGGAAAGTCCGGAAATAGCGTATTATGGCAGCAATATCCTCGCTTAAGCAATCACCATTTATCACGTGACTCAGAATGCAGATGGGGTGGTTTGTTAAAAGGGGGTGGAACGCTTGGTGAGTGTGCATCGTCATCCGGAATGGGTTGCAGGGGCATGTTGATGAGTTCGGGAGGCGTTGGACAGTGTTGCTGATGCGGGCATTCCCTTGTTGCGAAGGAGGCGTTGCTGATGATGAGGGATCACCCTGATAAATGGTGCAGCTGATAGTTTTGATCCGGGAAGATATTGGTTTGGGTTGTTAGTTCACAAATGAAATTGAAGATACTGTTTCGTCACTTTGGTTCTAAATGCTTATTCGATTTTTAATTTTTAAGTTTACTTGATGTTTAGTACTATGAAGTTTATAAAAACCAAAATAACGAAGAACTTAATCATTTTTTTTCACCTTATATAAAAACTAATAGAGGTAATTGAAGTAGAATGCATTGAGAGTGTAGACAAATTATTTAGGATTGGATGAAGCCGATACGCAAATAAACAACTTTCCTATTGTTTAGGGAATTTAATTTAATCTCTATGTAAGAAATGTTCAAGTAATGAAAAATATGACAAACAGAAATAGCAAAACATGCAAATGTTTTTCACTTACAAGAGAGATGATTTTCGATATCTAACATATAAATATTTTAAAATTAAATGTGAAAATATTTTTTTGTAAAATTATAAATAGCTTTTTTCCCCGAGCACTGTGATTATTCAAAAGCAAAATTGTCTTAGCTCTTCGTACATGAAAATCTGCCATTGCAAAAAAAGTTGAATCCCACTGATCTGCAAGCGAAGAAGAAAATATCAACCCCCTACCCCAAGAATAACGCTTCGAAATTTAAAAGATAGGAGATACAGCTGTATCTTGTCTGATTTATGGTATAAACTTTTTATTGGCTTTAATCATTCGTTTTCTAATCTGCTTGCTTTTGCATTTATTAGATATTTTAAGAAACAAACATTTTTGATTTTAGTATTTTTAGTTGCTTTCTAAGAAGATCTCATTCCGTAGTCAAAAATATAGTATAATGTTATACTTCTGAAAGAAAGATGTTATATCATTTACTTGAATTTATTTTGAAAATAAGTATTAATTAGAAAGTGCCTTCTAATCTTAAAAAAACAATAAGATATTT
The DNA here is from genome assembly GCA_026289955.1 of Argiope argentata. Classification (NCBI taxonomy): domain Eukaryota; kingdom Metazoa; phylum Arthropoda; class Arachnida; order Araneae; family Araneidae; genus Argiope; species Argiope argentata. Next base: position 1,160,835 of record JAOUZG010050212.1, on the reverse strand, counting down.
TTATTATTAATCCATTATAATAAAAAATTTTAATTTTAAGATGTATTTATTATTTTACTATTTAATTACTGAAGAAAATTTTTACTTAACACTATAGCTTTGAAAAAATCACTAATAGCATTTTTGCATACACTAATAGAATTTTTAATAACATAAAAATGATAAGAAAAAAGGTAACTTTCATGATGCTTGCTTTATTGTGATAAAATCATATAAATATATTTTTTTTTTTCACCATAGCAAACATTTTCTCCCGATAATCTTGGATGTGTCATGAATTATCTTTATACTAATGCCCAAAAACTTCCAAATAATGTGAAATGGTCGAAGGTACAATTGAACAATAGGACAACACTCTCTCTTTCTCTATTTTAATGTGATAAATTTCGTGCACACGGTTTCTATAAATCATATCAAATCAGAAAAGTGAAATACATTTAATATAATTTTAAAAAATAAAGAAAATTGAATTCTCAATTTCTCCCCTTAAGTTGTCGAACCTCCTAGGTAAATGCCACTTGGTTTATTTGATAATCCACAATAACTCCAAAGTTTTAGAAAAACGCATAAGACAAAAAAATGCTCTAAATTGGCCTAGAAATAATTCACATTTTAAAAACAGCCTCATATTGATAGCATAAAAAACCAGTTAAAACACTGCTGAAAATTATTATTACTGAAATCTATTAGCGATTATAAAATATAAATTAGCAAATAATGCACTTAAGACATTTTTATTATGCTAGTAAAACGTTATTTCTTTTTATTTTTAGGTCTAAATTCGTCTTTCATTAATAATAGTAAATATTTGATAAAATTTTAAAGCAAATAATTTTTAAAATTTCCAGAAGATAAAAGCATTTTCAAAAACCCATTTTGTAACCACTGTTCAAAGCATTTTGGAATTTACTGATAAAAATTGAGTCAACGTTCCTTTTGTTGGAACAATGTATCATTACATGAAAAGAATTCAAATATGGAAACTATAAGGAAACAATCATAATCTTCCGGTTTTATCGGCTTATGTTAATTTTATTTTAACGTCTTAGCTTCTTTTACTGAAGCATTCGGCAATCCGACTTAAAAGTATAAGACTCTCAAATTGTAGAAGCAGATACTATAGAAATTAAGGACATCCTGGAAGGAATTTAAAGACAGATGGTTGATATAGTGATGACAGAAATAGTTTTCACGCATTCGATTGTAATATGCAACATCATTAACATCATTAGTATCTACAGATATGAGCATAAAACATATTTATAATACTTCATTTGTCATGATTTATTCTTTGAAACAATGCTCAACATCTGAAATATATCATGCATATTATTTTATGCGCATTTTTTTTATATATTTATCAAGAGTATTGAATAGATATTTGTTTCATTCAAGTCGTTTAACTAAGTTTCCGCCGGTATCCTGGCACGGAGATCTTCGTGATCTAGGCGTTTCGGTTAGGGGATGGTTGTTTTTCTGTGTACTATCCGTGAGATGCGTGAATATGCCCCCTGTATAAAGGGATTGTGAAAGCGAATGTAATGAGTGAGTAGCAAAAGTCGTACTCTTGGCCCTAGTTGGTGCTACTTCAAAAACAAGAGAAGCTCATTTGGCTTACAATCGTCGATGGCCATTAGCGCGCTTGTCCATGGCAAGTGCCAATAGTAACAACAACAACAGCAATTAAGTTTCCTATTTCTCAACTTCAGTTATTAACTTCAACTGGTATTTAGTTCGAAATCGTTTGAATTTGAACAGCATATTTACCTCCCAAAGAAACATCAACTATAAAACATCTTTACATAAAATACATACTACATACTAAAAAATCAAACATAAAAAGTACGAGTTCAAGAACTGTACGCCTACAGATGAAATCAAATAAAAGAAAGTCGCGCACAGTAGCTCATTTGGAATGATAATTGTGTCGATATCAGTATTTCGTTCGAGTTTATTATAGCTCTTTTCAAAGTTCTAATCATCCATTGTTTATAAATGTCGGCAGATAAGTTTAAATATATCGAAGCTGATACTAGCCTGTCATCCCTCGGTAAATCTTCACAAAGCAAATTGACAAACTTCCTGTGACACTTGTATCGGCGTTCCGATACTACGTCCGAAAATCCTTTGTCTTAGTCCATTGTTTTTATAACCACGTGCATGAGATGAACCGTAAATGATCTGTCGTGTAAACACTTTAATTCTTGCATATGCATGCGGCATTTTTTTCCTCCTTACTTTTGAGAAACAGGCAGAGATAAGCTGCCAAAGGAAGTTAGTAAACTTCTATGCAAATCGAGCCAAATAAATTAGGTGAAAAAAGATCGTATTATGAATAGTCGAATGGCAATGACCTGAAGTAAAGAGCTGCTTGATTGAATCTAAAAGGTAAACACAGGAAAAGAGCGAGTTCCTTTTTTCTTCTCTGAATAATAAGCTAGCTTTTAAATTGGGAATCCTTAAAATGAAAACAGACTTGATCTACGTCAAGAGACCATTTCGTACCTGGCAGTTACTGTTTATGCTTGTTAAAGTCTTTTGTAAATGAAATTTTATGGCTGAAAAATTGCTCATTAGTACTATATTTTCTTTTACGACCCTTTAATTTTTTTCATAATTATATAAAACATGACATGAATACATTATCTGAAGTACTTAAAAAATCAGTTTGTTTAGTCTTTAACACTTTCATTTCATGGAATCATGAATTAAGAAGCTTGTTTCTCAGTTATTTTCGTAAAAATATTATAGTGCAAAATCTTTATTAAGATTGATAAGTTAAAAAAAATATTACCTTCTATAGATAAATAGATAAATATGATTTCCATATGCTAACTTCAAGAGATTTTAGAATGATCGTACTTCTTGATTAGAGTATTCATCAAAAATATATTTTGGCAAACTTTTAATTCTCATCAGAGCACTTATATTTGATGGTCACAAATTAATAAAAAGTCATATGATATCCATATTGATAGATATACTGAGAGTATACAGACGTTGTTACATCATAAAATATTATTTTCTTCTGTTTAAAAGTAACTTTTCCAAAAAATTTCCTTTTATACTAATAATACATTCCTGGTTTAACATCATTGTTCTAAGAACATTTTTATTCTACGGTTGCTTTTTTTTAATAATGTTGCCACTCGCAGTCTACATAAAATTGTGAACACAAAGATTATATGATTATTAGAGGCGTAAGATGCATAATGATGACGTAAAATATCAGCATTCTTGAAACTCTTTAATTAATTTTAACCATACGAAAAATATTATTTATATCGGAACGCTAATCAGACAATTCACCCTGGAGCTCTCAAACGTGAGATTTCAAAATTCTTGCGTTCGAATCTTCTTAAGAAAACATTCCCATATATAACATTGTGGGGGTGGTTAAAGGATTCAGTAAAATAAGAGTTAGTGTAACAGTTATTTATTTACAGGATTAAGTTACACACAGACACTTTACATATAAAAGGTACACAAATAAGGATAAATTCACGCAGCACATGCCATCGCCTGATCTGTACTGAGTCATCGCCTCCAGGCATCAGAGGGTGCTGTCTCTGCGTTTAGTGTTACAAGAGCGGCTATAACACACACACACACACACACAATAAGAATCATACCACTATATAATATTTTTGTTTCCTAGATTAATTTTTATAAAAAATTTAAATATGATAGGCTTTTAATAAAAAGGAAAAATCTATCTTAAATTTGAAAAAAAAAAAAAAAAAACTTATCTCTTTCCACTATGTAAAATTGTGAACCTTGGGCAAAGCCGTGAATTCCTTGAATAGAAGTATAACTTACATTTCATAAGTAATAATTACGAATTACAGAACTTCGGAGTTAATATAGCATTTTTACAGAATCTCTCGCGAGAATTATTTTCGATGGTCTATTGGCACAAAAATTTTCAATTTCATTGATTCAAACATTGCGCTTATGTTTGACTTCATTTACATGTATGAGAAAGTACAGGCAACAAATGTCACCCATTTGACCAATAATTTGATTCAAAATTTGATAAATATCTATATTTGAAATTCTAAAAATCTGTATGTCAAATTTTATGTATGCTTTGTACTTATAGAGTACAGCCAGGCAGTCAGCCATATTTCCTGTAAATTAGATTTCGTCCAGAATTTGGCAGGAATCTCTAAATTTGGTCCTAATTCTATATGCTAAATTTCAGCACTCTAGATAAAATCTTTTTAAGTTATTGAGTTTAGATTAGTTTTTCAGACAGGCAGATGTAATGTCAAAAACGTGTCTAATGGACTCAATAGACCTGAAAAATGGAGATTTCAAAAATTTCGGGTTCGAATTTTTTTTTAGAATTACAATATTAAAAAAAAAAATTTTTCGATAAAAAATGCTCTATATTTTATACTGTTTATTAAGGAATTGCAAAATAAACATTTAAGTTCATAAAAGTATTCCAAAATTAATATATATATATATATATATATATATATTGTTAAAAGTTCTACAATAATTTAAATGCAGTTCACAATGCAAAAAAGGAATAAAAAGAAATGGACAACTAATCGTAGATTTTAGAGCACGCATAAATAGAGTTTTCTATTAGGAAATAATTGAATTCGTATTTTTGGAATGATGTTTAGATTTTCTAAAGAAATAAAGGATTTTTAAAATATTACGATTCATAGACGCTGCCATTATTTGTCTCCTAATAGTGTAATAAAAGAACTCTAGTAAGGTGGATGTAGATTTTCCTGGTGCAAGTTCCTTATGTAAGATACGCTGTTCCAAAACAAGATTGATTCTAATTCTAAAATTTAGAGCAGTACCGTAAAAATAAAAGTCCCCAAAAAAGATATTTTGTTTAGTCATACATGAGGATAGAAGTTCTACAACTTACCAGTTTTCTTTCTCTGAAATATATAAAATTACTGTGAACAGACGAAAGGGAATTGTTCAAGTTGACTGTATACTAACGGACATTTTATATATAAATGAAAAAGAAGTACATTTTTTTTAAATACGAAACAATTAAGTGGATTTTTCACCGCATCTTATGAAAATGGCATTTTTCTTATCTGATTGAAACTGCAGCATTTCTACAACGAATAAAGTTAATTTTTATTAAATAATGAAACATTGCACAGGAACTGTTAAGTTAAAAATCGAATTATGTCACATTTTTTCTTTTATCTCCGTCATTTTAACCAATATTCGTGCAATTTCGGATAAAAGAATAGAGGAGGATATCTTCGAGAGGACACTATGGAGTTCAAGAAACCCTTTGACCACAATTCAACTGTAGCATTTTCTTTTCTTTTCTTCTAATTACCTTGAACAATGTTTTTTAAGTTTTGCATTTCCTGTCCGGAAAGGGAAAAAAAAGGGTTTTCTTGTTTCCACTCATGTAATTTTCCCACGAAGCGTCTCCGTCGAAAGAGGTCTCGGTAGACCAAACCACTTTGTTGCGAACATTTGGTTCACTGTACTAATAAAGTTTTCAGATTTCATTGTATTTATTACTTATTGAACTTTTGGCCCATTGTTTCTGAACTTTTGTCCTATTACAGACGGCATTAAGAATTGATTTTCAAAGCGCACATTTCTATTAGTTATTTTTGAAATTAATTTTCATTTATGTCTCCAGTTTCAAGAAGAGACTATCAATATCTTAATTTAAATTTGACAGAAATTTTTTTCTTTCGTTGCTAGACTTTGAGCCATTTTTTAATCACATATTTCCCCTTCTTGCAGACCTTACAACTAAAATGGAAGGCTTTGTTGTAAATCATGTTAAACAAAATTAAATCAAATTCTTTTTGCCTATAAAAACACTTTTATAAATAGCGAGAAATTATTAATAAATTTATGATACCTATAATAAATTTATAATATTATTTTATGAATAAATATATGTAATAATAATAAAGGCAGTTATTCTAACTATTGATAATTTTTTTTCTGAATTATATTTTGATGTTGTGATGGCAATATTCTTTATTTCAATTCCAAAAGCAGAAAGGCAGGGTTTTTTTTCCTTTAACTTTTTAGATTTTCATCATTTTATAAAAACGTGTCTCTCATCTTTAAACTCTAATTTCGTCACTGATTCTATAAGAAAACTTTTCCCTCTCTAAATAACTGTTGCGTTATCGTAACGTTTATCGTGTTGCTAACTTTTGGTATTTCGGAACTGTATTTCAGTAATTATTTTCACTATACTTTTACTTTATTTTACTTTAATTATTTTCACTTTCTTTTACAAAATATGTTCATAAAAAATGTTGTAATTACCAGGAAATTGGATTTTAAGATAGTATTAAGTGTTAAATTAGATTTCATGTTACGCTTTTGCTTCTTAAATGGAAAACGTAATTTTTTCAAATTTAGGTTTTTGCATATATCTGTGAGTGTATGCAAATACCTTAATTAGAAATAAAAACTCAATGAAATAAATGTATAAAAATTATAATTGTATGAAAAAAAATGTTTGTATTTATTTTATCTAAATCAATTAGTTGGCAAATTTTCAGTTCCTTTTCATAGCTCATGTAACTAAATTTAAAAATTGCATAAAATCATGTATTCCATGGATGTTATAATGTATATGGAGAAAAATAATCTTGAACGTCTTTGATTACTGTTTTAATTAATATAACAATGTGTTATCAGGAGCCAAGACTATGCCAAAGAAGATTTTAACTATTGCTTTACTTATGTGAGGTAGCTATTTTCTAATAGTTTTATTTTGTGTACACAGCTTTCTTCTTAGCGAATTACCATTGAGAAGACATTACGAATTCCATTACATTATAATCAATCCTTATAGCCAATACGAAGGGCTGTCACATTGCTTTCAGCCATGTCTTGCCAACATACATGCCTTCTTATGGTACTAACACTCCATCACAAATTTGATTTTTTTCTAAAAATGTCAAATACCAAAGCATTCCAAATATGAATTTTTACTGAAAGTGCCAACTAAATAAGGCATCTTTAATGACTGACCTCAAGTAATATTCAAGACATCTTTAATGAGATTCATAATCATCTGTCATCATCCATTGCTAACTAATCTTGGCATCTAAAGCATTCAAAGATTGGCAAGTCTTATTTTGCGTACACAGCTTTCTTTTTAGTGGATTACCACTGAGAAGACATTGTGAATTCCGTTACATTATAATCAATCATTATAGCCAATAGGAGGGGCTGTCACATTGCTTTCAGCCATGTCTTGCCTACATACATGCCTTCTTATGGTACTAACACTCCCTCATAAATTTGATTTTTTTCTGAAAATGCCAAATACGAAAGCGTTCCAAATATGAATTTTTACTGAAAGTGTCAAATAAATAAGGCATTTTTAATGACTGACTTCAAGTAATATTCAAGGCATCTTTAATGAGATTCATAATCATCAGTCATCATTCAGAGAAAATGTCATCATTCAGAAAAAAATTGATTTTTTTTCTGAAAATGTCAAATACCAAAGCATTCCAAATATGAATTTTTACTGAAAGTGTCAAATAAATAAGGCATATTTAATGAGTGACTTCACGTAATATTCAAGATATCTTTAATGAGATTCATAATCATATGTCATCATCCAGTGCATCCGTCATCATTCAGAAAAAAAATTGATTTTTTTTCTGAAAATGCCAAATACCAAAGCATTCCAAATACGAATTTTTACTGAAAGTGTCAAATAAATAAGGCATATTTAATGAGTGACTTCACGTAATATTCAAGACATCTTTAATGAGATTCATAATCATCAGTCATCATCCATTGCTAACTAATCTTGGCATCTAAAGTATTCAAAGATTGGCAAATCTGCCGATCGGGAAGAAGGACCATTAATAAATGATTCCACTGTATCACACCATTTTTTATATAGCTCCCATTTTGCCACAGATTATTATTTCAGTAAATTGAATTATGCATTGCTAAGAATAATAAGCGAGTAGATATTGGGGCATTCTTGGCAATTTTATGTATTAATGAATGAAAATTGGGTCTCAAGTGCGCCCTTAGCATCTAAAAGATAAGTGGGACTCATCAGTACCTATATTTGAGCTTCCCGATTCGTCCCTCATGCCTACGATAAAAGCCTATCTTCCGATACCAGAATCAGCCAAATGCATTACACGGTCCATTTGCGACCAACCTCCACAGGTATGGAACTGCATTTCTAGAGTCGATAAATTCGCCAACTCTAGGATAAATTAGTTTGATATTATACACTTTGAGGAAATAGTCAATTTCGGAAAGAAATTAGCAGATTATAAAAAATGTATAATTGCATTAATGTAACGTCTATTATTTTAGCAATACCGTATTCAAATCTTGTGTGTTAAGTCCCAAAAAATAATTATATGCTATTGAACATCATGTCATATTGTACATTTATAATCATGTCAGAACATGATATTATTTTGGGAATGAGGTAGACAAATATCCGTTGGCGACTAATAATAATAATAATAATAATCAACATAGGCAAAAAATTAAAATTTTATTATCTGCCCGAGCAGCTCAAAAAATTAGCTTTTAATATCACGTTGCTATCGCATTAAAATTATTAACATTAGTGCGTTTAAAAAAAGAAAAAGTTAATGACTACAGCAAATAAAACCTGGAAAAATGTAATTTTGAGTACTTGATTATATGAAATGGAATAAATAGGAAATGTGATATTTTTTTTAAACAATAAAGGCGAGACAAATTTTTTTTCAATCGTTTGCAATACTAAATTGACTCATTCAATGAAACCATTAAAATGAACAAAAATATAATTTAACCCGCACGAGAGCACGTGTTGCTTGGCCGTTCAAGAAATGATATTCCGACGTGATACATTGAAATATGCATAGCAGATTTCATTTTAATCTTTTTAAATATATTTGCTTTTACTTTAAGTTAGTTTATGCAATGACAATAAGATGCCATTACAGTGGCTGGAACCATAAACCGTACAGGAAAATACCCCTTTAGTATTCCGTATTCTATAAGTCTTTCCGGGAATGATTAAAAGATGCATATGACTATAAGACGAAGCGTCATTGAAGGAGTTTTCGAGGTATCTGTTATATTCAGCTTCTGATAAAAAAAACAACAACTTTTCTGTATATTAATTGAAACAAAATGTGATAATTCTAAATTTGGGATATAAGTTGAACAATGAAACAGGAGTAATCCACCGTTTATTTGCAATTCCCGGATTAGATGAAAATGGATCCTTTTTCTCCCGTAAAGTTGAATTCTGCTAAAAAATTACTTTCGCTTTGAATGAACTAATATTTCTTTTTCTTCTACTTAATTGCATACCGGTACAACAAAGGTGACTCTTGTTTAAGTTCGTTAGCAAGTAATTCGATCACAAGTTATATTGCTGGAATATTCTAAAAGCTATTGTATGTGTAGTAAAATCCAATGAATATAATATAACTTGATTATAAAATTATATATTTCTATTTACAATATATTTATAGATTTTTTGAAAAATACTTACGATTCGTAATAGTGTGATTAAATTTGTAAAAGAGCAGTTATAAAATTTATAAAATAAATAAATAAACGTGAGTTACTTATTACAAGGATGCCATAATTAAACAGCAAAAGAGTTCGAAAACACCAAACGATATTCTTGTAATTCCTTGTGGCTTTAGATTTCCTTTAAAAGTCATAATTAATTAAAAATAAGAAACCAAACGATAATAGAGCCATCTAATTGTGACGTCACTTCATAAAAACGCCGAACGACACATTTATTTATGAAATCCAATTTAGATATTTAAAGAAATCTAATGTCTGACTCTAGTTACTCTGAATGATTATTAGATGCCGAGGACAACAACTGAATAAAAAGTTCTCTCTCCAATATTTTATCATTCCAACATATGAATATTTTAATATTCAAGATGTAACAAGTCTAATAGATCTTTACCAAACATCAATCTTGGAGGTCGAAATTCTGTGATTTAAAAAGTCTTAGAAATTTTAAACTAAATTTCATTATCAAAGATTTCAGGCCCTAATGAAGAAAAAAAATCAATAAATTGTTCCTAAAATTACACTAAATTGCGACAGAGGACACATTTAATATCGCGAGAGAACATGCAATGATTTTTTAAACGCAGTTTTATTTCGTGAATGGAATAATAATTTATTCTTATCATAATCTGGCATCAAAAATAACCCAGTTAAAACAATAATATAAATAACATTAGTGCGTTTAATCCAAAAAGAAAAATAAACCATAAAATAAACATTTTCGATAAAATCGTTTGCAGATCATCGCATGATTTTCAGCATCCGTTATTATTTATTTTAATTTAGTAGGGTGTGCGTGGATGCACAAAATGTTTTCTAAAAAAAATTTGTTTGAAGTGGTACGATTTTACATGGAAATAAAAAGTCCCAGTTAAAGTAATAATCAAAATAAAATTTAGAGCATTTGATCCAAATAAAAAAAATAAACATAACATGCTGAACATTTTCGATAAAATCGTTTGCGCAGATGATAGCATAATTTACAGCATCGTTATTATTTATTTTAAATGTGTTTTTTTATTCTCCAGATGTTTTCTAAAAAATAATTTTTATTCGAAATAGTAGAATTTCACATACCGAGTATGGGTTGAAGAACGCATTTTAACCAATCCAATTTTTGATTTAAAAAAAACCTAATTAGGAAAAAAAAAAAAAAGAAGAAGGAGGAAACAGCAGAATTGTTGTTTTGCAGGGCAAGAAAATAAAGAAATACGAAAACTGCTTTCGAAGAGTTTTCATTCAAATTAATTCTATATCCTAAGGCAACTCATCATAAAAAAAAATTGAAATGATAATTTCTATTATTTAAGAAGTAGGCATAGAAGGAAAAAAAATCTTGCTTTGGAAACAGATGAAGACAGAATAATTATTTCTTCAAAATCAGCAGTTATTACGTAACCTTTCACTCTTCACCAAACTGAAATAAACATCTTTTCCTGAATTCCAAATAAAAAAAAACATGTGGATTCCATTCAGGTTCCTTTGTTCTATCATGTCGATGTTTTGAAGCAAAAATATTCCCCTCACAAATTAAAAGTCCCATAATCAAACAATCCCCCATATTTTCAACCTCTCCGTGCTGTCATTAGAATCCTAAATACCAATTCTCCTTAAGTAGTCATGATAAACGACGGGCAGGTTTTATAGAACCGGATGCTAACGGCGAACTCCCGGGCGATTGTCATTATGATTGTACCTAACGAACCGTCCCAATCATCGTGTTCATCTACTCAGCAACAATTCTCAGTTGAATATTACAACCACTTTTTTTCTCTCTCCCTCTCGTGCGACTCATCCGTCACGCTTTCTTGATAACTTCATGTTCGGAAATTATTCGGTGTTGAGTCCTAATGAAAGGAAAATTGGTTTTCCGGGTTCCGTTCGATGCTAAATGACTTCTGAAAAGACAATGAGACTGGATTTTTATGGATAATTATGAGTATTTAGAGCATTAGGGTTAGGCAGACTATAATAAAAAATGTAGTTATTGGACTATAATAGGAAATGTTATTTGGGTACTTGTACCCATATCAAAAACGATTTATGGTTAAATTTTTAATCTCTCTCTTTTTTTTTTGTCTGTCATTATACTGGTTACAATCGTGAGCGATATTTTTTTTTTATGAATATTTAATTTTCTTCTTTTTATTAATGGCAATGTCATGAGCAAAATTTCATTAAAAGTTTCCAATTTGTTGAAGTTTGAAGCATATGTGTTGAGATAGCTTCGTAGTAATTCTATTTTTATATAAACTTAAGCTTATTTTAAAAACACATGATTACCATAAATTACTCTTCTTTGGCTAAGCATTTTCGTTCATTGATCCAGGCGTTTTTGATCCAATCAAAAACGTGTAGTAATGTTGGAATGATAGCGCTCTTTGCTATTGGACTATCTTCAGTGGCAGTTTTCTTCACTGGCAGTGGAGGCGGTCGTCTCATGTGTTGAGGTATATATGGGCCACAAAGTTTATTTGGACATATAACGTAACTGAAAGCAAATTTAATTGTTCGTATTGTTATAAGCGGGCCGAAAGAGAAGGCGTTGGCGACGGCTGACGAACCTCGCGCTAGCCGAAGTGATTTGGCGAAAAAAAAAAGTCTGGTAGCCGCTAGACCGTTCATGAAGCTCCGCTTGCTTTGGGGAGCGTTCTCGCTCGGCTATATAAGGGACGGGCTGCAACAGTTTCGGCAGTTTCCTCTCGGAAGAGAAGCGATTCGTTGTAGCGAGTTGATTACTTTTTTCGCTTGTTATTAGTGAGCTGTACACTAATAACAAGCAACGTTGTTTTATTGAGCTCGCTGTGATTTACTGTTTGCTGTGCTATACGATATCTGTTTTGAAGTGTGTTTATTGAGCGCAAGGCTTGTATTTAAGCCGTTAGTGACAGTTGACTGCTGGATTGTTTTTATCTGAAGTGTTCTTTTCTCAAGTCATCCTGTAAAAACCTGTAAAAAATTTGTTTTTGTCGCCCTCAAGTAAAGTCCATTCAATCCGAACCCGTTACGATAAAAATATAACAATATTATCGCCTTCGATCTGATATATAGAATTTTTCAAAGAAAAAATGTTAAGTAAAATTCTCACAAAATCAAAATGCTGCGTCTACAAATACTTTTTTAATACTTTATAAATTCAGAATATTTTCTCATAGCCTCTCTTTCCGATTATTTTAATTTCTTGTTTGTACATTATAACTTTCTCACCAAGATTTGGACAAATAGTCTTGTTATAAAAAAATGAACTTCTTATTATTTAATTAAGAAGAATAAAAGTCGTTGAGGAACTCAATGACAGTGTAAATACAACATACATTGATGTTGAAACAATAAAAAAATGACATAGTATATAAATTGTGTCGATAAATGGTATAATCTCTGTACAAATAAAAAAAAAAGTATAAATTCACGAGGAATTGCGTTTCAATTAAATTATGACATCACAAAAATTAGTGTGAAAGTAAAGCAAAATACTCAAATAAATTCATTCGTATCTCTTTTTTGTCAGCAATAATTTACCGAGGAGGACCCTTAAAATATTTCAGCGCCTGTGGCTCTATATCACAAAAATCCGCCACTCACTGTCTTGGGGAAACACCACGAGTAAAGATTTATGGTTCATTATCGGTGATGGCCCAATTACCTCGCTAACACTATCATTATCATTTTCGCCAAGTGATTGAGAACCGTTTATGTATATAAGCGGCAGACTTTCAACCACTTCTTAAAGGGCATTTTGATTTATTTCACATACTATACATATATGGAACATATTATTGCCCTAAAAAATACTCAGTACATACAAATAAAAGCATTTTAACTGATTTGAATGACTATGTTATCGGATATAGTAATTTCAGGAATGTCAATCTTTAATATTCCACATTAATAGTCAGCCATTTTAAGGCATCCTCAGACAAAGCTATGGTCCACCCTCAGCGCTGGGGCCATTATTCTAGCAACCGGGGCCTGAATTAGCCTAATTGGTGCCCGGGGCAAAAGTTCCTTTGAGGCCCCCTCTGCTTCACTACTTTAGTAATGAAGAACATTCATCAAACAAGGAAATGTAAATTAAAATTTATATTCGATTTGGGCCCCCTCCACTTATGTGGGGCCCCGGGGCAACTGCTCCGTATTCCCCTGCCTTATTCAGGCCCTGTTGGCACCAACAGCAATTTTGCACTATCCAAGTCAATGTGAACATGCTTAATTACACAACGATATCTCTACTTGACATTTAAGAGCCAGAAGAATGGAAACAAAGAGTGAGAAAAAAGTAATAACGATAAAATAAATAAATAAAAAAAAATTCCATGACATTTGGCATCTTTTCTCCAATATTTCGAACGATCGTTCGCAGGTTATCATTTTATCCAAATTGAAGGTTAGTCAGATAGAAGATTTAGTAAACCAAAAACATTTAACGCTGATAATAATTATAAATATGGAAATAACTTTAAATACCAATATTTGAGAGTTGCCAAATTTCTCTGACAAATTTTTTAATCAATTTGGTACCCTATCTTCTATTAATTTTGGCTCCAATTTTAAAATGAATTAGATTCAAATTACCTTTAGTTGAATACGGTTAGGAGTTCTTGAAACAATCGCCGTAAAACATTGAGAGAGGGACATTGGGTCGATGCAACATGATTAGTAATCGACCATTGATGAATCTTGTGATTCATATTAAAAATGTGTAATCAGGAATTTTGAAGATAAGCTACAAAACTTGCATTAAAAAAGTTGCCACATATTCTTTGCTTGCCAGACTCCGAAAATATTTGAACAGGCCAATATATTTCCAAAATATTGAAACAGGCCAATGGCGTAGCCATTGAGGAGGATAAAGAGAGTAACGAAGTTTCGGTCGCCATTCTTAAGTTGCGCCAATGAGACAAAGCATTAGAGCATTTCTTTTATTTTTTTAAACCATTATTCTCATTTTTTGTTGCTTTTTTGGAAATTTTTGACCCGATAAATAATATATATGAACAAAAATTCAGGAATTGTATAATTATATTCATATCGAACTTTCATTTGAAAATATTTCATATTTTTAAAAAAAGTATTGTTTTAAAACGACTAATAAAATCATTTCATTAAAAACAAACGACAGAGTAAGTAACAGAT
>JAOUZG010050212.1:1133949-1146146 GCA_026289955.1 Argiope argentata | reverse complement strand
ATCAAAAATAAGTTTAGTCCCGAAAGGTGTACTGAAAATTCAAAAATCGCCAAATGGGGATCTTGGCAGCTAATGATTTAAGTTCGAAATATCATGAAGAGGCGTGAAAAATACTTTTATGTCTATTACTCGCTGGTCTACCGGCTTTCTGGCACAGTGGTAGCGCGTCTTCCTCGTGTTCTGGGAGTCCCAGGTTCGTGTCCCGGTTTGAGCATGGTTGTCATTCTGTGTGCTGTCAGCGAGATGTGTGACTGTGCCCCCCATGGAAAAAGGGGTTGTGAAAGCAAATTTGATATGTGTGTGTAGCTAAGTCGTGCTCTTAACCCTAGTTGGCGCTGCTTTTAAAACAAGAGACCCTTCTTTCAGCTTAAATCTGCTGCTGTATCAGCGGGAGGGCTTGTTCATTACAAGCGCCATTAGTAACAACAGCTCCCTGGTGTAAGCATGGTCAACCGTCAGCACTTTTGCTTATGTTACAAAAGATTTGAAAAAATATGCACATCAAGTAATAAGGTGAAATTTTAAATAATTATTTTAACAGTCAAGAAAGTCAACAGTCCGTGCACTAAATTTGCCAGTGTTTAAATTTTTATTATTGAGTTCAGTTCATAAAAGTTTTGATTCGTCTTAATTAAAAGAAATACATTTTAATTAAATTTAAAATATATTTTAAGTTTAAATTCAAGACACTAGTTGTTACACCAACAAAGCCAGAAAAAAAAAATATTTATATAAGCGCAGCCAATTTACATGCGTATTCTCATTTCTAAGACACATTCTTTTTTCTTTAAAAGAGTTATATCATACAGCGCATTGTTCTTTTGATGTTCACTTTAAATTATTTGTCATATTACAATAACAAGTGAGAAATCGCAACCACAATTTAGAACTTTGATCCCTCCTTTTTCTTCTCTCTTTTTCCTCTCTAATTCACTTCTGCTTTTAAGAAGATTCATTCTTAACAACACGCAAGCATTAGAAAAAGAAACAGAACACAAAGAACTTTGAAAGGATGCTTCATTCTTTGTGTATTGGGTATTGTTCTAAATAATACATAAATTATTGCGCGAAGGAGAAAAAGAACAAGGCTCATTTGACTTTCAAATAGGTTTCGAATTACGCTTTGATGAGGCAGAATGGACTGAGAAATTAGAATTTATTTCCGAAAGGTTCTCTTCCCTTTTTTTTATTCTTTTTATTTATTCTGATCTTTACTTTTTCTCTCTTGGAAAGTTTTTTCCCCTCTCAAAGGCTTTTACATTCCATCTTCGGCTTAAGATTCGAAGATCGCATTCTCGCATGAAATGAGCCAAAATGCGACAAAAAGATTAACGATCAAATAAATAAAGATCAGCCCTTCTGGAAATCCTTTGCCACAAATACAAATTGTTGAGGTAAATAGTGCAGGCTTGGTAGAGCGTGAAAGCATGAAGCTGACATCTATAGATGGCAGGGGGAGACGTGGGGGTTGAAGAGTAAGAAAGTGTTCACGTGTTCAGACGATTATTGTCACATTCCTGTCCTCTATTCTCGTCTACTTTTTGGAGGGGTGCTTTAAAGCTCTCCAGACCGAAAATCGTTTACCGCAAAATGCTGATTCGTGCGGGTCCATTATGAAATATTTTCGAAAAATGCTAAGGGAAGTGTTGGAATGTGACAAGTCTCAAAAATAACGCTCCACTAGGTGCCAGGACGTCCCGATGCTCCTTTTGAGGAAAGAAAGGTTAAGGATTTGACATCCCTGTTGACTGATTTTCTTTCTTCTTTTCTCACTGTGAAAGAACCGTTGCTAATTCTCAGTGGCATAAAAAATAGTTTTGCTTACTTTATTGCATGGAAAGGCCCTGAAAAGGATAAAAACGAGAGCGCTACTTTCGATAGTTATTATCCTTTAGAACGAAGGAATGTAGGAAGCTCAATTTGTTTTAAAACTTCCCACATGCTTTAAAAATGTTCGTTCTAGTATTTTTTATGTTTTTGCTGCATCGTTTTAGAACAGGTTTTAAAGGGGAAGGATGACTTAACAGCTTTGCTCCATTTTCCAAGAATTTAATTTTTTTTTCAAAATTTGAATTATTAATTAATTTTTTTCAAAGTTATTAATTTATTTCAAACGCCCAAAAGATTAGCTATGACGCTATTATCTCTTTAGATCTCCAGCTTTCCAAAAGTCAGAGACATGAGTATGGTTTAGTTTAGTCATATTAACGTCCCATTATAAAGTAACACTAGGTCTATTTTGTAACGGATTTAGTAATTTTGAGCCACTATCAGATGACGAGGACGACATCCGAGGTGGTACCCCCCTCTCCACACCACACCAGTGGGAGGAGTCTGAGACACGAGGAAGGAGGCAAAGCCGTAGCTAATTAATGTTAACCAGGGCCTTTAAAAAAACTCTTAATATTCATAACAAAAAAAATAAATAAAAAATATAATTTGCTATTAAAAGCAGAAGAGAATAAAGTTCCATTAGTTTTCGAATATGAAAATCCTCCACTGTTCTGGTGTGCTCCAGTCTATCTCGATTTCGCCAAAATAAGGATTACATAATCAGTGAATAAATTTTAAATCACATTGGATAGACTGGGAAAAGTCGACGTAATTAATAACTGATAATTTTTAATAAAATCAGTTTTTAATGTAAGTTAATGATTCTCTTTTCAATATATTTTTATAATGGTCTTGTATAATATTATACCTAGTTGGATAAATTTTTATTTTTATGTAATCAAAATTATATTTCTATTTTAGGAAAATAATGAAGAACTGGCATCTTGATCTGGCACAAGAAATATTTTTATCGCAGATTAAAATTAAAAACATATTTATTTTTAGAAAATATATTACGCAATACATTAATTAATTTAATATTCTTTTTCCTTAAATAATATGTGATGAAAGGGTTAGTTTATTTAAAATCTTAGCTCTTAGTAAATTAATACAACTAAAAATCATTATTTTTATTTATCAATTACTTGACTCAAATTTTCCATCTTTTGAATCTCAGCACCCATCGGGGACACTGCTTATCACTTGCAATGATCCATCCTATGTTCTTATATCAGGATAAAGCAATGCATTTATACTTCAGATTTCAGTTGACGTTATGAGAGTGAGCTTCTTAGTTCTTCCGATTTCTCGTATACAAAGTAGAAAGAAAATGTTGTTGAAAATTTCGATCAAGATATTGTAAAAAACGATATAAATGGGATGAGGACAAATTTGTAGATTTCTTTCAAACAAAACAAAATTATTAATTAAAAAAACAATCCATCCGTCTAGATGTTTGAGTACAAATGAGTTTCCTATCTACAAAATGGAAAGAAATAGGTATATAAAACTTAACATCTAAAATATAGAAACCTTTCAAATATTGAACCTAATTCGGGGAGCAGTTGATTGTCTATCGAATCTGTAATTTCGTATCAATGCGAGAACTCATAAGTGAAAAAACTTAACTGAATAAGATTCTTTATGCTATCTTATGATTGTAATTGCCATTTTTAAGTCCAAATTATATATTCTCTCAATAATAAAGGTTTAGATTCATGCCAGAAACGCCCATTTTATAGCCACCATCCACAAATGCCATGCAAAGAAATGGTGACCTTTCTTAATATTTACATTTTTATTCAGTTGAACAGTGTTAAACCCTTTATTGAAGAGTATATGAGGAAATTTCGATGACATCACTCACGCTGCTTTTTACAGGAACCAAATTATAGTTTTTAATCAGGATCTCATTTTTACATTCCTAGTCTCTTGTCTTGTTTACTATAAATATTCATGATGTTTTTTCTATATTTTTTTCTCTCTTCTGAATTAGCATAACTGTTTTAGGTGAGAATGTGAAAATATGAGCTGCAGGTTCCCAATTTTCAGAGCAGGGGAGGGCATTAAGCATATCACGATTGACCCTTAGACCACCAAGACATTTTGGGGGTACCGACCTACTAAAGACGCGCATACTAAAAGAAATATATTTTTGCAACACCAATGGCAACTAGAATGGAGAATCGGCTTCTCACAATCGGTACAGCTATGTTTACTTAAACAAATGAACGAGTAGAAATACACGTGTACAAAAGAGCGGCACATCATTTTATATGTACAAAAGAGTTTCACATCATTTTACATGTACAAAGAGCTGTACATCATTCCTGGGCTCTCCTACCTGCGTGAATCTGTATTTTCAACAATGAATGTAATTAAGGCACGTTGTAGCAGTACCTTCATAAGCCAGATAACATCTACGATACCGAAGTCGGCATTTTGGTATTGTGTTTATGTTACTAGGCTACTTGTCTTAGCGTCGCGGGTTCGTATCTGGATTTTCAATCGATACATTGGTGACCTTGACAACGCAACCTCCCGAAACAGTCGTGGTGCCATCTACCCGCAGCAAAATCGTTTGACTCACTTAACGTAAGCAAGCAGCAACTTGCCATAACGCTTGGAGCAATACAAATCGTTCATTTCTTCGCCGACTCACTGGTGGGGGAGTTCTTTGGCGCCACCTTCATACGCTAGATAACATCTATGATACCGAAGTCGACTTTTTGCTATTGTGGTTATGTTACTCGGCTACTGGTCTTAAAGTCGCGGGTTCGTATCGGGACCTTCAATTGATACAACGTCCTCGTTTTACAGGTGACCACTTATGACAGATAGAATCCAGTGCAAGATTAACAATTAATAATTAGATGCTGAGATATAGGCCAGAATAGCTTGGTTTGTAGAGCATTGGACTCGCCTTCCTTATGTTGCGAGTTCGAATCCCCAGGTGAAGTGTTTGTGCACGTGGTGGCTGGTGCGGGTTATGCTGTCGTGGTCACAAAGTTCTCCATGTCGAGAGTAATACCACTGGTGGCGCTGGGGCAGAGATGATCGTTCTCTGTTTCAGATCTAAATTATGATCTGTGGAGGAATGGATGAAATGCATGAAAGAAGTTCACCCCTTAAAAAGGGCTTGTAATGTATGTTAGCTAGAAGTCTTCTGCCCTCGCGTGCTCAAAGGTCCAAAGTGCCCTCAGAAGCTACTGCATCCCTCCTTTCTTTATAAAGTGGAACACGAGAACAGCATTTATGTTGTTTCTTTCAAGCATGCCTGAAACATGGAGTCTTTTCAAAATCTGGAGTCGGAATGCCTTGACGATTATTATACATTTTTTTCTTTATATTTGATAAAAATAATAAAGAAATACAAAAAATCTATCAGTTTTATCTTTATACCAAATTTATAAAATATATCAAAAAAGAGAAAAAAAACCCTAGTTATTTCATCTCACAGTAATTCGATTTGTTGGTTTTACTTCGACAATAATTCAAACGTAGTTGTATTTAATAACCACTTGTTGAAGGGGAACGAAAAGAAAAGAAAAGAAAAAGACCACCATTAAAGAAATGAAACTGCCATTAAGGATTGCCTGATCGTTTTCTTATAAACTGTCGCAAGCTCTCTCACCGCTTATTATTCTGCGGATCTTTAATGACAGCAATTTATGATCGTCGGCTGAATATCGATAACTCATAAACTTACTCCTCACGTATGATTTAATTTCAAGACATTGCATTTGAAAATTTATCGATAATATAATTAAGCTGTTCACGGATACAGTTTTTAAGCTAACTAGTCATTATATTTAAATATTTTTTTTTTTTCTTTTAGCTTAATATTAACTAAGCGAAATCGTTTGGTGATATTAATCGAAATATAAACATTATTTTTAAAATTAAATATGACAATTACGCCTTTAGAAAAACATGAATTTTTGAAGAAAGATATTTTGAATCCTATTAATATTCGCAACACTTTTTATGTAATCAATTTTTTCTTATTAAAGAAAGTATTTGGGTGTTGGCGCCATGCAGGATTGATCATTAGACTAAAACCTGCAAAATTTGCTTTAGATATTTATTATAAATTTGGGCAGGGCATCTTTGAAGGATTTTATTGGATTTTTAAATAGAATTTCAATTAATTAATAATTAAGAGTCATTCGGACATTTTTCATCATAACTTCCAAGAACATCAAGTCATGGAAATCTTAGGACAATCATAAAATCCAAAAAATAGTTTTTTCAATGATTTTAATTATGTTGTCTTATAATATTTTTCTAAAATTCGATGAATTTAATATATATATATATGTATGTGTGTGCATAAATTTTGATTATAAATCTCATTGCTGTATATATCAATCAAATACACGATTGTACGATTTTTACTCCACTGTAGAATGTAAGTAATAAAGATTTAGTTAATTATCTGCCCAGTTTTGATAAGGAGGCAAAAAGTGAAATTACATTACCTTAAAAGATTAAGTGTAATTTGAAACGGATTACTCAAATGCTTAAGTTTTTAATGGTATTAAGATGTCATGGGATTCAATTCGATTAGGAAAATACATATACAAAATAAACAAAATATATAAATATAAAGCATCGCAGGAATAATGTCAACCACAACTTGATGCTTGCAATTGTTTTATTAAGGGCGTAATTAACAACACATCATTTATAATATATTTAATTGAAATTAATGGCAATTTATATTTTTTGAGACGGCTGGAGGTATGACAAAATGACAATGAAATGCAATTTAGCCAAAGTTTGTGAGCGGTATGTTGTTGTTTATTATGGTACTTGCCATACAAGGACCAGCCCCCCACTAACACAGCAGCGGATTTAAGCCGAAAGGAGCGTCTCTCTTTTTTTTGAAGTAGCACCAACTTGTGCTAGGAGTTCGACTTAGCTACACACTCACCGCATTCGCTTTCACAACCAATTCTTACAGGGGGGGCACATCCACACATCTCACAGATAGAACACAGAAGTGTTCTAACCGGAACTCCCAGAACACGAGGAAGACGCGCTACCTCTGCGCCAGAAAGCCGGCGTAAGCGGTGTTAAATCCAGTATAATTATCGTAATTGTGGTCTGATAGTCTTGTTCAGGCTCAATAATAAACATGCACAAGTAAGCATTCGAAGTTTTTAAGAATTTATGCTCCACAAAAATAATAAGAAGAATATGCAAACATGCTTTCTAAGTTTTTGCGAATCTATAAGTTTTTCCTTTTCATGATTTCAAAATACGGTTTTTTACAATCGATAAATAGAAAAGTCTTTATAAAGTATCTAAAAGATAGCTTCAACGATATACAGAATAAATATCCTTCTCGATTTGTACGGGAAATCTGATATCCTCTTCCTCTCGAGATGCTGCAATATGAAACAAGAGTACCGGCTGATTAGTTGTCCTCCACATTTAACTTCGCCTATGAGATACCTAACAAACAGGCCTCGTGTGGCTTCGATCAGTGGTTTTTTTAAAACATATAAGAAAAGATTGTATTATCAATGAATAATCATTTATCATACTGATCAAGTCGGAATTATTTGATCATCAGAAAACAGAAGAAGTGTTCTTCTAAACTCTTTCTAACGTATTCTATAATAAAAGTACCGACCCTCCCCCATTTCGGTACCAAATTTTGATTATTCAGAAAATCCATGAACACCACAAGAGCAAAATTTTTATTTTCAGAGCTCCTTACATTAAAATTGTAGGCTCTGCAGAATAGTTAAGTAAACCCTAACTAGTATTTAATTAACTGCATGCCGTTTAGAGAAGAACAGTAACTATCACTGTGCGATCTGCAGCAATTTTAATCGACAATTAGTAGCTGGGGTGCGATTAATCGCTAAATTTCAACCGATTGAAATAAAAATTAGACATAAGACTACAATTATAGTCTCAAGATCACATATATGTCATTTATTTATGTCATTGTATTTCTGATGTCATATTATTGATTTTATATGCATACAAAAGTATAGACCGACAGACGTTTAACACTTTACAACCGATTTGAATCAACAATTTTAGCAGATTTTTATACGTTGAATCTATACACCAAATTTTATCTATCAACTTCTTTTACGTTTTGAAATTATATTAATATTGCTCTATCAGACAAACAGACCAATTTCCTGTGAATGGATTTTCTTTATAATTTTATAGAGATTCACAAAAGAGATAAAATACCAAATTTTATCCATTTAGCTCTAAGCGTTTTTCAGTTATCGGATTCACTGACAAACAGACAAAATTCCAAAATTTTTTTTTTCAGATTCAGGGAGGTATAAAGCTTAGAAACCCATTAAAATATATATTGCAATACTTTAAGTATATTTTCGTATACTATAGACTTAAAAGACGCTATTTTTTAATTAAAAAGGAAAATGATTTGCTAATTGTCATGACAACTGATTTTTCGATATAAATTCTATACATCAGATACATTGGTTCCGTGTTTCTAAGCGTCTTTACTAAAGCTGTTAATCTCGTTTTTGAGGAATTTCCTCTTTTCAAAGTATGTTTGGAATTTTATGCGTTGAAATAAAAATATCTTTAGTGTTTCCCGATATTGTGTATTAATTCATTTTTACTTTCTCATTTGAGATGGATGAAAAGTAAAAAAAAAAAAAAAATTAAACCTTTTTCTTTTGAAGGATCTTCAGGCTTTAGATTCCTTTCAATTCGAAAAAAGCATTTCTTATATTTTCTGAAAACAGTAACTCAGAAATATTCAAACTATAAAAATGGAGTTCAATTTTGATCTTCCTCTTTTTGAGAAAAAAGTTTTAGTTCAGTTCTTTAAAATTGTCTCTAAACAAAGTTTTTCAAATACTAATAGTGTGCAAATTGAAAATAATATAAATGTGTTGACAATAAATTCTTCATCTCATATTGACCTTGCATAAGTTTCTTGCAAGAAAAACTCAACCAAGGGGTTCAGAAGAAATCTTCCAAAAACGTTATCCACCATCATTGGTCACCAATATCTAAGAGCTGGATCAGATTCCTGATTCAATAGCTATCTAAATTTTTCAAGTCAAATGAGTCAACAAAATTTTTTTTCGTCCCTTCTGTACAGAATCTTTGTTTCTTGAATTTATTTAGATGCACTACACCATACTGAACTAGAACCAAATTTTGAAAGACAGATTTAACAATGTTAAAATAATAAAAATGGAAATGATTTTGAAGCGTACTAAATTTCACATTTTCCTTGCTGTGTGAGGATTGTTTTCATATTTTGAATTAAGATATTAATATTAACACCTAGCAACATTATTAAATCTTATATTACATTTTTTGTTTAAAATTCAGTATAACAGAATGCTGAAAAATTTAAATTACTTATCTAATTTGAGAGTATTTTAAATATTTAAACTTTATTCAGCGATTATTTAGCAGAAATTTAAATTCTGGTAAATGAAATGTCTTTATTTGGTCATTCACTAGATTACAAAATATAACACTAGATGTCAGCACTACAGCACCAAAACTCGAAAACTTCATGCATGCATTGACTTTGAATTTTGGTGCTGCTATCTAGTGAGCAAATTAAACAAGAAAAATTCAAATAGTTATTTTTAATGTTTTTATTTGAATTTTCAAGGAATCTTTTTCTCCTTTAAAATTCTTTATTTAGTTTTCAATGCATTTCATTATCATCATAAAGATGCTTTGTCACTTCTTTTTAAAGCTTATTTTTGCCTTTATTCGAAATAATTTTCAGCGTTATAAATATTTCTAAATATAATGTGCCCAATAAATAAGCAAATAATTAATAGATGCGAAACAAATTTCCTGTACTTTCTTTTTTTAAACCAAATAGAAAATAGTCTGTTTTATGTTGCTCCTGTGCAAGGCAGATTTATATCAGATTTTTACATCAGCATATATATCTGCTTTTATACACCGTTTTAAATTTTTAATAATGATTTTTGATAATACTAATTTTGTGTAGTTTATTTCTGAATTTTGGCAATTTTTTAAAAAATTTGTATTTTTTAATTACGCATTTCCTTGTTGCAATGAAATTCATATTGTTTTCGTTATTTCATTGAATATGATTTTCACTCAATTTGAAACCTGAAGAAGAGAGAATAAAAAAGATAAAAAAACAAGAAAGAATCTGTTTATCATTTATATAAACCAATTTCTGATAGCACTAGCGTATTAGAAAAAATGCATACAGTACCAAATAATTTTTAAAAACTGGAAAAAATAAATTTGCCCATAATTTACTGATAATTTTTTAAGAAGAATACACAATTTAATTCCCAAACACTAATTCAACGAAACTACAGCGGATTACCAAAATTTTAGGATGTTACTGAAAATTTTTCTCATTTTTTTAAAGTTAAACTTCATTTATTGAATACTCGTGGTGCGTGAATTGTTCGTTAAAAATGACCCTTGAAAAAGAAATTCATGCTTTACTATATTCTAAGGTATCTGAAGAATAATCTTAGCAATGAGAGTGTTAAAGAAGTCTTTCTAGGGACCATCAACGAACGATGAATGTGGTAAATTCAATGTGGTAAATCGTTTACTTTAACTATGCAGCATAATGCAAATTTTTATCAAAATCTTTCATAATCT
Source organism: Argiope argentata (assembly GCA_026289955.1). NCBI lineage: Eukaryota > Metazoa > Arthropoda > Arachnida > Araneae > Araneidae > Argiope > Argiope argentata. Next base: position 1,135,685 of record JAOUZG010050212.1, on the reverse strand, counting down.
TTGTGGTCTATTTTCTTATAATGTCGCTTGGTGATGATGATAATGACGTTTCCGATTTACAACGGAAGGAGGGGTACAGTGGCAACTGAGGGAATGGACCCCTGAGCACCTAAGGACAGAAATCTGACTTTTCATATCAAGACACAAACTTATAACATTCGCTTGTACAACCTCTTTTTACAGGGGGGGGGGAAGCACATTCATACACCTCATAGATAGAATATAGAAGAACAATCATGTCCTGACCAGGACTCGAACTCGGGACGCCAAGATTAATACAATAATTTGTTTATAATCATTAGATAAACAACTTCATGAAAAGCATTTAATTCTCTCAATGGCAATATTGTCAGTTGGCATTTACTTGGAAATATTCTACATTTATAAGCACCTTTACCTTTAATTTGAGTTGAGAAATCCGTCACGGAATCTAAATGAAAATCATTCTAAATATATAAATAAATATGAAATGAGAATTTTTAATGAATTTTCAAGTTTTAATTCTTTTATTCTATTAAATAAATAAATAATTTTAAACGCGGAATATTTCTATATTTTTTCTGCCGACAAATAATTTCAACCTTATAGGGATTTAATTTATTTTAGTTATATTAATGACTTTTCCCGAAGCAACACTTATACTATTTCAGTGACGAGCTTTGTTATTTTTGATTCAAACTACGGTCAGATAATGAGGACGATAAATGAGCTAACTCCGAGATTTTGCATCTTTACAATTTTTCAGCCATTTTGTATTCTAGGTGCATTAGATCCGATTAAACAAAGTTTATTAAGAAGATTCGGGTTTAAAGTCTAACCTTCTGTCTCTAAAGTTCAAATATCATAACCATATCACCACTATCTAAGATTCAAAAGGTTGATGAGTTTTATACTTTCTTAATTAAACATAATGTAACAAACAAATATGTCCAACTTAATGCAAAACGATGTACAAAATAAGTTCCACTGCTTAATTTGTCTGTCACGTAATTAAAATGTCACCAGTCTAAGAATGTAATTGTATTTTGTTATATATTTTTAAAATTTCCTCAGATTAGTAAATTTGATACCAATTAATTATTATAGTGACAATATGAAGAAAATTAGCCTTCACAGTCATCGGATAATAGATTTTTCTTTTTAAACAATTAGTACTAAAACCTGATTACCCATTCTATTCCACAAAAAAACATCGATTTTGATTGAATAAAACTGAAATGAATAAAAGTTTTTGGAATTTGGAGAACGTCTTATCTCGGCAACCCACGAATTGACTCATTTGGAATTGAAGGGGGGAGGGGCTTTAGCTGCTATAGGGAGAGTGGAGGACAGACTCTTCCTTCCGATCTTTTCCTCTTTGCCAAAAGATGTTTGCTTAGAGAGATTCCATTGTGTGCTCTACAATGACACCCTCCTATAACTGTCAGTGGCTTTGTATCCCATTTTACTGCCATCAACAGGATAGGAGTGCTTGTTTACTGAATGAATGACTATTATTCAGTCGTAAGGCACACATGGAGGATTCTTGTCCTACCTGTGTTATCGCTGTTTGGGAAATCTTTTGTACTTTCAAAAATCGAATAACAGGCTTGGTCTCTTTGTAAATATTTCCTCCTTCTCATTACAGAAGGCATTGCATTACAGAACAAAAATTAAGCCTTTCTGACAAAAACGTCTAAGCGTTGATTCATTATTTGCTGGTCACATGAAGTGCGTATGCTATTTTTTAAAAAAAG
>JAOUZG010050212.1:1080029-1093924 GCA_026289955.1 Argiope argentata | reverse complement strand
TTTTAAAACTCTTAATTTGAATCCTAATTAATTTCCAAAGCCCTATCTTAATTTAGCTCATAGTAATATCATTCTAAAATATTCTCTTATTTCATGATCCATTCCACTCACTCTAGTTAATTAATTCAAGAGAAGCTGTGTAAATTTACTGAAACAGCTAAACGCTTGTTACTTTCTCACACTGCGTGTGAGAGATGAAAATTGCTGACCTAAACAAAATACTTTTAAAAAGATCCCTGTGTTTCCCTTACCTTTTATGTGAAACATTGAAATCCCCACTGAAATCCAAGTTTATAAGCTCTATTAAAAATATTTATCCCTATCAAAGTATTAGTATCTAAGACCAGGGAAAATAATTTTCCCGCTTAAGATTTCACTTAGCTTTCATGAATTCCGTGTTTTGTCATTCTGTGTTGTGCACGTCGCCTTCGCTTGTAAATAATGCCTGCTCCCGTGATGGAATAAAAAGAACTAAAAATTCAACCTGTATTATCCATGATTTCGGCCACGACTCTGCTATTTATTCTCAACAAATCATTTAAATGTGTTTTTCATTATATATATATATTCGTGTGTGTGTGTGTTAAAAATCTATGCTGAAGAATTAAAGATACCTTTTCCAGATTATAGATTGCTCATTTAAGTTCATTTTTATTGACCATCTATATTTAAGTTTCGGTACACTTTGCATTCACTAAAAAATTCACAGAGATTTTTAAGTGAATGTGTAGGATTCATAAGTTGATTGTTTTTTTTATTCAGTAATGAGTCAGAATTCATAGAGATTTTTAAGTGAATGCGAAGGATTCATGATTGAATTGCCTTTTATTCAGTGAAGAGTCAGAAATCCCATTAAAAAAATTTCTCTGCTAGTTACATTTTTACAAGCTAAATAAACTCAAGTCTTTTTTTTTTTTTGAAAATTCATATAAAATGTTCGTTTTAAAATTAAGTTTTCGCATTTAAATATTTATTGAAAACTACAACCCTTCAGAGGCAGCAGCCCGTTTAGGCAAAACATATTAGTTAAGCAAGGCGTAAAATTATTTACTATAGGGGATTCAAGAACAATTTATTTTTTCTAAAACCATAGTTTGTAGCTTTTCAGCCTAATGGACTTTATTAACTGGATAAAAATACAATTTTCCTATTTCTTTAATACCGTTTTAAATTAACGTCTTTTTTCATCAATCCCTTGAGATATTTATAAGCATATTTCAATTGTTTTTAAGCAAAATTTCAGAAAGATAATAAGTAGGTATTTATCCAAAATACCTTCTTGAGAAAAAATAAAGTTACCTGGAAAATTTAGGAACATCGTGATCACAATAACCCTTGAATATTAGTTTATTTAAGGTTTTATGAATTCTATTTAAAAAGATCTTTCTAAGGCTTTTATTCAAAACTCATGTTTTGAGTTGGAACAATTTTATTACAAGAATATAATATTTTTTTTCAGCTTTCTATGAAGTTATGTTACAGACTAATTTACACTTAAATTGACCAAATTCTAGTTGAAAATCCAAAAACTAATTGCTTGAAAGCATCCGAAAAAAAATGTTTGAAGAGATTTCTAAAAAAAAAAAAAAACTATTAGTTTGTTTTTAAAATGCATGGAAAAGCAAAAATTATGTGCTTATATCAACATAAGTATTCTCATTTACAATAGCTTCCTTTCAGTTTTAATTTTCTTTTTCCAGAATATTTATTATTTCAAAGATTTCAAAATTAAAATAAATATTGAAATAAAACCTGTTATGCTTATTTCAATGTATCATGTCAGAACAGCATTTCTTGAACGGCCAAGCACCACGTGAGCGTGCAACGTTAAATTATATTTTTATTCATTTTAATTGTTTCTTTGAATGAGTCACTTTAGTATTGCAAACGATCATAAAAACACTTTGTCTCGCATTTATTGTTTAAAAAAATATCTCATTTCCTATTTTTTCAATTGGAAACTTGCTCAAAATGACATTTTTATAGGTTTTATTTGCTATAGACATTAACTTTTTTATTTTTAAATCAAAGCTTTTGTAAATGTAAGGGCAACACGTTATTAAAACGGATTTTTTGTGATGCTTGTGCACATAATAAAATTTCAATTTTTCGCCGACGGATTTTTGTCTACCTCATTCCCAAAATAATATCATGTTCTGACATGATAAAAAAAAACCAGATGGCGGAAAGAATATTCGATTAAATATTTCTGACTTTAATGCGAATTATGGTTAAATTATAGTGGAAGAAAGTTTATTCAAAAATCTTTAATCGAAAAAGAGCTTTTAAATTCTACATATATGTCATTTTGAGTCTGAATAATAAGCAAACAAACCAAAATTTTGTGCCATTTTTTAATTAATATTTCAAGATGCCTATAAAATTGTCATGAACAGATTGCATTATCTGGACAATCATTTTAAAATTGTGTCAGTCAACGGAATTAGCTTCATATTGCGTCAAATTTCCACATTCAGCATGAAATTACCGTCAAAAAAGTCAACTAATGCGTTAATGTCAGATGATCAAGTAATGACAATAAAATAATAACTAAAAAACATCTTTAAAAAAATATTTCCATATAAAGTATTAGTATTCATAATCAAACTGAATGAGTGAGAAAAACTATTTCCTAACTCTATAATATGAACTAGAATTTTCATGTTCTATTTAAAAAAAAATACTAGAAAAAATGGAGTTTAATTTAAAATATATTTTTAAAAAATCGACCCTGCATGATTTTTATCTTTCTCTTACAAAATTCCTATCATAATTAGAGGTATTTTTAAATGTGTCAACTCTAATGATGATCATTAAAAGGAAAGACGGCCACGATTGGAGAAATAAAGAGGTGGGGCTTCTTTAGAAACCGCCTTTCCACATTAGATTTTGGCATCGATTTTTTTCGCCAACAGTCACGAAGAGAGTTCCAAAAATACGCCAAATCTTGAATTCGTTTGTTCAGTAGTTGAATCTACCCTTCTAAAATGTTTGCAAATTAGTTATTATAATTTTCAACGGAACTCCCATTTGCAATCTTTTTAATGTCATGTTAGAAGTATTCTCCACAATTAATAAGTATTTTCTACCAATTAACATCAAATTAGCACCTTATAAAATGTTCTTTCTATATAATGAGCAAATACCATAATTCAAATTAAAATCTCTATTAATAGTAAAGGAGAATGTATCCTGTCGTTTTGAATCTTGTAACTTGCATGGGATGGTCGCTATAATTTTAATCAATCCTAATTATTAAAATTAATAATTTCCCGATCACAAGAAAAAAAAATCAGCTTAACTTATGAATTGTGCTCGACTTTCTAAAGTAAATAGTCTGAATGTATTTCTAAAGCTGTAATATATGAATGTATTTCTACACCTCTTTCCACTTTTCCATTGGATTGCGTTACTAGCAAATTATGGATTTTAACAAAAGGATTTAAGAAAAGAAATGTTAACTTAAACTTTATCATGAAGAATGCAATTCTTATTGAAAAAAAATAAAAGATTCTTTTTTACCAGAAAATATATAATATATAAGAGAATTTTAAATTTATGGGTATTTCAAATACATATTCTCTTTCTATTTTACAGGTTAGCTTTTATCTCCAGTTAAAATCTAACCTGTAATTTTTGTAAGTAAAACTTGATAATTAATTCATTAAAGTATTCAATTTTTTACGAAACTGTATAGTTACATATTGCTCCATTTTTTAAAAATCAATTTGCAAGGAGCATACTTTAATAATAAGGAAAGGTTGAGAAAAATTTACTCCTTCAGTTATCTGATATGACCACATGTACCAAATTATATAACCATAGGCATCCAAACCATGAGACCATAGGCACCCAAATAAATTTATAGAAATTGAAAATATAGCATTATTTTCAATTCAATTATTTTTTAAATGATATGAAATTTTCATTCCAACATTTATATTTTATATACGGTCTATATTGTCCTTCGGTTGCTTGCTTCCATCAATAGAAGAGATAAATTATATCATATATATTAAAATAAAGAAAAAGACGACATCATTAAATTGTATACAATGATATGATTAACAAATCTCCTTTATATAAAACACAATGAATTTGTTACAATTTAGTGGAACATAATATCCTACAGTTACAAATATGTCCAATTTATGATAAATTTGATATGACACAGAGAATTGCAATAGGTTTCACAATGCTTTACAATCTTCTATTAGTTGAAAAAAAAATGCTTATGATACAATGTAAAAGGGCATCGAAGCGTACAATTTAAAAATGTTTTGAATTATGATAAACTGCATATATCACAATGATCAGCTTTGAAATAAACACTGTTGTGTAGTTGTTTGACACGACTTTGAAGTTCATTTGCTGACTATCAACATCCATGAAAGCAATTTCCCTAATAATCATCTTCTTTGTAAAACATGAAGAGAAAAAATATAATAAACACTAACACACCAACTGCAATGCCAATTTGGGAGATAGCCTCTTCTGGAAACCATTTGCTTAAGAAGAAAACCGTAAAAATTATCAAGAATAAGATGAAGCACAACAGCGAGTAGAGGAATATTCGCATCAAGCAGGCCCATCTTTCCTTCTTTCTCGATACAGAGCAGCTGTAAAGAAATTGAATATGATCAGAATGCGTTATATTAAAAAAAATATATAATAGTAGGAAATAATGTATAATAAGAATATCATATGATTTGATAATAGGGGAATATTTGTGAATTTACAAGATATTCACCTAAAACATGTTTCAAAACTAAATCTCTTAACTGTTAGAAATAGGCATATAGTTCTAATTCCAAAATTATATAAAGGACTATACTTTATGCTATTTAGATTGTTAAATGCGCTGCTGAAAAAATTGTTAAGATTAAATTTTTGCCTCCAAGTCGCTAATTTAATGCTGAGATAGTGGGTTTATTGACCAAACCTTGACTCTCCAATCCGCCACGAAGGCACACGGATTTAAACTACTAGGGCTTCTTTTCTTTTTTCTTTCTCCACCAAATATGCCCGAACTTGGAATCTCTAGGATTCCCTGTCGGTTGAATGGCTAAACGTAAAAATATTAATTAAGAAGAAAAAAAAGAAGGAAAAAAAAACTGAATGACCTGACCGCCGCAACATCAACACTGGCAGGAACAATGGTTAAGTTCTAGGGGCCATCACCGGACACGGTACAATCCTTCCCGTAGGGAAGGACTTCCCGTTATCGTTTGGAGGGGCCAAATTCCCACTTATTAATATACCCTCCAGGGTGATGAGATCCAACCACCATGCCGGAAGCATCTCATCCTCATTTTGAAGTTCTCTCCGAGTGTATTATTGACCAAATATCAATTCAACATCCTTTACTATATTTATAAAATTATCATCTGTGCCAGAAGCTTTAATGCTCAGGTGCTCAAGGAAATAACATTACAAATTCGTAACAACATATTCTAGATTATAAGTAAGGGGAGGGGGGAAACTGTTTTACAATCAAACTGATTGAGTGACTAATTCCATATTACTATTTTAGATCATTTCAATTGTCCATGAAAAGAACTGCAAATCAATACCCGGTTGCTAATTGGTTAAAAACAGAGAAATTAAATCAGTTTAGTTCCATTAACTTTTCGTTTTAAAGCATCATCAGAGCTATTGTGGGCATGACCTCGTAATTTTGAATCGCGGTTAGATGACGTGGACGTCACCTGAGCTGGCACCTCCCTCTCTAAGCTTCCACATCACACCAGCGAGTGGACGTTTGGCCGCGACGGATTCAACATGCACCACGATCCGCCTATACAATGTTCTTCTTTAAAATCGATTCTCCTACTTGAAACTCTCTAATTCCGAAACCGATAACTTACCGCCAAGAAAACGCGTTCTCACAACGAAATTAATAGTTTTATAATTCGTCAATTTTAGTAGCAAAAGTGCGGATCCTTTTTTAAAAAACTTTATTAAGCCAAGAATATTTTACTCTTTATGCCTAAAAGGATCATGGATTACATACAACTTATGTAAAATATTGGATCAAGCAGCACTAAATATATTTTTGCCATTTCGAGAATTTTCATCAGAATTGATCCACTAGAGACAGACATATCTTCAATTGGAATCTTGTCAATTTTTTATGGACCAACAAAAATAAAATTAAAAGAAACAAAACAGTTTAAATTCAAGAATAAAAAGAATGGGCGATTAAAATAAAGTAGAATAACTGAGGCACTAACTAAAATGAAACAATATCACTGAAGCATTAGCAAAATAAACAAGGGAATAACATGAATAAAAATTAAATACCAGAATAGAGTGAGTGCACAAATAAATTCATTTTTTTTCATTTATTTTTATGGTTAAAAATTTAAGAAAAGAATTTTGAAAAAAATCGATTAAAGATGGTATTCTTATGAGAATATAAAAAGGATAGATATAATTATAATTTAAATAACTTGTTTCGCTTTTTTTTCAGAGTTAATAATAATGATAAAAAAGGGGAGGTACATAGTTTTAAGAATTACTACTTCGTAATTACATCTTCCGTTTTTTAAAAAAAATCCTTTATATATTTTAGAGATAGACAAATGCTTTCAGTTAAAAAATACTTTAAATAGCCTAGAGATTTATAATTTATGGTGTTACAGTCTATAAATTTAGCATTAAATGAACTGCAAAAAAAGAAGGTTATATTAAAAAAAATTTACTCAATCAATTTTGATCTCAAATGCATGAATTTTTTTTCCTTAACATACTTGGGGGGATGCCAAAAATATTTTTGTTAAATATAAACTAGACTAGAAGAGAAAAATAATTTTTACATTTTGCTTCAATACTTTTAACTTGTGTCTTGTGTAACTTCTTTTAACTTGTGTAAATAGCACAAAATATAATTCTTTAAACCATTTGAAACATTTTTCACCGGAAAATATATGTTTATCTGTTACCGGTTAAGAAATCCATCACAGGATACATGGTTAGAATATAGACACTATGTTACGAAGAGGAAGTATCATGATGAAAAATACAAAACTCGTTATTGAAATAAAAAAAAATTTCAAATAAAACCCCTACACATAGGGGTTTTATTTTTTAAAAAATTAAATACTTTAAAATAAAAAATTAACTACTTTAAAATAAAAAAATTAAATGCTGTAAAAGAAAATAACTGCTTTAAAATAGAAAATTAGAACTTACAAAGCAGAGAAGGGGAGGGATAGAGAAATATGAGTTTCTTAAAACAATGAAAGTAAAGTTGCCAGTGTAGAGTACCAATTATCAGCATTTAAAATGGAAACTTTAAGCTATATTAGGATCAAATTATGAGGTATTTAGCTGTTTGATTCTGATTTTAAAAAAAAACCGTCAATCCTACCTTAAGGAATTAGGAGACGAGGGTTCATCAACTATTTCATTTCGTAAATTTTCTTCTGTAACCTGAATCCGTGTATTTGGAATTTCTGTCATAGTTGCTGAAACCTCTGGCGAAGTGGCAGGTGACTGATGCGAGATATTTTCAACCATTATAATCCGAGACAAAATATTCCTGAAAAACACACATCACACATTTTTTTCTATATTATTTAATAATATATTTGATACGTAGTAAAAAAATGCACGTGGATGCTTTGGCATCCATTTTTAATTATTTAAGATAAACCACACACGTTTACCGCATGGCCACTGGCTAAGTAGGGGTAATGATTTTATACCCCCCCCCACAAAAAAGATTATCGTGCATGGTTTTTTAAAAATCACAATATATAAGCACGCATACAATGAACATAACAAGAGAAACAATGTTTTAATGTAGAGTCATTCTGAAAAAAAATTAATTAAAAATAAAAGATTAAAAGGAAATCTGCCATGCGTATCTCAATGTAGCATGTCAGAGCATCATTTCTTGAAAGGCCACGCACCACGTGCTCTTGCAAGTTAAATTATATTTTTATTCATTTTAATGGTTTCATTGAGTGAGTCATTTTAGTATTACAAACGATCCAAAAAAATTTGTCTCACATTGATTGTTTAAAAAAAATATCACATTTCCTGTTTATTTCATTTCATATAATCACGCGCTCAAAATGACATTTTTCTAGGTTTCATTTGCTGTAGTCATTATTTAAATTTTTCTTTTAATTGGAGTTTTTGTAAATGCAATGACAACGCGTTATTAAAAGGGGATTTTTTGAGATGCTCGTGCAGATAATAAAAATTTTATTTTTTGCCTACGGATTTTTGTTGACATCAGAAAACCTCATTGCCAAAAACAATATAATGTTCTATCATGTTAATAATAATTTATTTATTTATTAATTTTAGAAACATGGCTTATTTATCGATTAAATATGAATTTATGCTTCAGATACTATTTTGACCGATGCTTGCTAAAAATTATCTACAACATAAATTTTATTTTAATTTTAAATCCAAACATTTATTTTCATAATTTTATATGCAGTTTGGTGTAGTTGGGGTAACGTCCCGTTGTAAAGCAATACTTGGACTATGGAGACTGCTGGACTGTCGAGATCCCATATTTTTCAACCGAGGTCAGATAATGAGGAATAGACCTGAGCTGGCATCCCCTCAGGGTCTTAGTGACCATTTTAATGAGGAACTATAGTTTTAAAGTTACCCTTTAAGAAAGAAAAAAGAAGGCTTTTAAAAGAAAACTATTGAACAAAAAATGCTGTCTAACCTGATTATAGTTTACGGAAGATAACGAAATTTTCTTATCAAATAAATAAATAAATGAAAAAAAATGATCTTTGAAGATTGTAACGGAATTGACGTTTGACCAATAACCCGCAGTTATAGATGTGGGCATCCCATTCAGATTAAAACCGTCCTTATCTGTCTACAAAATGTGCCACGGTCAATATTCTTTAATGGTACGGCATGCAGAGCTCTTATTCGAAGTAATGCCACTTTCTCCACTCATTCACAAAATAAAACTTTAGTGAAAAGTTTAATGCTTTGTTTTATTAGGAGATAAATCTCGAGATAAATATACGCTTAAAATAACCGACTTAAGCTTTTAAACATTTTAATACAAATAAATAAAAAAATTAAATTAAATTTACATTAAAAATGAATAAATTGTATTATATTTTTTTTACATTAGTGTGATTTAAATTTTTTAAATAAACGAGCTTTTCTTTTAAAAATATCTGATACACCTTAGTTGTTTATAAAACTATATAAGAGGTATGTGGTTACGAATGACTTTATTTAAAAAAATAAGCCTTACTTGAAAAAACAGCACAATGTACAGATATTCCAGCTACCTAAGCTAGATAAAAATAATAGGGTAAAAAGGGACGTTTGTAAGTTCAACTGAAAAGTGCCACCTATCTTGTCTAAAGAAACAGAATGAATGACAATAGAATAAGGGTTTTTCCATCTCACCTCCCCATCCCTTTTTCTTTCTCAGGGTTCACACAAAAGATGAGTCCATTTTCTAAAACGAGGGTACAGGAAAAACTACCCACGTGTTGCTGGTAAAAATTAAATTATTTCCAATTCAATTAACTGAAAAAGATAAATAAGTAGGAACTTATAAAATGCTTTTATAAATTTAAATTCCGGTGGGCATGATATTGCATTCCTCCCAAAATAATAATTTTGCTAAAAAACTAAATCTTATTATATAATAAAAATAAAGATAATATCGTTTTATAAATATTTTGAAATATTTCGATAGGTGAATAGAAATTAATTCTCAAATTAGAAGAAGGAAAAATAAAAAAGTAAATGTTTCCAAAGTAATTTATTTAATTTAAAATACAATAATATTATTATAAACTGTTAGAAAATTTTATAATGTTGTGAATTTTGATAAAATTTATTTAAACGATTGCTATAGTTCTATCAATACAATTTTTAGGGTTGCTTTATACAAAACGATAACCCATTACTGTAAAGTTATTCCAGTGGTATTCTTGGTTTCTAGAACATCAGACGTGAGAAAGTTTCTTCTAAGTTCAAGAAGACAAAAACAAATCTTTTTAAATCTTTAATGTATATGTAAGAGAAAGAGCTCAATATCTCCATTGCATAATTCTATATTGCTATAATAGAGATATATAATTATATATCTATCTATTGCTTTAATTCCTTTCATTTCACTTAAGCAAGTGAAGTTGCCCCCCCCCCCCAGCTCTGAAAATAATGCTATCTGTCGATGTGTAAATAAAATGTAAAGGAAGTCTAGAATACTATTTTCTTATTTTTGTATGCAAACATGCAAAAAGAAAGTCTTGCAATTGTCGAAAATTTTGAATTAATCTTTCTTAAAATCTTTAATTAAAATTCTAAATTTTTTTTAAATCAACTTTTTTTTTAAAAAAAAAAATGTTAATTGAGCTACTAATGCTGAATACTGTGGTTTTTGCTTCCTATCTGCCATTTCCGATAAAGTATTAATGTATAAAATGAAAAGAAATAAAGGGAAAGTGGCTTGTTAATTTGATTTAGAAGCTTTATAAACAAAATTCGTAATAAAAATGTGTATTAAAAATCCTTACAAAAAAAATTGTTTTTGTTTGTTGTTACAGGAAGGGGAAAAAAAACCGAAAATTAATAATTTATTTCTTGTTCTCACTTTTTTTATCATAATTTATTCACAACTATATGGCAGTTAAAATATGAGCAGGGAATTCTAAAAGGGGAAGAAAAAAAAAAAAACCGGAGGAGTTTTTTAGGAAACGCCTCCATCTTAACATTTTAGCTCAAAGTGTTTTCGCCAAAAATGTCCTTTCACGCCGAATCTCTCACTTTCGTTTTCCTCAGTTAATTTTTTTTTTCAGTTTCCCACTTTAGGTAAAGTTTCCTCTAAAAGAATTATAATGATATCTGCTATACATATTTCAATGTATCATGACAGAACGTAAGTTCTTGAACGGCCAGGCACCACGTGCCCGTACAAGTTAAATGATATTTTTATTCATTTCAATTGTTTCATTGGATGAGTCCCTTTAGTATTGCAAACGAACCAAAAAAACTTTGTCTCTTATTTATAGTTTTAAAAATTATCACATTTCCTATTTATTTCATTTCACATAATCGCGTGTTCAAAATGACATTTTCCTAGGTCTTATTTGCCGTAGTCATTAACTTATTTTTTTTAATCAGAGTTTTTGTAAATGGGTTGGCATCACGTTATTAAAAGCTGAATTTTTGAGATGCTCGTGCAGATAATAAAATTTTTATTTTTCGCCCACGGATATTTGATGACGTCAAAAACCTCATCTCAGAAACAACATCATGTTCTGACATGATAATAAATAGATAGTAGTGTTTATCTTTGTCATGAAATTAAAAAATAAACATTCGGGGAAAAAATCAAAACGTGACTCTTTTGTTATTCAAAAGTTTTATACCTTTCAGGAATTGTAACTATTTGGGAATACTTATTCAATTCTTAAACGCTTTTATTTGAATATTGCTGTAATAAGTTTTTACACATACATTTGAGTTTTCAAATGCACTGCTGAAAATAATAGTTCCACGATACTTTGTAACATTATTTTTCTGATTATTATTTTTGATATATAAACATTGAAACAAAAATTCGATCTCTATTTTTGTAATTGGAAAAATTAATTTTTGCATTAAATAATAACATTTTCTTATGAAGTCGGTATTATTATGATTTTTAAGATAAAACTTTTATGGAATTTATATTAAAAAAATGCTGTGCAAAGCAAATTCTGAAAAATATTCTTTTTATAAAAGAAAATTGCTATTATTAATTCATCGAATGTTTCTAGTTAAATGAAATCTGATTTCTTTCAATTAAACGTAAATCGATTAATCTTTCCACTAAAAGAGTGAGGCCACTAAAGATCATTCATCTTTTATTATTCATCATACATTATTCTTTTCATCATCAATTATTCTTTTGATATTTTGATTTATACTGTAAATAAATTTTCTTTTAGATTATTTTTGTATAAAATTCTAATGGTTTTTCTTTCACCTTTTAGTGTTAATGTTATACTTTGATACCTGACATTTTTATTTGATGAAATAATCAGAGGTATCAAATCAAAAATTACTGCTCCGAAAAGTCTTTCATCTCAATTTTCTGGCTATTATTACTTTACTCAACATTTATATTGATATTATTTTAAGCAATGAGCATTTCTGTAAGATTTTATTTGTATACCGAAACTTTTCTCTTGTTAAAACAAAATATTTATTCGATATATTTTAACAGAAATTTCATAATTTTTGTTAAATTACTTTTTTTTCTATAAAAAGCAATATCTAATATAAATATAAAGGCAACATATCACTCCCTAAAATAAACTTATTTCATTTATTAGTGTATATTGCCCTTTAGAAAACATAATCATTCATTTCTATTTTAAAGAAAAGAATAATGGATACTTGTAACTTGCATTATTTTGTGTTCAGAAATTTTCTTCCTATTTTGCCGTCAATGACCGATATCTAACACCCAGCAAAGTTTACAAAACAACAATAGAAAAGAATGTTATTCCTTATTGTTACCTCCCCTTACCCTTTTCACAAAATGTGTTCCGGGTTTCGAAGAAAGGGAGGGGGGAAACTAAAGTAGCAAGGGATTGGACCAAATTGTTGTTACACCTTTGGAAATGTCTCTCGACAATAGCATAGACTGTTACAGATGTACTACTCGAGACAAACTTATTCTTTTGGCATTTTGATTTATTCGAAAAGATTTGATTCTGGCGTCAAAGGTCTTAGACCTACAGCGATGAGGGACTTGGCTTAGAAGTCCTTATTGTGTTGTATGGGAACAGCAGCAACCACCTGCATGTAATCCTGCTATCTTAGGAAAAGACCCAGGAATGTTGTCTATAATATTTATATTAATTTTGCATCTGTAAAAAGATCGAGAGTCTCTAATTCAGTTGCCAGTCTGGTGGATTAAATTTTTTTCTAAAATTATTTTTGAAAAAAATTTAGTCCTCGGATAGCTACGATGAGTGTGAAATTTTCTGGATTTTTTCAAAGTTAACTAATTAAGATTTTTAATTAAATATATCACCATTGAAAAGCACGTGCAACACAAAACCATTAAAGTTCTCTCCCCCCCCCCACGAATATTCGAAATATTATTTTTATATTCATAATTATATCATAACAATTAATTAAATAATTATATGAAATTTCATTGCAATAGAACGTTATGCATTCGCTTAAGCTAGTTCAATTAATTTTAATCTTTCCCTCAAACATACAAATTATAATTGTTTTTCCAAGTTATGATGTGGAGGTTCTCATGATCGTTTCGTGACACTGCAGAACTCAGTATCCCATTATCCCATATTATCCATTTATCTCAGTATCCCATATTATCATTGCCATTGTTAGGGAAAAATTCGAAGACTATTTTTAAACATTACCTTGAAATTTAAAGGAAAAATCTAACATTCAAAGTGATATGCGAGCAAATATTCAAGATTTTTTTTCTCTTCACGAATAGTCTGAAATTAATCTTGATTTTGATATTCATTTAATAATTACTTACAAGTGAGTATTTTCATTTTGTGGACTCCCCTTTCTTTTTTTCTTCTGAAAAACGAAGGCGCAAACTATTGAAATCAAAATAAGAAGAAATATATTGTCTGTTAATATAAAAAGAAAGCTAATAGTTATAAATTAGTAAATATCTAAAATAATTCAAAATGTATCTAATGCCCATTATTTAAAATTCTAAAATTATTGGTAAGGTAACATATTTAAACGATTATAGAAATCTTGATCATAGATATTTGAAATATTGAGCACAAATAAATAAAATTACTGTCAATAATGTTTATAGGTTTTAAAAATTAGAATTATTAGTATAATACTGATTCTGTAATTTATTTTGCTAAATATATAAGTTATAAATATTATTTGAT
>JAOUZG010050212.1:1014050-1039545 GCA_026289955.1 Argiope argentata | reverse complement strand
TATAATTGTAATCAATTTCCAAAATTTTATCTTAAATTAGCCCACTGTAATTTTATTCTGAAATATTCTCTCATTGCCTGATCCCATTCCACTTTTTTTTATTTAATAAATTAAATGAAGCTTTGTAAAATACTGCACCAACAGTCCATGTGCCCAGCGCAGGACCAGCAATTATTAATGTAAACAGATTCTTCTGGATCCCTGCGATTCTCTTTTCAAGGTCAACACGTGTGAGAATTTCTGTCGAAATTCGACACGTATCAGATTTATGAGAATAACAGGGTATAAAAGACCAGGTTCAATGATATATATATAAATATATACTACTATAAGAACTAAAATTTCTCGTTTTAGGACACTATGAGTCCATAGAACTAAAAGGAGGAGAAACGACAAACAGAACGTTTGAAAAAGAAATCACTCCTACCAAAAGCGGATTCTGCGTAAAAATAATCTACCGGAAAAGCGCATCAAAAGCATCAGAAACGGATCTAAGCTATGCTTCTTTTGAAATAACAGTAATGACTTCCAATCATATTATCTCAAAGCAACTTAAAACATCAATAGATTTTCTTACTTACCAAATCAGCCTCGGTTGGAATTCAAAAACTAAAGTAAGTTAAAAAGTACCTGTTTTGTTCTTTACTTATTCGTATTTCAATTCTGTTCTTCAAACTAGAATTTCTTAAGATAGTTGATAGTTTAACCAAAGCATTGACTTTCTGAGAAGTTTTCTTTACAAAATCCTTTGAGTTGTCGTTTTTAGATAAATTTCATTTTCATACGTAAATATTGATATTTTCATTATCCGAGCTTTAATGCTATTTTATATCTATTGTTTTGTCTTATAAGTTATCTTATATAAGCCGGTGACGAAATACAACGATTTTATGACGGGAAGAGCATCTTTTGTTTTCAGTAGCGCCATCTGAGGTCAAGAGTACGAATCAGCTACTCCTGTGTCACAACCCTTTTTAAGGGACCGACTACATTCATATATTTTCAATCACCCTTTGACAGATCGCAATTTAGACTTGAAACAGAGACTGCTCACCTCTGATTCAGTATTTCCAGTGATATTGCCACGATTTGACATATTTATACATGCATCAGCCATTGCATACACGGAGAGTTTTCGGTCGGGGAGTTCGAACTCACAATCTAAGGAATGCGAATCGAGCGATCTACCAACCAAGCTATCCCGGTCCAATTTTTTATCTTTAAATGCTGTTTTTATTTTGGCATAATAATTTAACAGAGAATCTCTAAAAATTAAAATCTAGTGCATATTTTGTATCCAAATACAGTAATATAATCTGCAATATCTAAATTATAGAATAATTTTTAAATCCAAAAGATTCAACTGCTGTTTCAATGCTCCAAAATGTGGAAAAAAAATGGAAATGTCCTGTTATCCATCGACAAAAAATAGATTTCAAAGCTTATGCAGAAATATAGCTATTTCTAAATTCAGAAACTGAATTATATATTTTCTATGTTATTTTCAACATTTTGAATACAATATTTGATGAATTGGAAAACTAGAATATTTATGTTTTATTTATATATTATTAGCATTATTATAATTGAAATAAAAAATAATTTTTTTTTAGATTGTCAAAGTATTTATATAATTTTTATAAAGGTATTTTATTCCATTTTTTGAATCGATAAAAAAAAAATATTTAATTTTAAAACATTCATCCGAAATGAAGTCACAGGTATAGTCCCGTTTTAAACTTACCATTCTTTTTTACAGATGAAAAAAATTTCGCCAAGAATTCGGGTTTCGAAAATGAATAAGAAATAAAGTAAAAGGGCTGAAATCTTAATAGTAGCAAACTTTTATTATAGCTGATATAATACTGGACTGGCTTAAAACATTTATAGTCCTTCTATGTAGTCATCAGTGTATTGCTTGTATCTAACGATAGGCAGTTCGTAGAATAAGTTTTTATACATGCTTTGTTGAGGGTTTAGTTGAGTTAATACATAGTCTTTAAATGCCAGAGTCCTGGCAAAGGGGTAGCGCTTCTTCTCCGTGATCTGGGCGTCCTGGGTTCGAGTCCCGGTTCAGGCGTGGTTGTTCTTCTGTGTCCTATCTGTAAGGCGTGTGAATGCCCCCCCTTGTAAAAAGGGGCTGTGTAAATGAATGTGATGAATCAGTTAAGTCGTACTCTTGGCCCTAGTTGGCGCTACTTCAAATCAAGAGTTGTTCATTCGGCTTAAAATCGCTGATGCATCAAGGAACTAGTCCATGGCAAGTGCCATAAAAAACACCAACAACCATCTTTTAAATAATTCAATTGAAACTAGCGACATAATTTTGAAATGATGGGCTACGAGACTTTCTACCAAAATTAATGACCTTCATTTGTAATTTGATTCCAAAGAAAACGGAATCACTTCAAGTTAATAGCAACTTTATAATTTTATAGAATTTAGAATCTCTAAATTAGAGAATTAGCCAACTACTTTGAGTAATTTGGCGGAGGCAGCCACAAGTAGGCGGATTTAAAACGGTTATTACTACTTTTGTTGCCCAGTATATAAATTTGTAAAAATTACGCTTCATTACTAACAAAGTGTCAAAACTACAATGTGCGTTTACACTGAAGAGTTAAAAATCTTTTTTTTAATTTAAAATAAAATTTTACTGATAAATTATAATGTATCAGAATATTAATTGTTCATTTAATTTGTTATGGTATATTCCTATAATACAAGAATTTTTAATGCTCATGCTTGGCTCCTAAACATTCATCAAATATTAGCGGATTATATTTGTTGATTTACGTGTATTTGCTCAATATTTATTGGGTTTCACTAAATTTTCTCTATATTTCTAGATTCTTGATTTTTAAAAAATTTATTTTCTACTTTCTTAGTACACTATTAAGATTAGACTTAAGAAGTATTTTTATATGTTTAAAGCGATATTTTTTGGACAAAAACACATTTAGCTTACCTAGTATTTAAAATTTATGAATTAATTTACTCGTATTTTTTTTTCTTGCTTTCAATTAAGTAACGCTCTTTTTCAGGTTGGCATCATCTTCTCTGTGCCGAAGGGTGGAAAACCTCACATTTTCGATTTAAAAGAAATATTGGCGCATGATGGTAAATGTGGGTCAAGGGATACATGAAAACTTCGAAATGATTTCCTGTCTTGTAAAAATTCTATTTATTGACTCCCTGGATTCATATTTGGGTATCTTATTGTAACGATTATAACAGGTGAAAATGCCACGAATAAAACGTTTCAATTTGAATTTGTTCCTCTCTGTTTTTTTCACGTCATTATCATTTAGAAATCACTGAAGTAACTCAGTTTCAAACTCATTTAACTATCAACATCATTGTAACGATTTTTTTTGTAGTGTCATCATAATCTTTCCTTCTTAAATTAAGAATTAAAGAGTATTGTTAAGTTTTTAGCGTAGCAGGTTTGGATTGAATGGCCTTTACTTAAGGACAGCACAAACAAATTTATTTACAGCTATTTACAGGATGACTTGATAAAGTAAAACTTCAGATAAAAAAAATCCAGCAGTCAACAGTCACCAACAGCGTAAATACAAGCCTTACGCACAATAAACACAGACTGCAAAAAAGATATCGCATAGCACATCAAGCAGTAAATCGAAGCGAGCTCAATTATACAACGTTCACAGCAAACGTAAACACAGCTCAGAAGTAATACGCTCGCTACAACGAATCGTTACTCTTCCAAGAGGAACTAACTACCAGATTGTGGCAACCTGTCCCTTATATGGTCGAGCGAGCGAGCGAGCGGAAACACGTGGAACTTCGTGAACAGTCCATCAGCTACCAGACTTTCCCTTTCGCCAAACCAACCCGGCTTGCGCCAAGTACTTCGACAGCTGTCGCCAACACTTTCTCCTTCGGCGGGCTTTCGTGGCGATTGCCCGCTTGTAACAGAATTTTAAAAATAATTTTTCTCGATTGATAAATGCAATCATCTTAAGTCAAGAAGAGTTTAGTTTTAATTACATTAACGTTCCGTTTTAAAGCAACACGAGTGCAATTTTGGAACGGATCTCGTTATTTTGAACCACTGTCCGATGAGAGGACACAACCTCAGCTGGAAAGCTCTCTCCAAACTCCCATACTACATCAACGGGAAGATATTTGACCCTGACTGATTGAATGTGCACCAGTCTCGCCTATACGACGGTTATTCAGGGGAATTGAGTCTCCAGACTGAAGCCCTCCGGCTCTGAACTCGAAATCAGGCCACCACGACCATAATACAAGAAGAGATGACAAGATGTTTTTTTTAAAAAAAATTATTATTTATTTGGCTTTCAAAAGAAAGCAGTTGGTGACTTATTTGGAAAATCAATTTGTTGGAGTTTCGACAGTATGTGTCTCAATTGGCGATAAGCAAAGTATTAGTTGAAAGGAGATGTAGATTTGGATGTATGTTGTCAACCTTATTTTCATCACACATTCCTTTTTGACTTCTTGAGATGATCAAGCGCATACTATTAGTTTCGGAGACTCATACCTTCATATTTTGGAAGATTTTACTCTACAAACGGGTGGTAAACAGATAATAAAAAGGGCTTGTACCGATTGATGGTTGCGATACGAACCTGCGACGCTGGGGCCAATAGCCGAATAACATGACCATAATACAAAACTCGATTTAGGTATCGTAAATGTTGTCTGGCTTATGAACCTAGCGCCACAGTACTCCCCCACCAGTGAGTCGGCGGAGGGACGAACGATTTTTATAGTGCCAAGCGTTATGGCAAGTTGTTGCTTGCTTGCGTCAAGTGAGTCTGTCAACTTTGCTTTGCTTGCTTGCTAGCGTGAAATATCTTTGGTGGCTTTGTTTGCTTTTGCGTCAAGTGAGTTTGACGACTCTGTTTGTTTTTGCTGCAGGTAGATGGCGCTATGACTGTTACAGGAGGTTGCGTTGCCAAGGTCACCAATGTACCGATGGAAGGTCGCGATATGAACCTGCGATCTAGGACCAGTAGCCGAATAACATGACCATAATACAAAACTCGATTTAGGTATCGTAAATGTTATGTGGCTTATAAGGCTAGCGTTACAGTACTCCCCCACCAGTGAGTCGGCAAAGAAGTGAACGATTTGTGTTGCGCCACAAGCTTTTTTTTGCGTTCTTTTCTATCCGCTATTTTTAGAGAAGGGATTTAACTTGATGTTCAAATGATTGATAATTTACTAGTTATAAAATTTCCCCAATAAAAATTTTCCTTAACTTTTTACTATATTATTTTACTAGTACCCAACAACTAGCGCGTATTTTTGTTCGACGAAAAAATTAGGTATTTATATTTTTATTCCTTCTTTGTCTTTCTTCTGAGTTTAAGAACAAAATTATTTTATTATAATAATTTTTTGAGAATAGCTTCTCCTATCCTTCATTTTATGCTCGAAATTTGTTTTACGAAAAAGTTTTCACATATTTTCTTTTTGCGTTTGAATTTTTAATAAAATTGTTTGTTTCATTTAATTAATTTATTTCTATTAATTTTGCTTAGAGTGATTATATTACAGGAACAGCTAGTTTTAATTGTTTTTACAGAACAGTTTCAAATAGCTAAAATTTCTCAACCTTTTTTTTTTTTTTTTAAACTGATGCAGTTTCCACTGTTCCCCGTTGAAACTGTAGGATACGCACGGCACGACATTCAAACTACTATTCGGTTCTCTACTCAGAGTGGTACTTAATAGAGAACCGAGTTGATGCACAGCCTTCAAAATCCTACACAGTGATAGAATTTTTAGTTCAGTTGATTTAAAAGAATAGAGAAAACAGCTTTAAAAGGATTCTGTAATCTGATCTCCTGTTGCATTAGTTGCTTATCCCCAAAAGAGCTGATTTATGTCGGATAAGCGCCATTAGGTTGTTGACCACCAAAAAGTCCTTAATATTTAAGGGGGGTTGGATGTTAAGTCTTTCTTAGAATGTCTGATGCAACACGAAATGTAATCCGATGGAAGCTTACAGAATTCTGGAAGCTCACATTTTTTACAAATGGGATGGATTTTTCTATCATTTTTAAAGGTGGTCACATTTTGATCTAACCAGAGCAATCTGGGAGCCACGGCCACATTTGACTTCCAACAGAGTGCCAGGGGCAGAGTACAGTGTGCCTTTGGTGCGCAGATGGAATATGTCATATTAAATTGAGTACAGTTCCTGATAAGTAAGCAAAAAGCCAGTGACCAATCTCCTAACCCTTTTTTCAAAGTTTTTTTATATATTTTTTTCAAGGGTGCAAACATTTCAAAATGTAATTTGCAACATATTTTCAAAACTCTATCTGATTGGGTGAACAAAAATTATGTAAAGACAAAGAGAACTATCACGATGAATTATGCCTAATATGACAAAAAATGCATCTTTTTCTTATGTCTTTAGCTTAGATCTTATATTTTAATTTTTATTAAGCTCATTGAAGTTGATTAACCAGATTTATGAATAATAACTAGATTGATATGAAAAATAAAGTCTTATCGGAATGAATACATATGTCTTTATTTCTCAAAAAAAAAATGAACACTTAAAATAATAATTATTATCTAGGTATAACAATATATGTGCATGGAATTTCACTTTAATCCCTTTACTTATACGGCTCTTTTATATATATAAAAAAATGTAATTTTTTTAGGTACACAAGTTTAGTTCAGTTTAGTTACTTTAACGGTCCGTTTTAAAGCAACTTTAGAGATTTTTGAGATAGACTTCATCATTTTGAACCATGGTCGAATGATGAGGATGTCACTTGAGCTTGCAACCTTTTCTCTAAACTTCCACACCACACCAGTGGAAGGGCGTCATGCCCCTTCGAATTTGTACGCCAATTCCTCGTAACGCTGGTTCAGCGGAATAGGATCTTGAACCTGAAAAACTGGCTACCGGCGCAAAAATGATTTTCCTTCGGAAAAATATATA
The DNA here is from genome assembly GCA_026289955.1 of Argiope argentata. Lineage (NCBI taxonomy): Eukaryota > Metazoa > Arthropoda > Arachnida > Araneae > Araneidae > Argiope > Argiope argentata. The sequence continues at coordinate 1,032,587 of JAOUZG010050212.1, read as the reverse complement.
TATAATATGTAATCAAATTTTTAAAAACTTTAAATGATAAAAATGATAGAATAAGGAATTCATCATATAGAAAGTGGATTAGAATACCTTTCATGAAATTTTTCTGTATAAAGAAAAATTAAAGCTACACTATGAATTCCCACAAAGATGATAGAAGACCAATATTTTCTATTATAACAAGTAAGTATATAGTAAACTTATAACTGCTAATTAGATCTGTATGTCTAAAAGATGCAAGTTTCAAGACTTACTGTTTCCAAACAATTGCAGGTGTAAGTACAAGAAGACTAAAGTCTTTACAACCAAATTCATTCTACACAGAAAAAAACAAGCTCTTACATACATTTAATCCAATATATAATCTTTACTCATAAAATAAAGGCAAGTTAAATTAATTAGTTTAAAAATAAAGCTGCTTTATAATCAATATTTTTTTTCTTTTTGCGCAGCTCTGGTATTTGTTACCATCAAATATTTTTTTCTGTTTCTCCTAAAATCTTTTGCAAATAATTTTTTATAAAATTAAAATCCTTTCTTCTTTACAGCTATCGTATATTTGTACTTATTTCTTGCTTCAACAGATCCAATATTATTTAAGATACATTTAGCTTACATCCATATCATTAATTTTTTATACTGATAAATTTTATTTCTTCGAATATTCATTTCTAAGTAGTCCTGCAATTGAATTAATAGAAATCATAGTGATAAGCGATTCAGTACGGTATTAATATGCCCTCAAATACCAACGTTTATGCAAATGTATAAATTTCCCGCCTTTCAACTGTAATCATAGACTGACCACTCCACCCATTTGAATGACCGGACAGCCGCGAAAGCAGAAAGGATGTGGTTGAATGACAGGAACTGTAGTTCAATCTTAAAGGCCATCACTGGCCACGGTACAACCCTTATCTAAGGAAGTATGCCTCATCATCGACGCTAAATAGCTAAATCTATCCTTCCGTATATCCACAAGGGTGGCTAGAACCAACCACCATGTCGGAAGGTTCTCATTCTTAAATAAGAGGTGCCTCCCCACCAGCAGGAAAACTTTCAATAATAAACATGTCGACTAACATGATTCTTCTATTACATTTTAAAATAAATTCTGTATTAATGAAAATCTAAAGTACTAAAAGCAAATGAAATATAAATATAAAATTATTCAGTACTGAATGATGAACTGATCATCAAACTTAACATGTTAGAACATGGTATGGTTGCAAAATATCAGAAAAAGTTCATAGAATCTCTTCTCTGGCTCTATTTTTTTTCTGACCGGGTCCTTTTTAATAAAGAATTGTCCGATGCAATGAAGCCAAAGTGTTGTGCTATTTTTGCCTGGGAAGAAATTAACTCTTTACATAGTAAAGATAAAAGGAATTTTACTTCAGGTGATATCTAAAAGCCCCACGATGTCTTTGACCGATAAAATATTTCTAAAGATAGATAAAATAGAATTAGAGCAGATATGTTAGACCAAATAGGATCATTATTTTGTCTACTAACTAAATAAATTCAAAATTTCCAAATATTTGGTAATTGCGAAGTTGTTTATTTAAAAATCAGCTATAATTTGACAGAAAGTATTTCAACACTCCTTTATTATATCCACTTTCGTGAAGAAAAATAATTGTTTGCGAAATGTAAACGTACGATTTTTAGTGTAAGATAATCACAAAATAGTTTTTACGACAACCTAACAGAATAAACAAAAGGTGTTAATTAAATTTCTAATATTGCTTTTAAAGGAAGATCAGCATTAATATTAAAAAATAATCAAGTGTTAAAATAGAATGCATACCTAAAAAAAAGATATTATTGAATTGATAATAGCAATTTTATCTTTTCCGTGATATATTACGCAACATTTTCCTTAGTTTAATTGAGTTCAAATTGAGTTAATAATGTTAGACGTATTGACATTTCATTAAAGAATGTTAGACGTATTGACATTTCATTAAAGAATGTTAGACGTATTGACATTTCATTAAGCCAAAAGGAAGAATATTGAACTCTTTCCATCAAGTAAACATAATTGTAAGTACATTTTTCTTTTTCGTTCTATTATATGGTATAGTATTTGCATAAGGATTTAACATTTGCTGTCTCGAATGCGGATTAAAAAATTGAATTATTCTTATTTCTTGCAAATAAATAAAGCGGCATTATTTTAATATTTATATAAGTCATATAATTGTAGACAAATAATTTTTTAGAAGTAAATTTTATCCCCTCGATATTATCTTTTATAATTTGGCTATTGTCTTCGAAGTAAATATTGGTTTATTGAAGTCATTGACCCTTAAAAAATGAATAATGAAATCCGAGATTCTTAAAATCATTCCACGTCAATCAAATGCATTAATATCTGAATCTTATTATCGGCCATTGTCAGAAAATAACTTGTTAAAGTCATTTATTTAAAAATGAAAAGTATGCGTTAGCTAATCATTTCTGTATGGTGATTTCTCATGACCAAAAAGGGAGGTGCTAAAAAAATTCATATTTATTAAAAATCAACCCTGAATTGTGGGAATTGATTTCTCTTTTCTTAATTAAATCGACAATTTCTTTTATACACTTTCAAAAGAAAAAGAAAGGTTGCTTGTGAAGTTTTCATACAGCAATTTTATTACGTGCTTTATTTATCTAATGCTTTGGCTATTTGTTTAATTCAAATTACAAAAGTGTTGGTAATTTGTTCAAACTATAATTACAAAAGTATATTTTGAAAAAAAAATGGAGAAAATATAATTAAAAAAAGATTAAAATGAAATCTGCTATGAATATTTCAATGTATCAAATGAGAACATCATTTCTTGAACGGTCAAGTACTACGTGCTCGTGCAAGTTAAATTACATTTTTATTCACTTTGATTGTTTCATCGAATGAGTCACTTTAGTATTGCAAACGATCCAAAAAGCACTTTGTCTAGCATTGATTGTTAAAAAAAAATCACGTTTCCAATTTATTTCATTTCATATAATCACTTGCTCACAATGACATTTTTTCTAGGTTTTATTTGCGGTAATCATTAAATTATTTTTTTTAAAAAAATCAGAGCTTTTGTAAATGCAATGGAAACGCCTGATTTTTTGAGATGCTCGTACAGAAAATAAATTTTTTATTTCTCGACAACAGATTTTTGTTGACGCTACAAACCTCATTCTCAAATCAATATCCTTTTCTGACATGATAATATTAATCCAAACGCTAAATTTTGGATAAATCATTAACATTTACCTTATTAAATTATCATTAACGTTTACTAAATTAAATTCGCGAATAAAAACAAGAACATACAAAATTATTAACTCAATGAATTTATTAATTATCAAAACATTATACAGTGCTTTTTATTAATATGTTATTTTAAAATTCATAATCATATTCAAGCTTAATATGACAAATATTTTCTTAAATCAGAAGTGAGAGAAAATTTTGATCCAAAAAGGCAAATTTTTCAGCAATTCCTTATCGCCCCCCCCCTCTTTTTTATAACCGTATTGTAATACTTCCAAATTCCAATTACATAATTCTCTATTATTAATAATAACGAATAATGTGTTTCTGTCTGAATGTTCGCATTCTACAGGACAGACCATTTAACCGCCACCTAAATAATTTGAAAGAATAAACTTTTGAAAAATTTGTTTTTAAAATATAAAACATTTACAAAAAATTGTTTTTAAAATATGAAAATATGAAGAAATTGCTTTTTAAATTTGAAACATTTGAAAAAATTGTTTTTTAAATTTGAAGCATTTGAAAAATTTGTTTTTAAAATTTGAAACATTTGAAAAAATTGTTTTTTAAATTTGAAACATTTGTTTTAAAAATATTAAACATTTTAAAAAAATTGTTTTTTAAATCTGAAACATTTGCTTTTAAAATATACAATATTTTTTTTAAAAATTGTTTCTAAAATTATAAATTTTTGAAAAAGTTGTTTTTAAAATTTGAAAAATTTGAAAAATTTGTTTTCGAAATATCAATTATCTTTGTAAAGAAACAAATTTAATTGCCGTAATTTTTTTAAAAATCTTGCTATAAAAAAAATCCTGATTGCCAAATTTTCAACAAAGGGTTTCTTTGTTGTAACGAAGTTCTAATTATTATTGTTTAATGAATTACTTAATCGCTTACGTTTTTTCTATTTTTGGAAGCTGATAGGTAACAGGGCCCAACTTAACCTTGTTGGTGTCCTTGGAAAAAACGTTTTGAGGGCCCCCTCAGTAGGGCCCCTTCACTTTAGTAGTGAAGAACATTCATTAAAGAAGAAAACGTAAAATAAAATTTCTATTCGATTTGAGGACTCCCACTTATGTTGGGGCCCCGGGCAACTGCCCCGTATACCCCTGCCTTAGTCAAGCCCTGCTATGAAAAGATTCTACTTCTTCAACAGTTTACAAGAAGAATCAAAAAATGAAAATACTCTTTTGGAAAGAGCAATATAAAGGATATCATTGAATTTAATTAATAATTAAATTACTCTTGATCGAAAGCAACATTAACACCATGTTATGTGTAAATGGTTTAACAGAAATTAAATACAACTAACTAGCTGGATGCCAAAATATGCAGCAATAACAATTAAATCGATGTATGTATTCTGTATAAATTCTGTAAAGAGCTATTATTAATTCAACTGGTATTTTAATATATTTTTTGCGAAAAAATATAATTTTAATATTAGTAATTACTTTATTGAAGAAACATAAGAAATGTATAAATTTAACGCGCATAAGCGAATATTTGGACAACTTAAATTTTCATCAAAGGAGTAAATATTTTTCGCCTTTATATATTAATCATATAATATTATATTTTGCATATATATTAAACTTTAAAGTTCTTCTCCATATTTTCCAAGCAAACATATGCAAGGTCTTTAAGAATATTTTTGAAAAAACTGATTTTTAATACTTCCAACTTTAATAATCTTTTTGAAATAAACTGATTTTTAACACTTCTAACTTTTTTTACAGATGCTCGTTCCAATGAGGTTGATACTTCTTCTCACCTTAATTAATTTGACCATGGGCAAAAATTTCGGAGATTGCCCTTCTGCGTATCGGAGATTTAGTACCAATCACTCGTTCTGCCTCCAAACAAATTCAACATGTAGCAAACAATTCTCTGGCGTCAGAAAGAAGGATAAAAATGTTATTGTAAAACTTCACAATAAGCTCAGAAACGATCTTGCGATGGGAAAGGAAACCGGATCCAAAAGCGGTACACTTCCTGAAGCAGCTGATATGCTTCAAATGGTGAGATTCATCAACATAATCAAACTAAACCAAAAAATTCAATCTAAATTGAAATAGCATTTGAAATCGTTATCATTTTTTACATTAAATCAAATAAAAATTAGACTTATCTAATCTAACACGATACGAGAAAGTTTATGTTAAAGAATAAATTGAAAATTTAAAGTGATAGATAATATAAATGACAAAAACAGTGGGAGTGGTCTCCTCAAAAGTTTCTCGCATGCTTCTCTACTTAACTTATCATGCCAGAGGCTGTCGTACATGAATCTGATGAACAATAGTTGCAAAATATTAACTTTTAGAGTATATTTAGCTTTTTTACTATTTCTATCGTGTCGTCCTTGGCGAATTATCTGGCGATTAATCCTTGGAATGAGTTAACAGTTGACAAAAACAGAATTTTTGTTTTAGATAAGTTTTTTTCACCTGAGTGAAACAAAAATATGACGTAAAATTGCAATTGTAGTCACAAAACTCCATACCAAATTTGATATATTTAGGTCATTAATTATTTTTTTTTAAATTAGTGCATTGACATGTTTCTGAAAGAGTAGAGCTACAATAGTTGGCCTGTATTTCTATTTAGCTCAAACTTTGTCAGTTGTCTACATTATAGACGTTAAAGCCGCGTACCGAATTTTATCTATCTAGCTCTCTTCTTTTTGTGATCATCGTGTTAATCTATAATTAATTCAAACAGCCGGACAAACAGGCTTCCACAAAACAGATTTTACGTAAAATTTGATAGAAATCCAGAAATTTAGTGTAAAAATGATATACAAACTTCAACTGTCTAACTCAAAGCGTTTTTGAATTATTTTTGGCTCAGATAGATAGTCGTATATTTTCCAAAAATGATTTTTTTTATTTAACTCAGGTAGGTCTAAAACGTGAAGATGTGCAACAATACTGTGTTCAAATTTTTTGTCGATTACTATATATTCTCTATACGAGAAAGTGAAAGAGAAAGTGAGAGAAGGAAAGAATGTAAACATTATTTTTCTGTTTGCAGTGTGGAATGAGCAACGTTTTCTTATGTCTCAAACAAATAAATTGCCTTCTGCATAATTCAACAGATGGTGTAAAGATGAAACGATTTCTCAAACAGTCTCTGTTTTCCCCAACATCTTTACTTTTAGCATTTATGGCATTTATTGCATTTAGTGACGCAGTCGTTTTTTGTTTGTTTAAGATGAGATACGCCAATGGCCAATGGATTAGAAACTTTTAAGATTTGCATTTGAATGCGTGCTAGGGAGCAAGTATGCAATTTTTTTGTTATGACGTGGGTAGAATGCTAGTAAAAGTAAGGTGTAAGAGTCCTTTTCGCGATGAATGAAGTAAAATGGTAAAAGCGACAGATCTTTCACCATTTGAAAAAGGGCGTATTGTTGGTGTCCGTTTAGCAGGTGCCTCAAATTCGAAGACGGCAGATCTCACTGGGTTCTCAAAAGCAGCCACATCAAAAATTTTCAAAAATGGGAATCAGAACCCACAATCCTTTTCTAGTAGTCGTAATTGGGGTTCGAGCACAGTTTTCCAGGAGAGTGATAGGCGTCGTCTCCGACAAATTGTATGGCAGAACAGGGACTCTGGCGTAATTCAACAGACACAAATCGTCAACCAGGGCTCTTCCCAACAGATTTCAGCTCGGACCATGCGTCGAGAATTACAGATGATAGGAATGCATAGACGAGTGCGTGTGAGAAAAACACTCATTTCTGCACGACCCGCAAAAATTCGTTTGCAATGTTGTCGGGAAAGAAGACACTGGACATCTGAGGATTGGGAATGGGTAAATTGGTCGGAGGAATCACGCTACATCTTACTTTGCACTGATGGAAGGCGTCGAATTTGGCGAGAACCCCTCGAAGCCATGAATCCATCTTGCCTTACTCGCATTGTGCAAGAGTCTGGAGGGAGTATCATGGTATGGATCATGTTCTGCTGGCATGGAGGTGGAGCCCTGGTGTTCCTCGAGGCTAAACAAACAGCCATGCAATACCTAGATAAACTGGCAGATAAAGTGCCTCCTGCAATGTCGCAATCTTATCTTGATGGTGACGGATACTTCATGGCCGATAATATAATTACACATCGAGCCAGAAGTATTCAAAATTGGTTCGTTGAGCATCAGTCTGACTTCTAACACCTTCCCTGGCCACCGCATAGTCTGGATCTTAACCCCATAGAAAGTGTGTACGATATGGCGGAAAGATACATCCGATTACACTCTCCTCTTCCATCTAATTTACAAGATCTATAAAGCTGCATAGCCAATGCATGGTATTCTCTGAATGTAATTGCACTCCAGAAGCTTGTAGAATCCATGTCCAAACGAATCAGAGCAGTTATCCATGCAAAAGGTTAGTCCAATAAAATACTGAACTTGCGTTTCTAATTCATTGGCCAGTGAGTGTAGAAATAAAATATGTTAACAATGCTTTATTTTATCTGGAAACGGATTGCACTACAAGATAATGTTACTAATGTTCGAATTCTACTGATGGTTTGTTCCTTAGGATAACTAAAATAGAGTTTCAAGTAAACAAATTGAGTAATTTTGATATTGTTTTTTTTTTCATTTAATTGAAGAGTTAAGGCCACTCGCCAATTTATATTGTGCATAGGGATCGACTAATGGTTCGAACAGCATGCCATTGGTTTTCACGCTGCAAAAATGTTAATCTAATCTCACTAAAAAAGTTATGAATTAAAACAATTGCTGAAATTCAGTCGAACCATATACTTAATGACACATCCAACATGGTACAAATATCTAAAATATCAGATAAGTGTTTCTCGAATTTTTCTCTTTTTAAACATACAGTCGCTTTCAAGAGACTTCATTTTAAACTATGCAAAAGGTTACTTTGAATCAAAAATATCTTTTTTATTTTCACAAATGAAAAAAAAAACCCAGATGACAAAACATTACGTATGAACTTTCAAAATAGTACTCAATAATTATTTCTCTCAATTTTATTTTGTATACGTAATCTTAAATTTATTTGCATATATTGTATTGTAATTTGTAATATATATATTATTATATATTTTTAATAAAGACATATAAGAAAGCCTTATTTTTTTGTATAGTTTTGGGACGACGAACTCGCAGCTGTTGCCCAGAAATGGGCAGACAACTGCGACTACCAACACGATTGCTCAGAGTGTCGAATGGTTGGTAAGTAAGCTATTAGCAAAATTACAAGATTCTTTTTAAAAAAAATAAAACTCTCAATTCTAAGAAACATTGAATAAATTGACCATTTTCTTTTCTATGAATATTGTTGTATTTTGAAGAAAATTGCGAACAAAAAAGATAAGAATACACGAAATAAAAATATTGCAATCCAACAAAATTTATTGAAGGAAATAAAAGTTGGTATGAAAAAGAGTAATGTTTCAAATTAATAATATTGTTTCTCTGAGCAATTAGTCTCAGAGTTAAGAAGGAAAAGAAATGTACAGATATTTTTAATGGATACTGAATGGATAGAGTCAATTACCTCCTATCTTTTCGACAAGTTTGATGACTATTTGGCATTTTGTGGCAAATTTGGTGATATTTAAGTGGTAAAGGAAGGTACTGAAGAATTTAAGAATGAAGCCGATATCTCATTGTAACCAAAATCCGTATATCCTTGTAAAAAAATTGATACACTATTACAAAGACTATATAAATGGAGGTGCTCGCATGAGTGCAGTGAATACTTTGTTTGGAATGCAAATTACGGAGTCAGCATTCAAATTTATTGTTTTTTTAATAAAATTTTGAGGTATGCGCGTGCTTATTATTGATTTCTGCAAGTGATTCTTGGCCTAAGATTTAGTTGTTTCATTCATGTACGTCAATTTATTTTTGCAAAAAGTCAAAAATATAATTTTAAATTTTTATTGAAAGATTTATGTTGCTGTTGTTACTTATGGCACTTGCCATGGACAAGCCCCCAGCTGATACAGCAGCAGATTTAAGCCGAAAGGAGCGTCTCTTGTTTTTGAAGTAGCGCCAACTAGGGCCAAGAGTATGACTTTGCCACACACTCACCACATTTGCTTGCACAGCCCCTTTTCACGGGGTGGCACAGTCACACATCTTACAGATAGCACCCAGAAAAACAACCGTGTCCAAACCGGGACTACTAGAACACGAGGAAGACGCGCTACCTCTGTACCAGAAAGACGGCTGAAAAAATTATTCCGCATATTTTCACATACTTAATTAAAAAATATCGATTATTTTTAATTTTATAGCAAATTTTGACCTTAATTAATTTTTACGTTATTATCATCAAATATTTTTCAATTTTCTAAAATTTGTCACCAAAATTAAATTTTTTATCATTTTATAAGAAATTCATTTCATCTCCTATTTTATTTCAGGGAAGGAAATAAATATTTTAAAAGTTTTATAAACAATTAAACATTATTTTTATGGTTTAATCAAACGAATCAAATAATTAGCGACCAGCCCAAAATTCAAAGGGCAGCTACAAACACAAATCAACGTAATTATTCCCATATCGATTTTGCTTTATTTTAAAATTCGAAATTTTAAATCATTAGTCAGATACTTATTCATTGCAATTCTTTCTTTCTTTTCCCAGAAAACTTCAGAGTAGGGCAAAATCTTGCTCAAGGTACGTCGTCGTGTCCTAAAAAGGGATGCTCAAAAGAGGAAAAAAAGCAATTATACAAACCTGATTGGAAAACCATAATAAAAGGTCTCTATGATGAAGTGAAAATTTTTAAAAAGGACTGGATTATGAGCTATGATGGAAAATTAGATTACGGTCATTTTACACAGGTATGGGAATACATCCATTCATGCCTGCTTACAACAAAAGTTTCAAGCTCACATCGAATATCTTCACTATTCAACACTTCATTAAAAATTTTCTGTACTAATAATAAAAGTGAATATTTGCGTATTTGTATGCATTTGAGCTCAATCCGATCATTTGATATAGAACTACACATCTTACTTTATATACATTATTGAGGGTAAAAATTATAGAACTTGGAATGAATTTTTAAAAAGTCTTAACTGATTAATATTTATACAAAATGTACATGTTTTTTATAAATAACTTTTAAAAACTCGCAGCATAAAAAAAAACTTTTATTTCACATGAAAATTTATAATAATAATAATGATGATGATGATGATGTATATTGTTTTTCTTGTCGAAATTTTTTTCCCCTTTTCAATAATTTTTTGAAAAAATATGTAAATAATTTTCGTGTCTTCGATCGTTTTTAAAAGTACTTTCATTTCAATCTTTCTTTTATTCTTCCAATGTTGGTAATTAAGATGTGAAGCTTCTATTTTTCTCCATGTTTGAGAAGATTTTAGTACAATATGCTGTTAATAATTTTTCAGAAATTTTTCTGTACTTCTAAAATTATTTAATATTTAGTTTTGGAATCAATCAAAGAGGGAAAAACTCTTAAAGCATATTCCTTTTTTTAAAATGCTAATGTATTTCCTTGTGGTATATTTGGATGTAAAAAGATAAAGACAGAACAATTAATGAAAACATAGAACAATGAACATTACTTCGTTAAACTTCTAGGCTTGGCATAATAATATTCGTACGAGCTATTTCTCTATAAAATTTTTGTGATTTAAAAATATTTTATAAAGAAAGTTATCAAGAGAAAGTTGCACAAAATACTTAGTTAAACTTTTTAGCAGCTATTAATTCCATTTAATCAAGGACTGATAATGCTGGTACACTCTAAGATGCAATTAATATTATACTGAGTGTACCAGCAAGATTGGATAAATTCTGCAGAGCCAGATTCGTTGGAATACATAAAAAAAACTAAACCTCTGCGACCCATAATTTTCGAGAAAAACGCGAGAGAAAGTGTATGACGTTATATCCAGTTTATGGGGGGGGGGGCTTCATTTAAAACATGAACATCAGTACTTTCATAATTTTAAATAGGAGGATAAGGTATCCGTCTACGTGCGGAGAATTTTTTTTGAAAAAACCCTTTAATTATAAATTTTACTTGGTTTTCTAGGTCATTGCAATTCAAAACAATGATTAATACCATTAAAAAAGTTTTATTTGATTTGCAACTTTGTCAAATGGGGGAATTTAGCTTAAAAAATAGAGAAAATTAGTGTAAAATACAAAACATTCTAACAAAAATTCTAATCAATATTTTCACATTCTTTTTTAGAAAACATTTGTACAACTTTAGTAAAGGCAATGAACTAGGATCTAAGAAATATTTGCATTTATAAAAAAGTTATAGCAGTTCGAGTATTTCCCAACTCAAAATTTATCAAAATTCACACATATAAACAACATTAAATGGCTCTAAACAGAAAACTGCTCATCTCAAAACTATAATCCTAGTTCATTGCCTTTAGGAGAGTATAAATAACATGCATAAAGCATTTCATGCAAAAATATTCCTTATTTTTTCGGATATCATGTTTTGCGTATCAAAATTTTTATAAAAAGAAGTTTCTTAAAAAATGCATTTAAAGATTTTATTTATGTTTTATGAAAAATATTTTTATTTATCTTTTTTTTAAATGTACTATATTTATAGAATACATCTTCTTTGTTAACAATTTTATATGTTTTAATGTTTTTCATTGCTTTTAATTTTTTTCTGGCAACTTTTGTGGCACTTAATGATTGCCTTTTTGACGTGACGATTCTTTCTATATCAAGAGAAAGAAAGTTTATCAGTGAATAATTCTCAGAAGTTAATACCTGTACAGAAAAAAAATGTTGAGACCATAAAATATATAATTAAAAGTTATTACTGATATTGATGCCCTTAAGTGTAAGGTCTGCAGCTCCATAAATATACCTTTCGGAAAAATCGTCCACAAAAGATTATTGAAGCTTTCATTAGCATTTTGAGTCTTACCGTGCAAGCATTTTTTAAATAAATTTGTTTGTATATAGCAACTGGTATTTTGATTTAATGATTTTAATAATGTTTTTTGGAAGACCTGTTGCCTTCTTTCAACATTTTTTTCCACAGGAAAGTCCACGTTGGTATTTAAACTAACTTTAATTTATTGTTAGACACTGCCCATATATGGACTGCTTATCACTAGAGCATGTATGAAACACTTTTTAAATTCAAAACATTTGTTAAACAGTAAAAAAAGTATTAAGGTCAAATTAAGCAATATTCACTTAAAAAAGATATATATTTATATAGCAGGAAGCGAGCAGATGTTTTCAAACATGAGCAGTTTTCGAGAAACAACTGTTGCCAATCTCCTTTGTATATTAAGAGCTGAAAACTAATACAAACTTAAGTGACGCATATAGTCTGTTATAGCCTGAAAAAAAACGAATTAATTTATGATTTAAGCAGCGATATTTGATAAAAAGACGAAAAATATCAACTTCCGGTTAGCACTTCCGGTTTCGTTTTCGACTACTTTGAATTACTCAAATCTCCATATCTCCATTTATAATAATCGTAGAAGAAAAATAGTAATAGATTTAGAAAGCTAAATAAATGTACTTTAAATTTAAAAAATAAAAAGAAATTGTAAATCTTGACCAAAAGTGGCCTTTTAGACGTAGACGGATACAATGTCCCCGGCACATATGGATTCATGCATGCCCGTATCCTGCAATGGCTTTCTGTACATTTATCTAGCATCGTAGTTTCCACAATATTAAACTCACTGTGGATACGAACAGAATAATTTTTGAAGTAACTATGTCTGGATAAACCAATTCCTTTACATGGCCCCATAGGAAGAAATTTAAAGGGGTCAGAGATGGAGATCATAGTAGCCCTGAAACATGACCCCGGTGCCCAGGCCAGCAGCTGAATAAAGTTTTTTTCGTAAATCGGATATAACGTCATCATTTTCTGTCGCATCTTTCTCTAAATCTATGGATAGTAGAGGTATAGTAATCTAGGTATTTTTTATGTATTCCAAACAACGAATCTAACTATGCAAAGTTTATTTGGTCTTGCAGGAATACCCTGTATGATCACATGATTGGATTCTAAAAAAGTTATTGCCTTTTTTTCTAATTATTATTCTCTTTTCTAGATCGCATGGTCTAGATCGTGGAGAGTTGGATGCGGTTTTACAGTTTACAAAGCGGACGACAAATATAACAAGTTTTATGCTTGCAATTATGGACCTACGTGAGTGTGATATTTTCAAAACTATACTATTCAGACGACTATGTAAGATGACGTATTATGTCACCATCTAATTATTTTAACAAATTTATGTACTTCACCATTACCACTATTAATTTTTATGAATTATATCAAAGATAGTGTGGAACGAAAAACTCTAACCTACAGCAAAAAAGAAAATTTAAATATCAGAGCCAAAAAGAAAAAAGAATGAATAACAAACAACAAAAGATCACTTCTCAACAAAATTAATTTGATGAGATATATTTCTACTTATGTTTTAGTGAGGTAATCATTAAATATAAAATCATATAAAAAGTTTATATGCCATTTTTCACAGCCCACAATTTCAATCATTAAAGAAATTTAGTTCTCAACTAGTCATGATTGAAAGTTAGTAAAGTATAAATATCTGCTAACAAGAAAAGTGAAAGTATGTTTATGTATCTTATAACTGCAGGCTAAACAATTATATCTATAAGACAAAATATGTTTCAAATATATATTGGAGAGTGGAAATATTTTCTAATTCTAATTAGAGTCTTAATTGTTAAAAAATTACGCAACACTTTGGCGTTTTTCTTTGGTAACTGAAAATATAATACAAAAATGATTTTTATATCATTTAAAAGTTCAAGAATTCATCTTTCTTATGATGCTAATTTAGTTAACGTGCATTTTTTCTCTAAATTTAGTAAATTTTTAAAAAATTTATTTAAAAATATTCTGCTACAATCTTTTTTTTATTGTTGTAAATAAATTCAAATTAATATCCGTGTTACTGAAAAAAATTTATCCCCAATTTTTTATGCATATCTGACAGCAAATTTAATATTTAGCTCTTTTTTCATATTATTTAAAATTTTTTAGAATCATTTTTAACTAATTTTTTTTGAGATTTGAGATAATTATCTATGCAATTTAACTTCAGTCATTACCAATTGTGAAAATGTTTTTATGATCTCTCGATTTCCAAATATTTATTTTGTAATATTACGGAAAATTCATCTGATGGATTTAAAGTGAAAATTCCTGAGGGCTCTGTAACAAATAATGATGCTTTATTCTGCACGAAAACAGGATGCAAAGCATAGAAGAAGCATACCCCGAACATCATTCGTAAAAAGCAGCAGCACACAAACAGTTAATCGCTATTGAGCAATCGTACCAAAGTTTAATTTGACTAAGTCGTTTAATCGTTTAATTTGATTAACTTCACTTGTTTCCTCTTTTGATAACCGCCTTGATAGGGCATTGAATTTTAAAGAAAAAACGCTGGAACTTGAATCCTAGAAGATTTATCATCGAGATGCCCATTTATTTTGATCTTCAACACAAAGATCATGGTTATCAACAGGACATCCATTTAGCTTTTTGCAAAAGTTTTCATTACCAGGACTCGGTTACGGTTAGTTAACCGTGTTCTGAAGCAATATTGCAAACTCGTTTCAGTTTTATAATTTTGTTCACGAAAAATAAATCATTACTCTTTGAAATTTAAATTTTTGTGTTACTTTAGAAGTTGCCTAAATCTTTTTTATTATCAATAAATAGAAGCTTTCAAAAGTAATACAAAACTTTTAAACATGCTACGAATTAAACATGAAAGATCTGCTTTGCTGAATAATTTCGCATATTATCATAAATTTCAAATGTATGTTAAGATTCACCAAATAATTTATTAGGTAAGTTGAAGGTTAATCGTTTCTCGCTTCAGATTAGCGATCTAATTTTTGATAAATGAAATAAAAAAGTGTTGGTCAGGTGTATATCCTTCTTAACAGGAAAGGTATATAGCTTAGAGGTCTATTAACTTTTTAAGTTTAAAATATTTTAAAGATGAGAAATGGGCATTAAAATCAAATAAAATATAAAAGATTCTGTAAAATTTGTTTTAGAAATCTATAATTTTGGCAAACCATTCCAAAAAAAAAAAGCCAGAAAACGATAATTTATCAAGTGAAATAATTATAATATTTTTCAGAGGAAACGTTCTGGGCCACCCTTTATACGAGAAGGGAAAACCTTGTTCTGCCTGTCCAACCAATACTTGTTGCGGAAAATCTTGCGGGAAAAATGTGGATTTCCCTGGATTATGTAGTGAGAAAAATTTGGTTTTATTTATTCTATAAATTTTAGTTCTTTCCATATTGCCCTTTAAAAAAAATTCCATTCGTTCATTGAACTCTTTATTAAACTCCGAATTATCAGGTTAATCAGAGAAGAAACATCCCCACTCTTCTTACAAATAATTGCTTAAACCCTGGGAGGCATTCTCAGACATTTTGATTAAAGTTTTCATTTGGGATCATGTAACTTGTTGGTTGTTGAAATTGTCTTTGTGACAGCGGATGAAAATATCAAATAAAACTTTTATGGTTCAATACAGAATTCGATTTTTATTAAATTACAATTCGGTTTTGTTATTTATTGCACAGATAGCAAAACTGAATTTTTAAATAGACAATGTAAGCAATTGACAAAAGGCCCGAAATTTTTGTTTGAGAATTCTGAAATTTCAAATTTTTCTATCAAATATTTTTTTAAATATTTATTTTCGGCCTTTACAGTATACTTTATTGCTTTCGTTTCATGTTCAGGAGTTGTGGTGTGAACATACATAAATTAAAACCAAATATTGCTTAAATTGTAGAGCATTATGTTTTTAAATTCCCTTGCCAACCGTCAAGGCTCGATTATATATGCACGTATGTGTTTCGATAGTTAATTGGTAATTAATTATTTATAATAATCAAATTAATCGCATTAACCATATATTGATTGAATGATGTGCAATCAGTTTGATTGGTTTACAACTGTTGCAATCAGTATGATTAATAGGCAATTATCATTAATAGCCAAATTAATCGAATTTTTGGTTGACTGATTTACAAATTAACAGGTTTGGTTAAAAGTAAGAAAAAAGTAAGAAATCTAATCTAACGTCCCTTCACAGAAACGGCAAACAAAAAGCAATTAATAGTAGCTTTAATTAAATATTTCAAACAATACTGGCAAAACAAACCTCAAATGTCATGGGTCAGGTGACTCGCTATCTACCAATGAAAAAACGAATATTTTCGGTCTACGTTATTTTGAAGACACTAAAACCTCCTAACCAAAACAACATCATGTTCTCACCTGATAATAACTGTCAATGGTTTTTCATCAAATTTTCTGCTGTAGACGAATGCTAAGGTAGAATGAACGTATATAAAAAAAGGGACATTTCCACTGTTGAAAATATAGAAAAGTAGATCAATGATTGGTGCATCAGTTCAAAAGAATGTTTTCATGTAACTATGCTCTCTTCTTGCTTATGGTCTTAGAAAAAATATTTTCTGGATAAAGCTCATTCATCAGAAATATATAACTCCAAATTTAAATTTCATAAAGTAAGACAATAAAAAAATTGCAGGAAATTTGATAACTTTGCGATTTTTTACAGCTTCTGATTTATTAGATCATATTTTATAAAATATTTATGGCGGCAAAACATGTTAAACAAAACAATACAATAAATTTATGCTAATACGTACAATTATTCTTTTAAATAATGTTTTTTCCTAATGAAAAAAGATTTTTGTATTCTCTTGAGATATTCTATTCGTAGTTCCATGTATATATTTTTTTCTCTTCCTTAATTCCTTTGATCTGAAATTATTACATATATCATAGAGGAAATTCTACACATTATTCTAAAAAATAAGTCGAGAATTTGTGTTTTTTAAATTAAAATATTATACAATAAACTTTAATCTATCATCTTGTTGTGTGTATTTGAAATGCCATGTATAGGTCTAATAAATTACATAATCCTAAAATCTTTTGCTATTGCATATTGTCACTATAAACTTAAACTCAAACTTTTTTTAATAAAGTACTAATCATCTGTTTATAGAAATGAAAGACCCTGAAAAGGCGCCAATTTATCCGAGGGAAACCAACGACCTTCTTTTTTTCTGTGATGCTGTTCTGGAGACAAAAGATTGCGCTATGAAAGTGAATAGCACAAGAAAACTTAAAAATAAAGTTACATTATCAGGTTCGTTTGACACTTTTTACTTCCAGAAACATTGAAGTAAAATTCCCATTTGACAAAAAATATAACAAGGTGACTAATTTTGCTTGATAATATTAACTTCTGATATTAAGGCTTGATTTCTAATTACGAAAATATTTTCGATTCCGCATATTTAACGCATAACATAACATATGCGGAAGTTTTTTTATTATATATGTTACCGTTAAAGTATATAATGCATTTATTTTATAGAATACCTAGTTATTCCATGAAATAACTGATCGTGTCCATTAAGGTGTGTAATAAGTTATTCATTTGACACTTTAACTAGTTATTCTATGAAATAACTAGGTATTCTATAAATTCACCAATGAGAGACAGTTAAAGTATAAAATAAACAATTTATCTAAAATGAAATAACTAGGTATTCTATAAATAAACTAATGATAGACAATTAAAAGGAAAAAGAAGCAATTTATCTGCAGCGTATAAATGGTATTTATGGAAACGTCCCATAAAATCATTTGTTACAACAAGGATTACTAAAATGACACTCGGAATTACAAAGAGCATTATTTCTACAACAAAAACATTCTTTGTTGACACACTGGGTTTTACACGAACATTTTTTTAAATCCCTGACCATTACCTAAACTTTGAGCTGTAGCAACCGACCAGAGCGATATTTCTACATCCGGTATTGCTTCGCTTTTAATTAATTTTTATTCGCAGACACTGAAATGGGATCGGGAATATAATTGTTTCTTATGCCCAATCGGAAAAATCCTTCTTCGGTTATTTTTACGATAGTTAAAATAGATTTGGCATCACCTTTTCCTCTGTCAACTTCAAGCACTGGGATACGGACGGTAAACCCCACAGAGGCTTCAGAATGAGATTTATCCGACATTAGTTTAATGGTATTAATTTCATCTCCCTATGGCCTGGAATAGTTCATAAATGCAGTAAGGGTGGAAGGTAAATGTATCCGTCGTGCGAGATATATGATATAGATTATTTTACCCTTTAACGGGCTGCAGATCGTTATTCTATGAAATAACTAGTTAAACCATGAAATA
>JAOUZG010050212.1:979301-1000972 GCA_026289955.1 Argiope argentata | reverse complement strand
AGATATTTTATGAAAGCTCTAATCCAACAATACGTCTATCTAAGCCTGCTGTTGTCTATATGCAATTATCTCTGCAATTACTTTATGATCCAGTTCTCGAACATTCAATTTCCGTTCAATAATTTATTCTCACTTAGAATTCTAATTATTCGAATTAATTAGAGATGAAGCAGAATCAGATATGTGCAATAGAAGACTAAGGTATTTTAAGAAAGCTCTAATCCATCAATATGTCTTTCTAAGTCTGCTATTGTCTATGTGAAATTGCCTCTGCAATTACTTTATGATCCAGTTCTTCAACAATTAATTTTCGTTTAATAATTTATTTTCACTGCAGATTTCTTATTATTCGAATTAGAGATCAAGCAGAATAAGATTTGTACAATTGAGGATAGGTATTTGAAAAAAAGTCTAATTCCACCAATGCAAATGTGTTGATATATGAAATTAAACTGACCAGATTAGTAAAAGAGGAACGTTGCAATGTACATTTCTGACTATATGAAATTATCTATGTGATCTAGTTCTAGAATATCTTGTTTTCTATGAATAATTTCTATGAATAATCCGGCCTAGTCTAAAAATAATATGAATAATTGGGATTCTACAGTAAGGAGAAATTATAGAACGAAAAACTGAATGTTCCCAGAACTGGATTATACAATAATTATATAGATAATTTCATGTAGCCAGATTCTTTGAAAAACCGTAGCTTCTTTGCAGTCATTCGTTATCAGAACACGGAGCCGGAGTTCTGCGACTGCAGGAGTAATAAAACTCCTCCGACTGTCTTGGAGATCATTATACTGTATTGCGAAGGCTGTAAAGCATGCAGAGGGCTCTATGCATGACCCACGCTTGATAACCCTAGATCCAGTCACCCCCACTGGGGTTTCGGGGTAAGTAGAGAAGCAGATAATGGAGCTGATTCAGTGATTAGGCCTTAAAGGATAGCCGAGAAACGACAACTTAACGGTTTATCCTGAATTCTCATCGAAAAATCGGGATGATTTAATGGTTGCGGGTCAAGACGGGATTCCAAGAATTGGTGCTTGATGGAAGGGATCTGGGACGAAGGCGATTCTTTAACGATGGAAGTGGGACCACTCTATTGTTAAGTCCGCAAAAAGTAGGATTTGGAGTAATTATTGGCTGCATATCAAAAAAGTTTTAAAAGAAATAGTATCAGAAGAAAAACCCTATAGATTATTATTTTCATTCTTTTTTTATTATATTGAATCACATATTGTTCGAAAAAATGAGCAACTATTTAAGAATAGTTTGTCCCCTCCTCTTTCAACAATATATCTCTTATCAAAGAAAAATTAAAATTATATCTTCATTCTTAACAAGATTTGAAACAAATTCTGGCATCAGTATAATATACCTAGAGGAACAATTTTTAAAGTTAAGAATAGACGGCACCTAATCCTAAAATTTATTCAAGATAATTGGAAAAGGAAGAAGACAAAGGTTAAGGTTTCTCTGCATCCGTTTTAAAAATATATATATAATATGGTTTATTTCTTTCAGTTTTTTCAGTTAATTGCCTTAAAACCAAATTTATTTTTATTTCGAGTATTGATTTTATATTATTTCATCACATTTCAATTTTCGGTAATCTTATTAACATATGTTCCGTCTTTGTGTGTGTGTGTTAAACGTAATAAAAATATTTAAAAAAATGCTTTTTGCTATAAACTTTGAAAAAGTAAAAATTAGTGAATCTATTAATGCTACTCTCGGAAGTGGAACTAAATAATTACTATCATTATTTACTTCATATTCTTTTATAGAAACAACTAAATTCAATAACGTCAATCGTAATTTTTAAACAATTCTTCTAAAAATTAAATTCCTTTTTTGTATGTTAATAAAAAGATGGATATATATTATCACTGTTTCCAGCATATCCCGCTTCTAATATTTGAATTTTGAGTCATATTAATCAAACTAAATAAATCCATGCTTTTTGACCATAATATAAAGAATACAAAGGTTGCAGTTAACATAAAATTCATTTTTTTAAGTAAAAAGAAGTTCGACTTTAGCACCTATTATATAGATCCATATCAAATGTGAAAACAAACAAACCAAACGATCCATCCTCTATCAGTCTGTATTTTCTTGTGCAAGCATATGTAATGGCACAAAAACGCAATGATTTAAATAAACGCAATTTCGTGTTCGATCTTGGGATTACAAATGTAACTCTTTCTCAAATCTTGTTATCAACTGCAAAGGCATCTGCAATAAAAGAAGGGAGGGGAACAATTTTCAGGCTTTTTCAGCATTAGCCGCACACCTAGAATCACCTCCTCCCCCCCAAAAAAATGGAGACAGATTCAGTAAGAGGCTAGATTCCAATAATGCAAATTTTCGAACATTTAATTCTATTAATAAAGTAAAGAGGACATGGACGAAAATATTAAAGTAACGGATTTCAATATC
This sequence comes from Argiope argentata, assembly GCA_026289955.1. Taxonomy (NCBI): domain Eukaryota; kingdom Metazoa; phylum Arthropoda; class Arachnida; order Araneae; family Araneidae; genus Argiope; species Argiope argentata. Next base: position 998,521 of record JAOUZG010050212.1, on the reverse strand, counting down.
TGCCACAATTTGATGTTTAAAAGCAGTACATTAAGTTAGGGCTAAGGGCTTTCATTGAAAAAAAACTTGAAATCAACGTTCTTGGGAACCAGCTGCTGATCAAAGTTAGCTGATAAATAAATAAATAATTACTATACTTCAACATTTCTTGCTTTCTTTTGTTTAGTCTACGAATTGTTTCTTTCAGATTTGCCAACCCAGTAAACAAGGTGGGGTGAATACTAGCGTTAGTCTCCTGGGTGGCAAAGTATTTTATCACTCCCACATTTTCTTCAGGGAACAGCGCCAACAGTGGTTTACAATTACCCCTCCCCAAAGTATTATTTATTCGCTCCTGGGATCTGCAAAGCGGCGATTAACTTGTCTTCAACATGGCAAGCCGTAAAATTGTCCGCGCATCAGAAGGCCGGCAGATGACTGAACTTGCCGACCAACGAATGCGATTGCAGGGATCTAAGACTACGGCTCAAAATCTGGCTCAGCTCAGGTCTTTACTTATGTTGAAAAGGTGACCTTTCAACACTCTTCCCCACACCAACAGCGGGACGTTTTCTTTTAAGGTGAAAATTTCTTGCATTTATACTATCAACGGCAATTTTTCTTTTCTTTTTTTTTTTTTAATCATGTGAGAACATCATGTTGGTTTGATTAGAAGGGTTTGGTGTCTCTGTAATTTACGGTCAAAAAATAAAGATTATGGGTCGCCGGAGATTATTGATTGAAGAATTTCTTTACATGCTTTAACCGATATAGCACTGTCATTACTTACGTTTCTTTCAAAGTAGATTCATTTTTAAAAGACTGACGTGACACCATAGATGCTATTTCATCACAAAATCCAATTAGAAAAATTGAAATAAAAGTGTTAAAAAATTTATACACACACACACACTTTATGGAGCAATTGAGATCAATAGAGAAGTCTCGTGATTGTTTCAAACCGGTTTAAATTGGGAGATGACTTAAATTAATTAAGACAAATAATGACTTAATAAGCCGGTATCTAGGCATAGGGGTAGCGCGTATACCTCGTGAACGGGGCTTCCCGGGTTTGAGTCCTGGTTCGGGCATGGTTGTTCTTCTATGCTCTATCGGTAAGGTGTGTGAATGCGCCCCCCTCCTGTAAAAAGGAGCCGTGCAAGCGAATGTGATGAGTGAGTAGCTAAGTCGTACTCTTGTCCTCTGTTAGAACTACTTCGAAACAAGAGACGCTCATTTCGGCTTAAAATCTCTGATGCGTCATCGAACTTGTCCATGGCAAGTGCCCTTAGAAACAACAACCTGACCTTAAAAGTAATAATATTCTCACATGATAACTTCAAAATTGCGATCGTATATTTCGTTTTGTTTATATTTAATTTTTTTAGTGTTCGGGCCTATCGATTACTCTAGAAAAGTATAATGCTTAGAATGACTGACAAAGGATCATTTAAATGCTTTTAAAAAATCCATCGCATAGAAAGAATGAATGTTTTTTATTAATGAATAGCAACATAATTTGAGTATAGATGGCAAATGAACATACAGAAGAACAAATAAAAATCATCCTTTTTTTTCGACAGTTTCAATTTAAAAATCTATTATTTCATAAAAAATAAATAAAATAAATTTAAAATCATATTTCAAAATAAAAAATGAATTAATACTCAACAAATATATTGATAAATTTCATTTTAAGAAAAAAAATGGTACGTGTTTATTTTAGAGAGTTTCGTTAATACTAATGCAGGATTTTCGACGGGGCATATAAAACAGTTACCTAAATCTTCTAGGCTTAGATGGGGCAACATGCTTGTCGTTTAAAAGATTTAAAACTTCTAGTTGCCAAAAAAATTTATGAAAGGCATAAATTTTAACAATTTTAAAATATTTGGAAAATTGTTAGAACGTAATCAAATTTAATTGATCAATTCCTTACGTGTTTTATTACCTACGCTTAGTTATTTGAATTTTAATAAGCACTGAGCCGTTACTTTGATAACATAGTGTACAAATGTAGAGACTGGGGAATATAGAGAGATAATAGATAAATAAAAAATAAAGCAGCTAGCATCTTGGCGTAGGGGTAACGTGTCTTCCTCGTGTTCTGGGCATTCCGGGTACGAGTTCAGATTTAAGCATGGTTATTCTGTGTGCTATCTGTAAGGTGTGTGAATGTTGCCAGCTGTAAAAATGGGCTGTGCAAGCGAATGGGATGAGTGTGTAGCAAAAATCGTACTCTTGGCCCTAGATGGCACTACCACAAAGCAAGAGACACTGTTAGGCTTAAATCTTTAACTACTTCAGCGAGCTTATCCATGGCAGTGCCATACGAAAAAACAACAACAAAGCTAATGTAACTTCACTAAATTTAAAAAAAAAAATGTTTTGCTTAATATAAAGTATAGACTTTTTATAAATGCACAGGAGAGTGAAAAGAAATTAACCCTTTTAATAAAGAGATCGGACCGGAATGGTCCGATCTCTTTATTAAAAGGGTAGTTTGGGTAGTTATTGTTTGGTAGAGCGTTGGACTCGTAGTCCTTAGGTGGCTGATTCGAAGCTCACCGGCTGATTCTCGAGTGTGTGGCGATTGGTGCTCGTTAAAGAGTTCGTGTTCGCAAAGTCCTCCATAACGCGAGTGATATCACTGGGGGTACTGGGTCAGAAGTGATCGTTCTCTGTTCCAGATCTAAATTACGATCTGAGAAATATGAATGACTTTGCATGAATGTAGTCCGCCCCTTAAAAAGGGTTGTGACGTGTGTGTAGCTAAGTCGTACTCTTGGCCCTAGATGGCGCTACTTGTAAAACAAAGAGACGCATATCTTAGGCTTAAAATCTGCTGATCGTATCAGCAGAAGCTTGTCCACAGCAAGTGAAATTAGTTACAACAACAACACACAACACAACAATATAAAGAGATGCCTCGTATTATTCCTTACCTAAGACAATAACGCAGCTAAATACACTGCTGATAATAATCAAAATCAGCAAAAGCAATATTGTTATCAAAAAGCTATGTGTCAGCTTGAACCACTTTCCTTTAAATTTATTTAAAACTTAATAATCTGCAGATACTATAAATTGCAATTATATAATGGATAGCCAAAGTTTTAAAGCAATGTAAATAAAAAGGAAAATCCACGCCGCGTTAAAAAGTATTTTGTTAATAATTTAGAGTTAAAATCTACGAATGATAGAAGTTCCCTCCCCCCCACGCACATACACACAATATTAGAGCAATTCCAACATCCATCTACTTTTTGAGAATAGGGCTTAGTTGTCAGTTCTTTATTTTAAGTAGTAGGCATCGGAATATCACATAATTCTCCTACAATTATTGCTGTTTTTGTGAAATGGTCAGATAGCTCAATACCTGGGCTTCCCATACGAATGGAGTGGCGTTTACCCTTATTTCGTTAGAGAACACTTACTGATTGCAAGCTCGCATCCATTGGATTGTTCGAAACTTCAAAATGACCAATAGAATCAGCTGGATTGAGGCAACGAAAAAAAAAATTAAATAATCCAACATATATAAAAAAAAAATTGCATACATAGTTTCATTCTTCCATCTTGTTTCCTAATTCCGCGTCATTAAGTCTTGCATTTTGCAATAAATAAATAAAATAAAAGAGTACTTTACCGTATAAAATTACCTACTCCGAAAAGTATATATTATAAAAGGAAAAGAGTAAACTTCTGTATTAAGTGGCCAACTAAAATTCAAATTTTTGAAGTTTTATTTTATCACACTTTTAATTTATTTAATTTAATCTGCAAAATAACTGTCGTCCTGGCAAAGAGATAGCTCGTCTTTCTCATGATCTGGACGACAGAAAAAAGCCATTAAGTTTTTTAATGAATCGAAAAATATAACTGAGAAATAAAGAGGCAATCTAACTCTGGATTATCTCTGAATTCAAGTAATTTGTTTTAGAGTCAATTTTTGTTATATTAACAATAATTTGCTAGTTTTTTAGACCATGAATCCCTCGAAATACTTTACCGCATCTAGTATGTCACCTTAATACATTTTCAAAATCAAAAAAGAATCTCACAATATATATTTTGTGAGAACATTAGTTATATGTATATTTTATATTTGATTACAAATTATTTGCGTGCATATTTTGATATACAACCGATGACACAAGAATTTCCCTTAATTCACCAGATCAATGATTGCACAGTTTTTAGAAAAACTAAATATCTAATGCTTCTATGAATGGCATGTATATATCCATTAACTTCTCCAGAATAAACACTTAACAATTACTTGAACCCATACCTTCAAATGTAAGTATTAATTTATTGCCTTTAATTCTCTAATTGAACTTTAACTCAGACTGCATATATAGTTTAATAAAATCTGGAGCTATTATAGTCATTTCTCTTTTAATTCCAATAAAAGATACTTACGTATTAGACCGTCGACGCCAACGGTTTAGTAACTCATTGGCGACGGATTCAAATTTGGTGATAAACCGAAACCAACAAAATGGCGGGAGACAGTTAATATTTGAACTATTTTTAAAATTAATGAAGGTTTAGCAACTCATTGGCGAGGTCTTCAAATTTGGTGATAAAGATCGATGGTCTAATACGTAAGTACCCAGTAAAGTATTCGTACGAAAAACAAAACTTGAAAGAAATGAAAAGAATGAACGAAAAAAAACCACCGTTTAGTTCTAAGAATATTGCTGAGCAATTAATCATACAAAAATCATTTAGGCGAAGAAATTGATCACATGAGTGAATACTAACTAATTTGGTCCAACGCCAAAAAAAAAAAAGGCTTTCGATTTCAGATATGTTTCGCCTCCTCGGAGCAATAGCATACACAAAAGCAACCTCGCAGAAGAATCAAAACTTCTATGTGCTGAGTAATACACTTAGGGATCGTGCAGAGCACAGGAAAGGCATTATTCTTTGTTTACGCTTTAAAACCAGCTAACTGCCTTGGTTACGTTAAGACACTTCCTGCCAGACGCCGTGATTTACATTTGCGCGATGGAGAGTTGGCAATAATAAAATCACTAGGAATAGAAACCGAAGATACAAAGCCTCGCCGATAGACGCAACGAGCTTCCTTTCCCCGCGTCGTTTAACTCTTTGCAAAACAGCGGATCTGCCAAAGTATTGTTTGGCTTTGCACAGGCCATAAACGAAGATGTAACAGACTCATTGTTTTTTTTTTATTCTTCTATAGAGGAGTTAAATAAATTTGTGCTTACGCATCCTGACAGATATACTAACATTCTAGGCTGGATACCTCTTAAAGCCGACCGAAAGCTGAGAATGAAAAATAAAATCAATATAATGCAAATAATCGATTTTTAAATTAAAATATAGCCGAAACCCTTATTAAAAATTAAAATAATGTTATCTCCATAAAACTAACAAAATTAACTTTTGTAATTTTACGACCCAAGTGAAGAAAAAATAATTTTATTGGTTTGTAGACAAAAATCTACTTGCTTACAATAACAACAAAAAAAAAACAATTAATCGCCCAGTTTCAGTTACTCATTCGATTTCATCAATTTTTATTTTATATAACAGCTCATGACATCCAGATATGTCATCAAAGGGTGCCTAGCCCCCCTTTACTTAGCATTACTTTCAGGAAAGATGAAAAAAACACTGTCTCTTTCGATATTATTTACGGGGAAAAGCAGCGAATCTAGTTTTTTAGTCTCTATCACTTGTTCGAATTCATCATTATTATTTTATATTAAAACTCATGATCCTACTTAGGTTATTAAAGATCGCATCTTCCTTCGCTTAGCATTTTCGAGGAAAATCGAAAAAACATAGTTTTATTCGACATCGTCTATTAGGAAAAAAAAAAAAAAACATTTGTCCACACACAACCATTGAAAATAACTAGAAATTTTTTTCTTTCATATTAAAATTTCATGGTTCCTCGATATACATCAATTATCGCCTGCCGTCAACATGCCATCACAGTTTTCCAGTAAAGCCTCCAAAATTTTTACTTTATTGTATAGTCTATGGGGAAGGGGTGGGACTATGTCAAATTTTTATCTTTCTGACAACTTATTCAATTTTGGCAAATTTTTTATTGTTTGAAATTTTAAGAAGTTAAAATTTCTTATCAACAGTCGTTTGTCCACTTCCTAGGGCTATCCCTTTTCGAAATATCGAAAAATAAAATTTTTGACACCTCCTAACTTTAATAACAGCGCCGATTTTGCCAACTATACCGTCACCCTCAGCAGGCCTCAGTCTCCCGTCTATACTCGCCAATTATTTCTGCTATTTAACTTGTATAGCTGTTCATTGTAGCCTTTTGCCTAGAGTGTAAAGCTTAACTAGATTGGTCTTTGTTTTTTCTGAAAGTAAAGTTTAAATTAGTAAAGAGAGACCAATTATTATTATTATTGAAAGAATTAGACATTTAATTTGGTTACTTTATGAATTCGATTAGCAACAAACATAAAGGCCGGACACCTAGTAATTATTAGACTACATACAAGAATTAGCTTAGTCAAATTTATAATTATCTCTTTTCAAATTGATTTAAATAGCAAATGCGATAAAAGGAGAAAAAATTACTATGATCAAAGCACCATTACTCTTGCTACACAACAATATTTGCTCTCAGTCCTATTCTGGAAACATTGAAACGAGTAAGCCTACAAACTTCTTCCACAGTGAGCCTTAACTTTCTACTTTTAAAGTATAGCCAATGAATGGAGCTGAGAATCTACCTTTGAATGCGAGTATCAAAATAAAATTATTTGAAGTTATATTTTTGTTTTTTGATGATCCGGAGGACAACAAACTAAAGGGATATATGCGTAGTATTTTTGATTACTTGTGGGGTAATGTTATTTGGCAATTTGGTGGGGCTGTTTTGTGGTTAAAATATAAGATAGATTATTTCTTCTTAGGCGAGATGAGATTCTTCTGTCAGATCAATCATGTTGTATTACATGTTTTATGAGTTTCTGTAATTGATTTGTTCTTTATTGAGACGTTTGTTAAAAATGGATAATTTGAATCATCATCATACGAACAAGGCAAAATCTAATTTGATAAAAAAAATTGAAATTATCTCCCCCCCCTTTATTGATATTGTAAATTTTGTCACCATTTTATTTTACATCTTTTTTCAGTGATATTTAATAGACAACATTGATCTATATAAAGAAATAATTGATTTCCTCCAATCATTTATTATTATTCTCATTAATAGCAATTTGATGTAAATAACATGTTCGATATTTTTTCTTATTCATATATTTATAGAAAAATACGAGGAATATTTCATTAATTGATTTGAATTTCAATATATATTTACAGATTTTGGCATCTTTTAGTTGTATGTTTTGATAGTGCCATTTAGCGTAGATATCTCTGTACAAAATATTATTTATAACAATCAATTTCGCTCCAATTCTTATTGAAAATTGTGGAAGGACCTCGTATAACGGGTTCTTATAAATACGGTTCGACATTTTGAACAGCTCAAAAAGTTTTTTCAACCATGAAAATATACTGCGAAAATTACACATGGAATATTCTAATATTTTTTAAGGAAAGCCCAGGTTTAATAAAGAAATATGCACTGTTCTTTTGAGAAACCTGTGCAAGAGGAGCCATTTACAGAAAGAACTTTAAATGCATTTTTATAAGCTATTCTTATCAAATGTCGATTTCTATTTTTTTTTTTTTTTTTTTGCATTAATTCGGGATATCTGCATTGTTTCAATATATTTTTTTTTCTAAAAAAATGTTTGCCAATCTTTATGTTTAGCTTTATGAACGGGATAGCGAAAATTGCAGTACCAGTGCTGGCATTAACGCGAATGGTAGAACAAGATGTTTCAGATTTAAAATTACAATCAATTAAAATTTTAAGAATTCTTAGTTTTTATTTCACCCATTCCCTATTTTCTTAAAGGCATATGAGAACTTACTTAGATGTTTTTTTTTTCAAAAAAGTTATAAAATACTTAATCATTTTTCTTTTTACATAAAATAGATTGTAAAAATAACGAAACTTAAAAATATATTAAAAGTAGAAAGCGTTTTGGAAATTTTAAGACATGTTTTATACATGTGATCATATTTTATCTCTATACATATTCAATCATATAATCTTATGTATACATATTCTGTCTCTGTTAAGGTATCCGTTCGGATACCTTAACGGACGTAGACGGATACCTACGGACGTAGACGGATACCTAAGGTATAAGGTATTCAGAAATGCATATGTTTACCAAATACATATGCATTTCTGAATAATGAAAAATGTACATCACGGATTAAAAAGTATTTCAGATAGAATATTTCTAATGGAATTATTCCACAATAACATGGCATGTCCACAGTGTCATGATATATATAAGGTGAAATTAGAAAATATTTATTAAATAGAATTCTTTACTTTTATTTCAGAGACCCCGAAATATATTTTTTGGTTTATGTTTATCTGTCTGTGAATTTGTTAGCTCAAGAAATACTTTGGATTGGATGGATCATATTCAATATGTTATCTTTACACCAAATTTGTAGGCTTCTCTCAAATTATGGACGACATTCAATCATACTGTCAGTTTATATAACTGCCTGAATACAAGTTAACACGATAATGATAAAAAGAAAACTAAATAGATAAAACTTGTATAACTTTCTGAATACAAGTTGACAACAAAACAAAATTTAGATCTGTATTAAATACGGAATCAAATCCGTTAGAAGTTGGATAATCTAGTTTATACTTTTGCATGTAAACGTGATAGTTCTTGAAATATATAAAATTTTATTTGTGATCTTTTGATTGTAATTCAGCTTCAAATATAGATTTCATTTGTTCAGGTAACGAGTATTTAAAATACATGCTTTCCGATACCTGTGTATTAATCACATCCCAGCTATTAATCGCCAAAAATCGTATTCAAATAGGCTCTTTGATAATAGACTCGCCAATGACATGTAGTCAATAATGCACAAATATATTTATTAAAATAGAAGTAAATTTCAGAAGACTATCTCAACTTTGTTTTTTCTTTTTTGTCTAAAAAAATAAGAAATAAAACCGCAAATTTAGTATATAAAATGATTTTTCTAAAACTTTATAAATAATTTATGAAATAAACTACCTGTTCTTGAACTAAGAAATACACTGTATTTCTTTTGGCCTTAAAATGTCAGATATTGCTTTGTAAAAAACACGAACTTTTCATTTTTTTCACACTATAAAACATTAAAACATTCATAAAATCTTTTTAAATAAAGATAATGCTTATTTTTGTAGATCAAGAACTGAAGAGCATTTTGAAAATAATATTATACCAAATTTGATCAAAACAATACACATTATATATTTTAAATTACGCTAATTTTTTAAAGAAGATTTTGCTAAAATTTAGAACCCAGGGAAATATAATTTTAATAATGTAAAATGGCCATAAAATTATAAAAATGGTAAAAACTTTTCAAAGAATAATTATTTTCGTTAAAAATTGAATTTCGTGTGTAGTCAGTCATAATACTTCAACCTCGATACTTAGAGTATTATTGTAATTGCGGTAATTCCAAAAGTTTTTTTTAATTAAATTTTTTATAATCATGCAATTGAATTTCCACTAGAAAACTTTTGACTTCTAAAAGATAATTTATTTGGGAAGAAGTGTTATTAGAAGATGAAAAATGAAACCAGATACCATTAAAATTTTTATTTAAATATTTTTCAATTACTCAAAAACAATAAACATTCACATTTTTAAACCTTTGGCACATAAAATATTTCATATTTCAAAATCTTTGGGAGTAAGCATCATAAAATGAAGAATATGAAAACAAATTATTACATCAATCTTTAAAATATGATAACTTAAAAATAATGAGACACAATGCTTCATGGAAAAAAATATTAGTTCATTGATAATTATCATATGGTATCACATATACTTTTAGTTATTAATATCCTTTCTAATTCCTTTTGGAACAGCATTAGAGGCACTCAACATCTGAAGCATTTATATTACATTTCATACATATTTAGTTATATCAACTTTCAAGAAATTCTTTTAGATACATGCATTATTTACTCTGACAATAATTAAAATGACTGATTTTTCAATTATATGTAATGACTGATTTTTCAATTATATGTAATAAATTCATTACTGATTCCCCAATAAAAATCAATTAAATTCAGCACAGAAATAATATATAATCAGTATACAATTTCTTAAAAAATTAAATAAAAACTTATTACATAGTTTCATATTGCACAATTATATTGCACTAGGGAGTGGAAATTTACTAATTTACTTTTTTATATATATAAATTGCGAATTGATATTTTAAATACACAAAAATTAAACTTTAGTTTTAAAGTAAATATGGCATCCTTTCTCTGTGTCAAAATGTGAAATAAGAGATTTTTCATATACATAATTTGGACAAAGCAAAATATATTGTAAATTAAATCATATATAATTTACGAAAATAAATTCCATAATGATAAGTTAATAGAGATTTAATCTTAACCAAATTACTTAAAATCTATATTATACTAATATCAAAAACCTAAATTCATCATATATCAGTTGGGTTCGGTTATATATACACTTAAGAAATAAATTTATTTAATTCACAATCGAATTTTTTAATACTTCATATTATAAAAAGAAGAACTTTGCGACAAGTGATTGAAACAAATAACATTAGAGGAAGAAACTAAAAAATGCTCAATTCATTTAATTCGTGTATAGTACTTCGCAAACACCATTTCTGTGAATTTTATTGACATAATGAAAATTCGGTCGTAACGGTATCAGCATAAACACAGGATAGCTGCATAATACAAACTCTTGAATCTTTGCTACATCTTCGTGGACTGTAACAGTTCATCTCACTCGGGCACTCTACACACTTTGATTGTATTTCAACAACTAGACGTAGATTGTCTCTAAAATTTCTGAAAGTTCATTCTAGTGGCAATCGAGTAGGATCACGTGGGATTCTCTTGCTTCAATTCCAAGGCCCACACATGTTCTGGCCACCCTGTTCTTCCACTGGTTTTTCTAATTTTGGCATTGCTCATCATTTGTGAAACCTAATAGAAGAAAAAAAAAATTAAAATTGTGATACAAGAAGGACATTTCTTGATTTTTACTTATCTATGACATTTTATCACGATCGGAATTGGATAACAGAAAGTAAAATTATGATAATTAGTAAAATTGAAACAAGTTCAATATCAAAAAGTTATTAAGGAATCTTATTGAAATCAGGATGACATTTGCTTTCAGATTTTATAAAAGTTGATGGAAAAACTGTGAAAATTTTCGAGATCGCATTCAAAGTCGCAAGTCATAAAAGCAATATAAATCATATGCGCATCTTAAAGTCATTAAATCTTTATTTCCTGCAATAATACAAATAAAATTACAGGAAAATGAATGTACCTGTTAGTGTTCTAAAGTTTAGACTATTTGACGTAGTTATACAATATTAAACACAAATATATCTTGGAGGAGGAAATTGGGAATTTATGAAATGTTTATGTTTGAAATTTTAATCAAAATGTTTAGTTATTATATATATGAAGGCCGGGATGGCCTGGTTGGTAGAGCGTTGGACTCGTACTACCTTAGTAACGAATTCGAAGCTCACCGGCCAAAAGATTCCCCGAGAAAATGGTGACTAGCGCTCGTTAAATCTGTTCGTGGTTGCAAAGTCCTCCATATCGAGAGTAATATCACTGGAGGTACTGAGTCAGAGGTTATAGGTCTCTGTTCCAGGTCTAAATTACGATCTGAGATGTTTGAATGAATTTGCGTGAATGCAGTCCGCCCCCTAAAAAGGGTTGTGACGTACTCTTGGCTCTAAATGGTGCTACTTGTAAAACAAAGAGACGCATTTCTTAGGCTTAAAATCTGATGATCGTATCAGCGGAGGCTTGTCCACGGCAAGTGCCATTAGTCAAAACAACAACAAAAGTTATTATATATTAAGTACTTTTGAAATTTTCTTGATAAAAATATTGTGCAAGGCTAATTTTTAAACTCCAAAAATTAAATACAATTTTTTTAAATTATACCAGCTTAGTGCTGCTCCGTGTGGAGTTTGCGCCAGAGAAAAGAATTTGGTGCACTTAAAATTTGTTTCTTTTCTTTCTTTTCCTTTCTAAATTTTCGGAGAATTTTTTTGAAAAAACTTGTTTGTATAACTTTTTTTATTAGATTTTATTTTTACGATGAAACTCAAACCGTTTTCACTGTTTCTTCAAACATTTTTTAGATTAACATTTCACCATTATTAAAAATTAAATCTCAAAGCTTGTTTTTCAGCTTATTTTTATGCAGTTAAGACGAGAAATCATGAATTAAAATTACATAACAACATTCACTAGTTACAATGTAATTTTTAAAAAAGATTACCCATACATCTAAAAATTTTAGCCGCGTTATAATATAATGGAACTAGATTCCTTTAAGAAGGTTCATAAAATTAATGAATGTAGAAGTTGTAAGCACGTCAAAATAGCATGTTTTGACTGACTGTCATAATTTTATACTTAAAATTACCCCGTTGTGCAAATTAATGTACATTACATTACGCAAAAGAGATTAATACAAAATAAACATTAATATTCCAAGCGAACCACTTAGTTAGAACGGTTAATTTTTAATTCTTTGATTACTGATCCGACGCAACCAGCTGAGTAAATTCAATCCTGGCAGGCCAGTTTCTGTTTCAAACGATGTGATCAGGATGCAAAACGAGTTATCAACAGATATACACTCGCTTTACATCTTGCAACTTTCTTTTACAACAAAAAGCGGCAATCCAGGGGAAAATTTGTGCTACCGTTAGGGCCGGGTCAGTAGTAAAAGGGTTAATGCTAATTTAAACGAGAATCCGAATATTAGAAACGGAAAATGAGCAATATGTCACGTGTACTCCTGATACTTTTTCGTCAATTTCTATTTAAATGCTATGACATTGATTAAGCACTACGATAGTTTTATATTTTATATGCATTCAATCTCCATTGACTCAGGAATTGAACTGGATGATTCCCGCTACTACATGTGAACAAATGCAGCAAGTGTTTCATATCTGCATGTTACTTGTGTTTCATTTCAATACAATCAAATTAATTCAATCATTTATTGTTATTATTATTATTATTTTACAATTTCAGAAATTTATTTCCCTTCACAGGTGGTAATTTTTCAAGGCAATGATGCACGAATCCTTGTGTAAAAGAAAAGGATGTGAGAATCTTTAAGTAAATACAGGGGGATGGGGGTAGTCAAATTAGTTATCACATTTCTTTAAATATTACTCCATGATATTTTTTTATGAAAGGAAAAAAAAACATGAATTAAAGAATCTATTTAATTCACTGCATACATATTTCCAAATAAATATGAAAAAAAAAATATTTCAAGAATTATCTGCGATATTGAATAACTTAATATCTAAACACCGAAATCATCGAACTAATGTTCTACGTTCTGAATTAATCTAATAAATAAATTAATCTATGTTATAAATAAAAAAATCTATTATTATAAATACAAATATGTAATATTCTGAATAAGTTTATCGATTGTGAGCTGTTCTATATATATTCTACGATTTATTACTTACGACATCTTGTAATATTTTTTATAAAGAGAAAAAATTTAAAGAATCTATATCATTCCCCGTATACATATTTCCAAATAAATATGAAAAAAAAAAACTTATTTCAAGAATTATCTGCGATAATGAATAACTTAAGATCTAAACACCGAAATCATCGAACTAAATCTAAACACCGAAATCATCGAACTAATGTTCTACGTTCTGAATTAATCTAATAAATAAATTAATCTATGTTATAAATAAAAAAATCTATTATTATAAATACAAATATGTAATACTCTGAATAAGTTTATCGATTGTGAGCTGTTCTATATATAGTCTAAGATTTATTACATACGCCATCTTGTAATAAAAGTTCTTCAGCTCTATTTTATTTTGGGGATAAATGAAAAGAAAGAAAAAAATCAACGGCCGATAACCTTCAGCTTTTTTTTTTTCTAAAAATCTTGTCTTATTAATATCATGAAAAAAACTTTTTCGGCGTCTTTTACTTCGCTTTGATTTGTGAAAATGGAGACTTCTTTATTACATGTCACCGAAAAAACAGTGGAGAGAGAGAGAAGAAGGTTTAAGAGGCGAAAAAAAAAAGTTGATCAATGTTGGCCCGAAAGTAATGGAAAAGAATACTTCTGAATTACATAAAAAGAATTGCGAATTTCGAATAAATACAAGAAATTTTTGTAGTTCACATCATTTCAAGGCTTAAGACTGAAACAAATAACGTTTTTAATACACTGATGATGCAAAGGAATTTAAGAGAATGCATATTAACTTTTAAAATATTTCTTCCTTTTTATCTTTGCGGGAAAAAAATAAAAAAATGAGTAACTTGAGAACGAATGGCGCAGCTGCAAGCTCGAAAACATCGCTTAAGAAAGAAGAGGAGAAAAAAAAATCAGTTTTCAGCATTTATTTTCCGCAAATACCTCTTCAAGCACCGAAGGAAAAGATGACATGATAATTTTACACCGTTAATCATGTTCAATAAATGTGGTAAAAATCTATTCATAAAATTCGAAGAAAAAAATGAAATTGAAATTAATCGGCAAATATAACTATTATAATGCAGTCGAAGTCCATGCAAGTATATACCAACATGCTTTACTTTTTCTTGATAACTTCACATATAATACTCGAAAAATTAATATATGTAACTCTTTTTTTTTATAAAATAATATAGACGTATTGAACATGAGAATTTCCTTAAGAAATTCTATTCCAGATTCTAAACTATGCACAAATAATTGATTATTCATTAAAATTTTAAAATTCTTAAAAAATAATTAAACTTTCAGAAAAAAAACGAATTTCAAACTTTTTACTCTGTACATTTTTATTTCGAATTTTATGCTATCACTGCATTTAATGTCTTAAAAATTCCATGGTAATTTATTCTCATTTTCTTTCAGGAATATGTATAGCGAAATTTTTACTCAGTTTCAAGGTATTTTTGCTATTTTTACAAACACTATTTTCTTCTGCGAATCGTTCTTGAGTTTCAATATGCAATTTAATTATATTCTGTTTTATTTTCTGTTTCTTATACAAACATAAATAACAGGTAAAAAAAAATACAAATAAAAGATTTATAGTACATATATGTCTTTTTAACAAAAATCATTCAATAATAACATGAAATAAAAAAAATATTAACAAAATCAATCACACATATTTTAATTAATATCACTTTTGATATTTTTTAATCATCATTTACTTTTTAATCACCATATCATAAAAAATGATATGATGATTAAAAAGGAACTTTTTATTATATAGATAAATGTAAGAAACATACAAGTATCTATATAATAAATTATATTCTACGGATAATAAATTTACACCGTAATTCGATTCACAAACTTGTCACTTTGTAAATGAATCAATTACTGACATGCGAATTTAAAAGTACAAACTTCAATAATTTTATGAAATTCGATCTTGGAAAAAATGATTTCTCAAATAATTAAGTAATAAACTCCCAAAATGAGCTAAAAACATATAATTACTTGTTCTGATATCATATAATTCAGGTAATATCAAATATATATATATGCATATCTTAATAATAAAAAAATATACAAAATCATACTGCATGACAGAATAAAATGTAGTTGTTAAAATAGAACAAAATAAAATAAAATGAATAACATAAAACAGAAGAAATTTATATATATATATATATATATATATATATATATATATATATATATAAAGGAATTCACACGATAACACTATTTATTTTGGGGGCTGATAATTAATAAATCACATTTTTTTCCAAAACATTTCCGCCCTTTGGTAAAAAAAGGGAGCTGCACACATTTCGATCCACTTAGTGAATGCGAAGCGCGAAGAAAGACGGTCCAGTGTTTAGAAGAGAGTTACCTAAATAACTGGGGTCGATGAAAAAGTGACGCCAATTAGAAAGAAGGGAACGACAGACACCAATTAGAAGATGAAAAAGGAATAAGGCTGCTCCGCAGGATCGAGTGATGAAAAGCGACACATTTTCCGAGTCACTCTTTTTTTTTTTTTTTCTTTACAGAAGGGGCAACGAAAGGAGGACAAGTTCAGGACATTCCCCCCCCCCTTCCATTCAAAATACTGTGCTTTTCTTTGTTGATTCCATAAAATTGTACGTGACGGCTTTTCAGAGCAGCTGAGAATTGCCAAGATCAAATAACTACTTCTTTTAGCGGAAGATGTATGCTACTGAAAAAATAATAGAATAAATAATAGATATAGAAATAATAGAACTTCTTGAATTGGGTTATTTGATTAAAACAATGTTATTCAGATTATGGCTTCCCAACAATTTATTCGATTGTGCCTTCTCATGATAGTGGTAATATGAGAATTTTAATGACCTGCAGCAATATTATTATGAACTGCCCTCTTCTTAGAAACAGGTTGTTTTGGCTCACATTACACACAATGAACATACAAATGAGTTGTTTATTTTATTTATTTATTTAATTAATTATTACTGAATTCGAATTATGACAGGGCAATATTCTTGTTTTCACATAATTATTTCATGCAAATGATTTACTTATAAATATGGTTTTATAAATATTATAAATAAGTAATTCATAATGAAATAGAAAAACAACGGACCAATTATAAATGATAAAGTGTTATGTTCTGTTACTATAGGTATTTTTAAAAAAAATATATTCATTTTGAAACTAGACCAATAACATCTTTTAAACGGCCTGCTATTAGCCTAAGTGGCAAGTGGTTTTATCTATCATGTGAGTACATGATAATATTTTCATTAGGAGGTTTCAAATAATTGAAGTTCAAAATCGCGTAGGCAATCCATTTTTTTCCTATTGATATTTAAATAATACAAAAAAATTTAGCAATTTCTTTCATAGTTTTTAATTTTTATTACCTTGTTTAATTTTATAATTTTTATTTTATAATATATTTATTTATTAAAAATGTTGGATGATCCTTAACACGTTGTGAACAATGTTCACATTTACCGGCTTTCTGGCACAGAGGTAGCGAGCCTTCCTTATGATCTGGGGTTCCCGGGTTCGAGACCCAGTCAGGGCATGGTTGTTATATCTGTGAGAGGTGAGAATGTGCCCCCCCCCTGTAAAAAGGGGCTGTGCAAGCGAATGTGGTAAGTGTGTATCAGCTTCATACGAGCTAGAAGTTAGACTTCTGCCCTTGGGTACTCAGAGGTCCATATCCTCAGAAGCCACAGCAACCCCCCCTTACCATCCCTCCCTTCCACAATAAAATGGATGCGTCATCATCATGTTCACAATTTTTCAATTCATCAATCAACTACATTGTATCATATAATAATTGAAAATAGAGCTATAATTTCTTAAGTTACTTACTTAGTAAGTTATTTGTCGCCTTTAAGTTGTTCTTAACTAAGAAATTCTTCTTTATTTTTTTTATGCGAAGTGTAGAAGAGCTAACATCGAAAATGTTATTTCTTCTTTTTATAGAATTATTAAACCTTTTACCCAGTTTCAAGTTGCACGTACTCAAGATAAATGAGGGAAATGACAGAATGAACTCACGATACATCAGACAGTGTTTAATGTTCTACGATAAGAACTAATAAGCGTGGATGGTTTAAAGATAAGACCAAATAAACTCCTAAGATAAATTTTTAGTATGTTAAATTAAACAATTCGAGAAAAATAGTGATGTCATAATATAAACTGAAAGCGAATAAGGTTATAACTTATAAACAGATATAATATGCGATGAAATATCTATACTTAAAGAGATTTTCAAAACTATTGCACTCTTATTAGAGATATCATGTCACATTACAAGTAAGTTAGCTAGTCAGAAGGAGTATATATTAAAAGTACCGGGAAACATAGTTCGTGCATTAATTGTATACTATAAACAATAAAAGAAATATAGGAAAACCATGTTTTGTTTTGTTTTTGTCTTTTTAAGATTTTGCTAGTTTAGATGAATCTCTTAAGATTTAAGATCCGAAATCCTTAACTAAAGCAATGTCCAGATGATGAACATAATTTCATATTTACCACATACTTCTTCAAATTTTCACACCACACTAACCTGAAGATACTAGAACTCAAAGGATTTATTGCGAACAGAGTCCAATCCCACCACGTGCAATGCGGACTCAGCCCTCCCCAGAGACTTACAGACGAAAATCATTACTTAAATCTAAATCAGATGATAAGCATAACGCCTAACTTTCCACTCACCTCTTCCAACTTCTACGCCACAATAACTTAAAGACACTAGAATTCAAAGAATTTAATTCGAAAATAGTCTCATCTCACCAAGTACTTGGCGGATTTTGAATAGAATTAGGTTACCAATTCTATCCAAAGAATATCCACAAACTAGAATTAGGTTACTAGGTAATTAATTACTAACCACTCCTAAATTTAAATATAAACATAAAATTTGACAAAATTAAACATGTTTACTTGAAGGCTTTTGTTTAATTGTTAATAAAACATAAAAATCAGAGAAATTCAAAAGATAAATAAACAACCAACAAAAGTGTTCATATATGTACCTATGATTTTCGTTTTGCTCTTAAATACTCAATTAAAATGATTTATTGTATCAACATGACTGATTATAGTTACAATTTCATATTATTATAGTCTAGAAGTCTTAATATAGTATATTGATAATAAACATACTAGACCTTTCAAATATGAAACTCTTTATTTTTCCACGGATTAGAATATTCACAAAAAACAAAATTTAATGGGCAATTATCACTGTTAATAAAATCGCTTTATATAAACTACTCTTTTTCTTACACATTACCTTTTATAAACATTTTCATTTATGTCGCATCAGTACACCTGCTCATACTTCTTTTCTTAGACCTTTCAAATACGAAGTTCCTTATTTTCGCACAAATTAGAATATTCACACACACACACACAAAAAAAGAATGTAAAGGACAATTATTATTGTTAATAAAATCGTTTTATCTAAACTACACTTTTTCTTACACATTTCTACTTATAAACATTTTCCTTTATGTCTTATCAGTACACCTGCTCATACTTCTTTTCCTAGACTTTTCAAATACGAAGTTCCTTATTTTTCTACAGATTAGAATA
>JAOUZG010050212.1:931354-969301 GCA_026289955.1 Argiope argentata | reverse complement strand
TGCAAGTTAAATTATATTTTTATTATTTTTAATTGTTTCATTGAATGGGCCACTTTAGTATTGAAAACGATTCAAAAATACTGTCTCGCATTTATTGTTTAAAAAAATATATCACATTTCCTATTTATTTCATCTTATAAAATCACGTGCTCAAAATGACATTTTTCTAGTTTTTATTTGCTGCAGTCATTATTTATTTGTTTTAATCAGAGCTTTTGTAAATGCAATGGCAATACATTATTAAAAGCTTATTTTTTTAGATGCTCTTGCAGATAGTAATATTTCAATTTTTCGCCTACAGATTTTTGTTAAAGCCACAAATCTCATTCCCAAAATAGCATCATGCTCTAACATGATAATAAATAATTGAAATTGATTTTTTTAATGTAAAATTTAATTCTTGAAAATTCTACTCATCAATATTTACTTTCTCTAAAATGACCATACAGCTATCTGAATGACCATCTAATGTCTTTAATTAATGAAGAAGCATAAATATTTGTGGTAATTTATAAAGAGTTTCTTCTATTTTTATTTCAAAGACTTGTTGTTCAAAACCCCGCATGTTGGTCTGGTTAGTTTTTTTTAAAAAAATATCGGTTTTTATAATCATATATAAACATTGACCACACTTTTTATCACATAGTTTATTACTTTACATCATGGTTACAATTTTTCATAATTCATAGGTTTAAACTTTTAGATATTTGGATTCTGTCATCATTTCATATTTTGATTTTATTATAAATAGATACAAATATTTTAAACTTGAGAATGCGGCTCAGTTTAGCCAAAAAATGGCTTTAGTGCCGAATAACAACAAATTCAACTCAACTCAACTCTTTTTCAGATTTTCTAAGATTAATCTTCTAAACGATATAACCAGTGTATTGATATAGCAATCATTCAACACTTTCTATTTGTCAGCATTGCATTACTTATTAATTTTGTATCCTTGCCGATTAGTCAACTTTATTTCAAATAAAAAAAAAGAATATTTACAACTGTAAATGAAGCAGTCACCTCTATTCAAATGAAACGGGTCTCAGAGAAAGAAGATGGACGCGCTCTCCCAGTCAAATTTACGATATTCCACGCGACTCGGGTGGAAAAAAAGTACTCTTCAATTTCAAAAAGGAGTGCTGATGTATGACCTCATAGCATTAACGATCAAGACACACATATTCGGTTGTAAATTAAGCTGAGGTGTCAGAGGAGAAATCCGATCCCACGTTCGCAAATATCTTTGAAATAAGATGAAGGAAATTAATGAAAAAAGCGGAGGGGAGATAAGTTTTGTCCAATCTTGTATTTATGTAGAAGTACTCGGAGCGTGGCTGAGGATGTGTATGAACCCTCCTCTTTGATGGGAGCCTTGAACTGGCGCTGTTTTTGAAACCTTAGTCATTAAATCTGTGCAAAGTGAGCGAGAAGAAATTAAATCATCTCTTTTTATGTCTTTCCGCACTCAATGGAAGGTCCACTTTTTCATCAAGCCTGTGACCGAACACTGATGCGGCTCATTTATTGGTACTGCTGCCTAATAATTTGATTGAATTTGTGACCGACTCTACAAATATAGCTTTCAGTTGGGGAAAAAAAGACGGTGAAACACGATCTTAAGGAGATTTTTGACTTTGGTATATCTTGGATTAAGAAAGTGATTCTTTCATAAACACATATGCTTATGTCAGTCAAAATTTTGTTCGACGTTATAGAGATTATATTAGGAGATAAATAAAAAGGAATTATATAATAACTCTATAAATAGTGGCTATTTTTAATTGAAATAATAAACCACTCCTACGTATTTTTGATGGAGTTATGATGTTTTAAAATTATTATAAAGTGAGAATCAGATATTGTTTTGGTTAGGAGGTTTTGATGTCTCCTAAATTTACGGGCAAAAAATATTTTTACCTATCTACTTTTACCAGTATTACATTATTATTATGCATGCTTTTTCGACAGCAGATGCGTTTTTAAAAGGCTGACCTGCTTTTACCAGTACTGCTTTATTATTACGAATGCTTCTTTGATAGCAGATGCGTTTTGATAAAGCTGACGATGAACTTCGACATCATAGCTGTTATTTCATCTCAAAATCGGTCAAGAATCAAAACTTTGTTTGCCAACTACAAAAAATGAAAATGTCAAAAACATTATTATATATACATACCTACATATACCATATATACCACAGATGAATTAAGGCCGATAGAGGTCTCCTTATTGTTTCAAACCGGTTTAAATTGGTTAATGACTTTATAATGTTCTTACATGATAACTTCAAATGTACGATTGAAAATTTTTTAAAATCTGAATACTTGGATTAACGTAATAATTTTGGCTTTTCATGATTATCTTCTGAACAGCACATTTCACAACTCGCTTACTGGTGACATAAAACACTAACTTCTGGTTAGTCAATTTTTTTTAAAATTTAACTTTAACATTTTGTATTTTAGAAAATTTGGATATTTTTACTGAATTAGGAGCATTTTATTAAAATATTTGATAGAGATTTTTATAATAATTTTGGTTATCCAAAATACGAACTATTTACTAAAGATGAAACTAAAGCCTCTTTAAGTGAATTTCTATTGTATAGTTTTGTAATTTTTTTTTTACTGATTGAATAGAATGTTAATATTCCTTCACTACTACAGTTAAGTGCCAATAGAAAGTAGAGCCCTAAGTGCATTGGTAGCTAATAACCATTAGGTATTTTTGTGCATCTTACTGTTGAAAGTAAAGTTTCACTTTCATTTATATCTAATGAATTTCATCTCACTTATTGTATGTTTCTTGTATTGTAAGTGTATATTTACATACATAGATGTATATTGATTTATTTTAAATACACATGGACTTCATTCAGAACTTTTTAACTGTTAATTATACCACGATTTAAGTTACCACTGATTATTTGAAGATAAGTCATACCAGACTCTTGACCCTTCAAGAAGGCACACGGATTTAAACCATAAGCTTGAATGACGGACCACCGAAAGAGAAACACAGACGAGAACTGTGGTTGAGTCCTAAGGGCCATCACCGGTCATGGTACAACCCTTCCAGTAGGAAGTACGTCCCGTCATTGGTTAGAGGAGCCTACCCACAGCTATAAGTTTATCCACCATGGTGGCGAGATCCAACCACCAAGCTGAAGGCATATCATCTTCATTTCGAGATGCACTCCAACGGGTGAAAGGGATTATTAGAAGAAAAAGTGAAAATCAGTACTTAAAGAGTATTAAAAAATGATTTCCAAACTAGGACTTAAAATAATCAAAACCTATATCAGACTGAATCGCAATCTAAATTCTAATCAAATTCATTATTGGACAGAAAGAAAAAAAAAGCAAATCGTTTTGCTACTATATCAGTGTAGTATATGAAATCATAGAATACTTACTATATTTAGTTGCAGTTAGAGAATAATTGCTAATATTAAGACACCACCGATTAAATATTTTAATTAAAGATTTGTGGTCTTTAAGTTGTTTCAAAGCAAGAAGCAAAGCATAACATTATATCCTTCTAGAGGGAACTTGTTCTGCTAAAATTTAAAAAGATAATTTTTGTAAGAAAGCTAGTTATTTAATATTAATAAATTATCAATCAAGTTTGGTAAATCTTCTGGTAAATCTGTTGCTCAAATATACTCCGATTCGACTACAAATATTTGTTTAAAGTGGAATTTTAAATCAGTGGATTTATTATTTCTGATTTAGATAAATAGCCTATAAAGTAGTTATATTCACAAATAAACCAATTAATTGGAAACGAAACAAACCAAAGAAAAAAATAACGATAAGTTTTAACCAAGCAAAAGCATTATATAACATGTCGAATGTTGATTTTAAAAGAACAAGAATTGATCATCTTTTGCACCATATAAAGAAATAAATGAAGAAGAAACATTAACAAGTACATAAAATATACTTAGGGTGATTTTAATTTTAGAATCAAAAAATACTTTTCTTTTATTCATATGTAAAGAAATTAGTGTTCCAATTTGGGAGACAAATAGTGAAATTTGGAAAGTTCCATAATTGGACAAATTCAATTACTTATTTCACATTCTTCTCTCAAATTTTTTAAGTATACTTCTAGAGGAAAATTCTTATTGTTTTGAACAACATTAAATATAAAATATACTTTTTTTAAATTTAAAAAAAATGCCTTTTTTAGCCTTACATTAAAAATTAGTTGTCTAAATTCCGCTTTTTCTTTATTTAGTTGAGACTTTTCTCTGATTTTTTGCATTAATTTTCTTAGTTATTATCGTGATGCCTATGGTTGTATCACTTTCTAACGTTCTTTCTGTCCCCTTCTATATCGAGCGGAACTTAAAAGCGCCTCCGAGGAACCACTCAAAAGATTAGAGTGCTATTTTTGCTCTTTGAAATGTGCTTGTGGCACATGAGTGTGGATTCGATCGGCAACTCAGAAATTTTGTCAAGACGAAGAGATCTGTTCGACTTTTGAAATAAGGGGAAGGGGTGGGGGGCGGGACCTGACAAAGACGGGGGCATGGGGGGCAGTTTCCCCGGGCCCCACATAAGTGGAGGGCCCCCAAATCAAAATTTTATTTTTAATTTTTTTAATACATGTTCTTTATTACTAAAGTAGTGAAGCAGAAGGGACCCCAAAGAAGTGTTGCGGGCCACAACTAAAATAAGTCGGGCCCTTAGGGGGGGAGGGGGGTCGAATCAACTGAATGTCTTAGATTTGGAATTAGGTTATTTCTGTGAATTTCTTCTCTCCCCCCATCTAAGTAAGCCTCCAAATCGAAATTGAAATTTTATTTTAAGTTTTTTTTAATGCAGGTTCTTTATTACTAAAGTAGCGAAGCAGAGAGGGCCCCAAAGAAGTTTTTGCCCCGGGACCAAACTAAACTAAGTTGGGCCCTGGGCGGGGGGGATTAAATCAACTGAATATCTATCATTTGGAAATTGGTAATTTCTGTAAATTTCTCTCCCCCCTTCTAGGTATTATTATACATTGAGTGATATTTTCCCGTCAATAAAATAAAAATAACTATAATAAATTTTATACTTTAAGCTTTATATTAAAAATTATTAATAATACATGTTTATTGTAAAGCTTACATAAAATTTGATTTCATCAAAAATGCTGAAATAATTTTTTAATTCTATAGACACAAGGGTTTAAAGAAGTTAACAGATTAATACACTTTTTAATAAAAATGTTCCTTTTATTTATTTATTTTTTCATTAAATAATAACATGCTAATTGTGGTAAATTTTCCCTGTTTGTATTTGAAAGTATACTAAAGCAAATTATTGAACTCTTAACCTTGTAAATGCAAATATTCATTTATAGAATTATTTCCATGTTTTGAAGTACATAATTGTGTGGATCAATTTTACTTGGCAGTCAAAATTTCTGCTATGCGCATGCGCATTCGTTCCATTTTAATAGCTTGAATTAGAGAAAGGAAACTGCTGACGCAAGATCAGCACCAAGTTCTACTAAGCATGCGCAGTAACAAAGTGTATTTCCAGAAAGTTTAAAACGCAGCTGAAATTGTTTTTGATAATCCTAAAATTTTAATCCTTCTTTTCTCCATCCCCCCAGAATAAAAAGAAAGAAAGGCCAATTGTTTATGAGTAACAATTAAATAAATATTGTAAGTAAGATAGTAAAATTCCAACTAGTGTACTTATTTTTAATTTTATATTTTGTATTATTATTATTATTGCAACTGAGTAAAATTTTTAAAATTTAAAAACGCAAAAAATAATGAATTTAAAAAATGCATGATGGGGGTCCCATTTTGGATCAGTTTTTTAAAAATTAAAAGTAATAAAAAAAAAACCATTTTGTTTGCTAAAATTTACCTACATAAAGAATAAAAAAATGTTTTTTATTGATGTTATTAAATTCATTAAATATATACATATATATATATATATATATATATATATATATATATATATATAAAATTTAATTCTAAAAAATATCATAAAGGCATTGATTTTTTATTCTATTACCCCCCCCAGATATCAATACCTCCCCTTGCAAACCCCAATGCCCCCAGCCCTCAGCATCAATAAAATTCGTAATCTCTTCGGTGCGTACTTCCGATTTAACTTGTTTAAAAAATAATTCAAATGTTAATAAAAAATGCATACAACGAATAAATATGTTGAATACTCTGTAACCAACCGTTTGAGAACGTTCGAAGTGGCGTGCCTGTGACCTCCACTTCAACTTGGGAATCGCCACCGTCCTTCTTGAAATGTTTGAAGGCGTTTCCCTGACCCCGTGAGAGGATGGGGTTGCCTTTCACTGGAACACTGATTTATTGACCACAAGTGCTCTGACATCACATCCGCTCACTCTCATTCTTAGTGAAGAAGGGGGGGATGACAAACATCATCGGTAAACAATGTGGATACTTAAAATTTGAAAAAATATAAACAGTGGCGGATTTATGCATTTTACGACCATAGGCAGTCTACATTACGAGGCACCTCTTTTAATAAATTAGTCGGTTTAGTTTCAGATTTCAGTATACTTTTTAAACATAATTAGTATGTCATTATTTTATTAATTTTTTTAATTACTATTTTATTAAGGGTTCGAAAATGTGACTTTTTTACTTGCTAAGAACTATAATTGCGAGGTACTCATGTTTATGCAATTCTTCTTACTTTTATAAAATTGAAAGTAAAGCTTCTTTTTAACTTTTGAGATGTATTTTCCAAATTAAATTTAAGAATCTTTTTTTTTACCTCTAAATTAAATAAATAGAAATTAGTCATGAAAAATATATTCTAATTCGAGAAAAAAAAAAGGTTCATTTTACGTAAATTTTATATTACTATTTAGGAAAGGAAAAGAACTAGATCTATTAGTTGCCAATAATTTCTTTTATTAGTTGCAAATAATTTCTTTTTCTTCAATTTTACAGTTTCAAATTTTACTCGATTATTACATAGATAGTGGAAATGGCTAATAAAGCTTTAATGCAAATAATTAGTTTTCCATCAATTGTCTTTAAATAAAATATTACTAATCATATTATTAACCAATCATATTATTAAACTAAATGTAGAAATGCATGTTAAATGATAGAAAGAACATCAAAAATTATGGATCTGGTATAAATTTAATAGAATCGCATTAATGAATGCTGTCATTACAAAAACATTCACATTAATTTCTTCAAAGTATTTCTTTGTTGTTGTTGTTCCCTTTGGTTTTAGTGGCATTTATTTATATTTAATTTTAAAACTTATCTTTGGATTTATTTTATTTTCATAGACAATTTTCATATTGGTATCAACTTTAAAGTTCATTAAATATTTGTACATAAAAGGAGAAAAGGGTTAATGAAACTGATTTAGTCAACAATTTGTTATTTAAATTGGGGTTGACTAGTAATTAAGATTAGCGAATTTATTATTCTTCATGAGTGAAAATGAAAATAAAGAAATAAAAAATTGTATATATTTCTTACTTTTAAGATATACATTATGAATATTCAATAAAGGTAGATATTTTTAATGAATCAGTGTTTCATTTTTCCTTTTTATGCAGGAGCAAATTGATAAGATTACTTAGGTACTAGTACAGATGCAACTCATGTCGATCCATTCATAAGGTAAATGAATGACACAGATTTCCTTTTTTATTTTGAGAATTAAAGTAAAGATTGAAAATTATAAAAATCATAAAAATTCGTAAAGATTTTTTTCTTCTGTTTTATGGTATGCTACCAGTATTCATAGTATATATAAGAAACTGAAAATTATTTCATTATATGAAGTTCCAAGCGGTTTTTCTTTGTTTTAATTTTCACTCTTAATAAATTTGAATTAAAATCAACATTTATTTTATTTTCGCATTAAATAAGATATAAATGAATATCGCATTAAATAAGATATAAATGAATATTAATGCAATAATGACCTACTTTCTAAGTTGTTAAACTAAAAAAAATCTGTATAATATTTATAGCAAAATTTAAGCTTTAAAACTGAAATTTCTTTTGATTTACTCATCTTTATGACTTCGAATATTTTTTTTCTTCCCCCATTTAGAATTTGAAAAAAAGTGAATTTTTATTGTGATTCCATCAGTACCGAATTAGCCAAATCCACTTTATACAACGGTAATAAATACATAAATAAAAAGGTCTAATATTATCATTTTAATAATAGGCAAGATTTGTTGACTCGAATGGTTTTAATAAGTTTTCAAAAAGATATGCATTAAGAAATATGTAATTCTTCAAGAAGATATAGATAAAAAAAATCAAGAAAATCATTAATTAGTGCTAACTAGTTGGGAGAAATAAAAAAAAATATTAATAAATGTTAAATTGAACTAAAAAAAAAGAAATTGAACCCGCAAAATAAGGTTAATTTTCAATCAAGTAACTAATTAGAAATCGAACACTAATGAGAAAAAAAGAAAATTGAAATGGAGATACTGCAATTACTAATGTTATAGAATGTCTTTTTTTCTCCCCCTCTCTTCAAATGAAGCTCTATTTTTCATAAATATCATTTTCTCTAAGAATATGCTTTACCAATATACAGTATCGAAATAAGTATGATTGCTGATGAAGAATTTCTTCATAACTAGCTTATGCATCAATATCTTGGGAAAATTTCAAACTATTATGATTCAAAAGAATAGATAGCTACTATCTATTCACCAGTAAATGGGTTTAAGAGCCCAGATCAGAGACGATAGGGAAAAAAATGTATCAGTGCCAGCAAAGCAATACCAATTAAGGTAACAAACGCAGAAAACATAACATTAAAATTAATTCTCAATTTAGTTATTCTAATTAGTTTTGATAAAATAACGGAATTGTTTCATCAAAATTATTTTTTGTCAAAATATTCCAATTATTAAATAATATCAAAAAAATGATTATTTTAAAATTAAATTATTAAATTTTACCAATGTTTACTAAATAAATAATGATTTAATAATAAATAATGAAAAATAAAAGTTTTAAACAATTCTAAATTGCACTAATATACTGAATACAAAAAAAAAAGCCATGATGTAATAAACATTTGCAGAAAATCTGGTGGAAGGTTATTAACACATTAAGGACCGCAAAGAAGTCTGTAAGACATACGCCTAGGACCGCACGTTTTGGGGCAAACTTGTACGTTCTAAAATCATCAAACGAGAAAACTCGTGAGCGGTCCCCAACAGATGGGACGTGAAACACGAGAAAACTCATGAGCGGTCCCCAACAGATGGGACGTGAAACATGAGAAAACTCATGAGCGTTGCTGAATGTGTTAAGATAGTCTTATATTCAAAAATAGAAACGATTAGTTACTATTAACGCTGGCATTAATAAGGACATAGAATTTATATAACGATGTTTAGTACATTTCAAAATATTTTCATGCTAAATTTCTATTATTTATTTAAACACGGTGGTTTTATTTCACGTATTTCAAAAAACCTTTGAAGTTAATATTTTAAAAAGAAATATAGTTAATGAATTGTTTTTGCTTTAAAATGATTACTCAGAAAAATTCTGAGCATTTAAAAAAACAACAACATCAGAATAAATGCAGTAAATTTTCTTAAGCTAAGATTACGAATCAAGAAAGGGAATAATGGTCATTTTATTTTATGATGATTCACCACAAAGCTTGCCTTCACTGAACTTCTATCTGTTTTTCTAGAATCCGATTCTACTGTATATTAATGCATTCAATATTAAAAAAAGAAAATTACTTTAATTTGTAAAGCTGGCTGATTTAAAGCTAATTTAAAATAATTTTTATATTTCGAAACCAAAATGTTTTTAAAATTAACTGATATTTAAACACATGAATTACATCAATTCCGACCATTCAAATTA
Organism: Argiope argentata; assembly: GCA_026289955.1. NCBI lineage: Eukaryota > Metazoa > Arthropoda > Arachnida > Araneae > Araneidae > Argiope > Argiope argentata. The sequence continues at coordinate 959,424 of JAOUZG010050212.1, read as the reverse complement.
TAAGGGTGAGTAAAAAATTACTAGTGTGTATAGTACAAAAAAAGCTTTTACAAAAATTGCTTATTAAATAAAACATATCAATTTTAAAATAAATAAGAAAAAAATTTGTGTAAGATTAAAATGATTTTTACACAAATTCATTTTTAGATAAAATAACACGAAATACCCAAGTTTTGACATGCCCTTTAATTAGAAGAAGGCCATTATTTCTCATATGTAATCATTCTATTTATCTCTACATCGCACTGAAATAAAGCGATGTCTGGCGTTGGACATAACAACCAATTAATAAAGCAGAAATATTGATAAGAGTCCCCGCTTTCTTAAAGCTGACCTCGTTATATCTTAGCTTCAGTCGGCATCATAAAGAAATTGGACCCTGCCAAAATTATCTTTATCGCCAAAAAAACATTTTGATAAATAATATTGAAACTTTTATCAAAACCATTTCCGAATGCATCTGTATAAAAACATGCAAGGGAATAATTTATTTTAATGCATAGCGATGAAATATAAATTTTCACGAAGTATATAATTGAAAAACGCACGATAAAAAATGGTTTATTCTAAATAATAATCACTACTGGAAACGAGCTAATATTTTAACTAAAAAAAATACCAAGAGTTAATTTTCTAAAAAATTAAAATACTTAAAAAAATTGAGAAAAAAAAGATTAATCAAAATAAGACATTTTTTTGTTAATGTTATTTACTACTATTTTTAATAGCTTCTGTTTTGTAGACATTGTCAATAACAGATTATACTTTTCTTCACATTATGCAAAACAAGAATACAGTCTATACTCTTGATTTGAATTTTCCTTATGAACTGCTAAAAGTCTATTTGAAGTATTAAAAATTAATTACATTTAATTAATGAATTAATATTTGAAAAAACTCTATTAGCATCCAGAGTCATCCACTAAAAGTTTTAAAAAATGTATTTGAACTTGAGTGGATGAAAAATAATCCACTCCAGTAAATTAAAAAATATATATTCGCATATCCCTTTTTTAAATATTGACTTTTATTTTATTTATAATTTGTATTAATATATTTTAATACACAGTCATATAATGTTTTTTGATATTACAAAAAATAAATATCGCTTATTTTATTTTTATGTCCATATTTCAATGAAATCAAAACTGATTGGAGTTAAGTCTAAAACAGTGGAAGTTTGTCAACAACTCGGCTACTGGCCACAGCATTACGGGTTCTAACCTCGATCTTCATCTGCCACATATATATTCTCACTAAGTTTTTTTTTAAAAAAAAAAAAAAACGAAATTGAATCATTAACATGTTGTTTAAGACAAAAAAATTGTAATTTTCTATTCTAAATTAACTTTTCTATTAAAAGAAAGTCTGAAAATATGCACTATTCTATCACTGATTTTCATCAGCTCTAGTGCACAGCACAATCATTACGGAGTCAGTTTTGAATGTAGACATTCTGAGGCACATTACGAGTAGATGCGTACGCATTATGAAACCCTTTTTTGGAGTCAATTTAGTTTCACATTTCTCTTCTTAAGAGTCAATTGAGTTTCACATTTCTTCAAACTTATAATTTCTCCAATAGAAACTTATAATTTCAATATTCAACTCAATAGAAACCTATAATATATTCAAACGAATTTATTTTAGATTCATTTTTAGTAGCTTAACCATAATATTTATGCTTATTCTTTAAATTTTATTATAAATCTTGAATTCACAGCTATATGAATATTATTTAATCATATGTTCAGTGTTTAAAGTATAGAAATAATTAGGGGCCGTAATGGAATAATTAAGAAGACATACCAGACTCACCGCCCCGCCACGAAAGCAAACGGATTTAAACCATAAAACTAAATGACTGGACCTCTGCAACAGCAACACTGGCGGGAACTGAGTCCAAAGGATCATCACCGGCCACGGTACAACCCTTCCCGTAAGAAGTACGTCTCGCCATCGATGGGAGGAGCCTATGTCCACTTATTAGTGTACCTTACAGGGTGGCGAGATCCAACCACCATGCCGGATGCATCTCATCTCATTTCGAGGAGCCCCCCAAGGGGAAAGGTATAATTAAGAAACTGACCAGGTAATTAGATAAAGTATTAGCACTATATTTATACATAATAAGGTAATTTGCTCAATCATGTTTGGCAACTAAGCTCATGGCAATCTTTAATAACAAACTAATCTAAGCTTCTTCCAGTTCCTAATCAGCCAAGTGGTTGCCTTATCTGAAATTCGCCGCTATACTGAGCAAAAATACATTTATATTATATACTCAACATCTAATCATTGCTTTTGATTTGGTTATCAAAAACTTTTCAAACCAATGAAGTAGGGAAAGAGACGCTGCTGAGTAACGAGTCGTAAAAGTAGATTTTTAACAACAGACCACCCCGGCGTTGACTCCAGTCGCAGGAAGAATGACTTTTCTGTTCTAAACAGACCCAGATTATCCAATAACCTCACTCACATCATCACAGTGGGGCAAAGAAACTTTTCAGGCTGTAAAAATTTCCGCGCGGCTCTAAACTGCTCGAGCGATAAACAGTTCCCTACTTAAGCTACCATTTCAGCCAATGGGCGTGGCGGGGTGCTGCGCAAGTCCACCGTGCCAGAATTGAAAGGCGCGCTTGTTCTTAACTCTTCGACAGGAAAAACAAGTCTAATACGTATGTTTTATTTGACAGCAACGTGTTAACACATTTTAGTTCTTTCGAATGAAATATTTCCAAAGGAAGGAGATATTCTAAAATTAGATGTGCACCGAACATTGATAACAATCGATAAGCTCTTAATAGTTAGATAAATACAAGCAAATAGTGAAATGCATGTGAAGTCTGTCACGTGACAAACATCACTATTCATGCTATTTATTCTGCACTAGATCAAGTTCACGTTTTACGTTTGTGCATGTACCAATTTTTATTAAATGGCAACATATTTGAGTTTAAAGTATTGATACTTCATGATTTTCCACATTTCTGAATTTTACAAAGCCCCCAGAAAACATTAGTATACTGTAGCTCTATTTGGTTTGATTTGTTTGGTGTTTTCTAATTCAAGAGAAATTATGTTGATTATGTTGCGCCAAACAAGAAGTAAAATTATATCACTTTTACATAGTCATTAAGGGGAATATGAGGAGAAATTCCAAAATGTATGCAAGATTTAAATAAATGGATAAAACTTTAAACTTTAAAAACACAAAGAGTTGGACAAGAGGTATCTTATCAAGCGAGAAAGATACGCCACTCCAAACTCACCGACCCACCTAGAAGGCACACGGATTTAAACCATAACACTAAATGACCGGACCGCCGCAACAGCAACATAAAGTGAACTGTGGTTGAGTCCTAAGGGCCATTACCGGCTACGGTACAATCCTTCCCGTAGGAAGTACATCCCGTCATTAATGGGAGGGGCCTACCGGCACCTATTAGTGTACCCTCCAGGGTGGTTAGACCTAATCACTAGGCCGGAAGCATCTCATCTTCATTTGGTGGTGCTTCCTCCCCCCTAGGTGGGATAGCAAGAAAGATAATGAAGTGCAAAATTTTCGGAAAAAAAACTGCAAACGCCGGGCATTGAAATTTGTACAATCTGGGACAACAATCTGTACAAAAATTTGTACAATCTGGGACCTTGTCAACATTTGACAAGGGCAAGCCTTGAACATAGAGGGGATTGTTCATCCAGCAACAAGATACTCTAACTCAAAGATAGTATAGCTCAAAATTACAAAAGCCACGTTCTTTATTTAGATAAAATTAATAAAACAATAAATAAAACATACCATTATTTCGTACTTTCCCCCAACTAATATTTCTAAGAATACAATATATCTTGACTACCTTACAAATTGAAAAAAAAGAAAAAAGAAAGAAAGAGAAACAATCAATTTTGCCAAAAAGTAACAAGCGGTCGTAAGGAGCTATCCGCCTTCAGTTGACCAGATAAACGAGCTCTTTCCACTCTCAATAAATGTTGAAAAAGGGAAGGAAGTGGAAAAGGGTGGACAGCTGACGTAAGGGGTCCGAGTGAATGACCACGACTCCCTGAAGGTCAAAGGTGAAGAATCTTCAAAAGGAAGGGAAGTAACCTTGAAAATTTCTTTGCAGACGAAAAGGGTCTGAGAGCGAGGTGACGGTATAGAATTGAAATAGTGATCTCAGGAAGAGAGATTTCTTTATTTCTTAGCTCAATGGTACTTGTTCAACATCATCAACTAGAGTAAAATATATAAGTAAAATTTTGTCCCAACCACCAAACTTGATATCTAAATTCATGCTTTGTTACAAATAATTAAATTATATGCATCAAATAATATGATCAATAAAATGGAAAATAACAGTAATTTATGAAGTAGTCCCTTTTATCAAGGATTGATGAAAGCAATACGATTGACAGTTTTCCAACATCGCCAAGAAGCCTACTTTTCAAGCTTTGGCTTAACTTTTCACTTAAGTATTCCTACATTTTAACCCAACATATGTTTGGCGCAGTTTAATCAAAAATGATTCTTGCGCCAATAAACTCCATTAAACAAAAGCAACCTATATTTCAACGAGTGCCTAGCTAATTTAGTTTGAACAGTTTTTAAAAGAAAACCTGCATTTTATTTTTGATTTTTTAAAAACCCTACATATTTATACTACACTATTTACAGGATTTTATGCTTAATGAGTTTAAACAAATTTGAGCAACATCTTTTTTTCTTGGTTCTTCTATAGTTAATTCTGGAAATATGCAATACAGGTCATAACGAATATTTACAAGCTATTAGCTTGTACAAAGAGTTCAGGAAATTAGAAATGAGAGAGGTTCGATGTTTATTGAAGATTACAATAAAAAAATTGATACCTATTAATTAGATTTTTCTTTAACTCCTCGACTGGTTTATTTTCCTTACTATCTAATAAGATGACTCTTTCTATTTTGAGAATAATTTATTATTTTGATTCAAATGGAAATACATGGAATACTTGACTTATCTACGTATTCGAAGTCATTTTACTATTGAATTATCATTGTTATGGATGATATATTTTTTGTTTACAACTATCAAAATTCGTTAAATAGATGCACGTACGGCGTACGGGTAAACCGGTTAATGGGATAATCAAACTAATGCGTATCGTTAACAAATATAAAGGAATTCAATAAATGCTTTTAATTTCCTTTGAATTTCGGAAGGATCGATATTATTATAAATTAAAAATGGTTAAATTTCAATAATAAATGTTATATAGTATTAGAACGATTTGTTCCCAATATGAGTATAATAATCGAAATTTATCATGCATTCAGTGAATAAATAATATCTTAATTTAACACCAATTCACAGAATTATTGATGTATCATCAATCACATTTGAGGTCGTGCAAATGGAGCAAATATCTAAATCGTTCTCTAAAAATTAAAAAAATTAGTTATTTGAATTTAGAGACAGATTTCGTAAACAGTTTAAACGTTCTAAATCATTCTGAATACAAGAAAGGTTATTGATTTTCTTTATCTTATTTTTTTAGAAATTCGATTTGTAGATAGCAGTTCTTCGAAGATTAATCATTTAAATGTGTTACGCGGTTCGACAAGATAAAAGTAAACATTTTGGTTATCGTATAACTATCAGAAAGATATCAGACTTCAGAAGTAGGCCCAGTTACTTGATTCTGTTTTCAAATTTTTCATTCGCGATATCACCTTTCATCACTCATAATGCTAAAATTATTTTCATCGTCAACGTACAACTTGAGAATAAATAGTAATGATTATTCTACACTTGGAAAAACTAGATTTGTTAACTCACTAACAAAATATAATTCAATTCTGGATGATGTTAAAGTCTGGAGATATTCACGGTAACATAATTGCAATGGATGATTATCAACAGTAATTTCCGGGGTGCAATAATACATAGCAAAAACGTTGTAAAACTATTAATATTGTAAGACATTTTTTAATTACATCTTACGGTACTTTTCCCTTCGCCAAGCGCCAGAGAAAAATATCCAAATAATATAGAATTCTGCCAAATTTCTTCAAAAGATTTTAAAGCGAAAAATCGCCAAACAATGTATAATTCCGCCAAATTTCTTTGGCGATTTTTCGTTGGCGCCTGACAAAGGAAAAAGTACCCATCTTTTTTTTTCATACAGTGACGGATTTAAATATTTAACATTACCGGGTAGTGAATATTGTGAAATCTCTCTTTCTTAATAATCGATCATTAGTCTAGTACATTCTCAATTTTTTTTCTAATTCAACATGTTAATGAGTAAGTTTAATTTTATTATCATGTCAGAACATGATGTTGATTTTGGGATGAGGTTTTCGGCATCAACAAAAATCCGTAGACGAAAAATAAAAATGTTATTTGATGCACGAGCATCTAAAAAAATCAGCTTTTAATAACACGTTGTCATTGTATTAACAAAAGCTCTGATTTAAAAAAGTATATATAAGTTAATGACTATAGAAAATAAAACCTAGGAAAATGTCGTTTTGAGCACTTAATTATACGAAATGAAATAAATAGGAATTGTGATATATTTTTTAAACAATAAATGCGAGACAGTTTGTTGTTTTTTTTATCGTTTTCAATACTAAAGTGACTCATTCAATGAAACGATTAAAATGAATAAAAATATAATTTAACTTGCACGAGCACGTGATGCTTGGTCGTTCAAGAAATTATGTTTTGGCATGATACATTGAAATATGCATAGCAGATTTCATTTAAATTTCATTTTATATTAGTATATTTGTTAATATGTAAATACATGCATTATTTTTTAATGTGTATATCGTGCGAGAAATGCCTAAGATGACGAAACATCTTTTTAATTAACCAGAATTATAAATAAAAGGTTTATTTATTTATTAATAAAAGCATTTAGTTATGATAAATAAACGACAGGTTTCAAAAAAAAATTAACATTAAAAAGTATTATTTTACAGGAATTGTCACGTGGAAAGTCTGTGTGATATGATTGCCATTCATATTATGAATAATAATCATTAATTTTTTATGATTTTAACAAATAATTCTTTACACATATTATATTGCTAACATTTTAATGCTAAAATATTTGTATTTCTGACACATTTATTTATTTGGGATCTAGATTAATAACATTTTTTAACCGATTCACTTGCAGTATCTCTTATTCCAGGAAGCTATCTGGTCGGAAATTTGCCACTGTAACAGTGCAAACAACTATACAAGATTAATATTTTTCAAACAACTTATTTCAAACTATGGTTCAAAAGTTTCTCTTATAATATGCCCACTATTTCATAAAAAAACTACTATTTATCAATTTTTTCAAACGGAATTACGCAAAATGTTTAGTAGATGTTAGTTCAAAGGTTGCTATGTCGGATTTCAATTTAATAAGCAAATTTTTTTGAACATCAAACACTTTTTTTAAAATGAGAAATACAAATTATAAATAGACACATTCAATTAATTTTAAGTTTGTACTATCAATTCATCCAAACTTTAACAATAAATATTGTGCAGCAGAATACACCAAGGAACTAATTACGTATGCACAGACAAAAATAAATTCTGAATGTACATATCTTATTATTCAGGTAACATCAATGCATTCACTGGACTCGATGGTCTAATACTATATCCTCGCATTTTTAATAGCGAATTTTTTGCAATGATAACAATCACTTTCACACACTAAAATTCAAATCGAATAATTCACTTAATCGCAAAATAAGTTCATCTGACCTCCGACAAATTTAAATGAAATTGAATATTTTCGATGGAGCAGCTATAAATACTAAGACAAGAAGCTGTCATTAGCATGTTCTTGAAATTTATCAGATTTTAAATAATGTTGCAAAAACACTATCTTATCTAAATAAGTATCTTCATCTTTCAACGCAGCTCAAAACAAAAAAAGCTCAAAACAAAAAATGCTTTCGAACAAGAGAGATTATGTCAACTTTGATTAATTGATTTCATTTTATAATCGCAGATTGCTTTCAACAGTTGAAATGTAAAAGTTTTGAGAATACGCTGAGATATAAGAAAGCTGACTAATCTTTCATTCGTAATCATTGCAACAATTTATAGTCGGAATCGTGCACAGATGATCACGGAAATTAACGGAATTGATTCGTAAGCAATGCCGTTATCGAAAAGAGTAACGGAATAAATTAGTCAGCTGAATAATGCGTTGCGACTTACTTGGCAATTCGAGAAAGTTGTTTAATTTTAATTTTTCCTTCTTCAACAATCAAACTGTTGATATAGCTTTTTTTGTGTAGTTCAAGATCGGCTACTGTATTATTTTTTTTCTATTGTAAATTTTTTGGCCCTTGCTTTTGTATAGCTAAATTGCTGATAATAAAATAAAAGTAAGAAATGCTATGTATTGATTATCGAAACAAAGCGTATCTTCAAGACAATGGGCAAATTTCGAACTAGATAATTGCCTAGGTTTAATGATTTCATAGGCTCAAAGGCAGTTTTATTAATTAATGGGCCCAATTGTCAAACAAATAAATTTGAAAAATATACCACTTAGGGTCATTGATATTAAGACATAATACTTTGTCAGGGCTACTTCCTGGCTTAGGGGTAGCGTGTCTTTTCCATAATCTGGGGGGCGGGGGGATCTGGGTTTGAGTCCCGAATAGGGCTGGTTGTTCTTTTGTGTTCTATGTGTGAGATGTGTGAATGTGCCCCCCTGTAAAAAAAGGGCTGCACAAGCGAATGTGATGAGTAAGAAGTGGCGTCTCGGGTTTGAGTACCGATGGGCAGGGTTGTTCTTCCGTTTTCTATCTGTGGGGAGTGTGAATATGCCCCCTAATAAAAAGGGGCTGTGCAAGCGAATGTGGTGGGTGAGTAGCTAAGTCGTACTTTTGGGCCTAGTTGGCGCTACTTCAAACAACTCTCATTCAGCTTAAATACGCTGATGCATCAGCGAGTTTTTTCATGGCAAGTGCCATTAGAAACAATAAGCAAACTTTATCAAAAATTGTTTTTGAAAAGTAGGATATTTTATTCTATAATTATTATTATTAAAAAAAAGTCCTTTTTTTTCTTGACAAAATCCATTGTGTTTATTGACAAAAGTTATTTCATAATCATAAATCGTACTTTAAAAAATATGATTTTAAAAGCAATTTTCATACATTTTATTAAAGAAATAAATTTAAAATATCTTTCTTAATCAAATTTTTAAAAATGAGATATTAAATTCGATATCGAAGATAATTTGTATTTCAAATTTGTGAGGGAGGGGGGAATCAAATAATGACATTAATTATTTTTTTTTTCAAAAAAAATATTTTAACAATTACTGTATATTAAACAATCAAGTCAAAATACGCTAGATTATACATTATTACATAATCAGTTTTAGTCCCATAAATTGTATGAGTATACATAATTATAAAAATCCTTTTTGTCAATAGTACACATTAAATGTGAAAAAAAAAACAATTAAGAAAAAGGATTTTTCAGAAACACTATTTCATTTGGCTACAAATAAAAAAATAATGTAGAAGATTAAGTAAATTTGGAAGAAATGAAGTTCTAGCAGGTTTTTAAATATGTACGAGCATTCAGTACGCCAAATTACTTATGAAAAATACGTCCTATAGAATTGAATATTTTTTATATATTACTAATTAGAGTTATCACTTTAATTTTAATACCTTAATATTACTTACTACATTAAATGAAAAAAATAAATCCAATTAACTTTATTCTTATTTTAATTCTTTTTATTGTATTGAATTTAAAATATGAGTCGAGCAAACGAGAAGGGTCGTTTCATGCACACGTCCCACCTCCTCCCTTCTTCATTTTTTTTTGCTGTTGTTTTATTTTAACATTCATTTATATTCATGAACAGAAATATTTCAGAAAAAAAATTAGCCACAGAAACCATTTCAACTTCCAACCATTTCATTAAAATGTACTAAATTATAATATTACACACAATTTTAATATCATCGTAAATGTTTCGTTTTATTCTTATTTGCTTCTTGATTCTCATGATTTACCTGTGCATTTTTTTTTCTAAAAAATATACAATGAGAAATTTTTACCTCCCACCCTCCCAAAGAATGCTTAGGAAATAAAATTCATAAAACGTTGCTTGAAATGATAATTTTTAAAAAAAATGTTTATTGGATGGAAGTCTTTACGTTCAATTTTGTTATATATTTTTAAATTATTCAGCCCACTCCTTTCATGCATCTACTTATTTGCCTATCTCATTTTGTTAATTACCTTTTCAAATGGCAAAATATTATAATTTTAGTTAAAATAAATGTATCTGCTAATATTTTTTTTGAATTGATTGAATTGAATTGATTTTGAATTGATTTTTTTGAATTTTGAAAAAATTGATGCTTATTAATGCAGAAAAATAATTAATGTATAAAGAAATAAATATGTTCTTAAATCTTGGAAATCAAACGTAAAACATTTCATGTATAAAATACACTTAATCCAACCCTTTACATAAGCAGTTTTTTTCTTCAAAAACTTATCAATGCTTTAATGAATGTCATTAAAACAATAGTTTTCATGACTAATAAATGTCATGAAATTCATTAATTCTAAACCAGAAGAAGATCATATGGTAGAATCTAAATTATGCATAATAATCAATCAACCAAGGTTGGATTTAACCTGGTTTTACTGTATCTGGTAAAGATTGATAGTGGTACTTTATGTATTTGATGCCTTTGAAGACACTTCAGTTGCTAATAGAACAAATAATCGATCCCTTTCCCATTAGTGCTTATAAAGCATTGCCTTTTAATAAATATTAGTACATTATATTCAAAAATTCCTATCTTTACACTCAAACTGCTGTTTATCTAAAGTTTTGATGTTAATTTTGATTTTGTATTTTTTTTAGGATAGGTGTAAATTAAAGAGAGTATTTAAAATTTTTATTGGGTTTAAAAGTTTTAGTTGGTTTTTTTTTAATTTTTAAACTATTTACTTATAAGGACACATGACTGTACCGCTTCCTAGATTTTGCACAGTTATATTCAAATTAGACAATTGATGTCAATTAACATTGCCTAATTAAGTAATCATACTGAAACAGACAAGAGCTGTATCAAATTTCTCATAGCAATACTATAACAAAAATTGCATTGTGATATTAACAGGAAGTTGACCAAAATTTAATATCATTTTAATATTTTACAGTTCATAAAATCTACATTTTGTGTTAATTTATTTTACAACTAGAATAATAATAAAAAAATTTAATCGGCAAGTCTCCCATCTCTCTCAACCGTCTGCCAAATCGGAAATCCATTGCAGATTTTAATAAGCTTCTAAGTTTTCTAAAGTGATAAATTATTCCAGATTAACCCCTTGTAGGATAGCAAGTTATTATTTGAAGAAAAAAAAGTTATTGAATACCCCCGTTATAATCGCTGAGTAAAAAGTTCGAAATGCAAGAAATATATATATATATATATAATCGATTAATGGTGTAAAATTTTCACTCGGAATTTTCCCCAATTATTACATTATAAAGAGAATAATTCAACTTAATATTGCCATTATCTGAATCACTGAAGAAACTGGAATTGTGGTTTTAATATACATTTTTGTTCATGCTTTCTCAATTCTACAAGCTACCTTTTAGTATATTTAATTTTTCTTAATCATCTATTAGTATTTAAATCTACACTATTATCTAAAAGCCTGTCATTTCTCTATCTACAATGTAGAGGTCAAGACTATAAAAAAAGGATTCCATAGCATCCTGGCATTTATACCAACTAATAGCCCAGTGACGTAATGATCGAAAAGCATGGGAGAAAGGATTAGATGCGTCTGATGCAAGTATTGGGGTGCATCATGTGTACAAAACATAAGTGTTTAAAGCACTTTTGAAAGTTATGTACCTTGAAGGGCGAAAAAAAAAATACTATGCTCTAAACAGGCTATACTGCTAAATGTTAAAATATGTCAGGTTAACTGATTTTTCGGGCCAAAATCTATCAGTTTGTAAAGCAGTGCAGTATGTACAATTTTTGTGGCAACTTGAAACGTGTGTGCAAAATATATTTTTTAATTACACTAAATTAAAATTAAGATTAAATATAAAAATTATGAAAACTAGTTTAATAGAGAGATCGGTTTTATGCAAAATGAAGAACAAAATAAAACTTAGCTTTCTATAAAAAAAATTGTATTATTCTTTTCATTTCAAAATGATGAAGTTCATTTCCAGAATCTCTAAATAAGTGCATATACGTAAAAATCTTATGTGAAAACGGAAAATCAGGTCGTATTTCTTAAACTTGTGGAAGCAGCTCATATGTCAGGATTGTTTCACAGGCTCGTCTAGGCGAAAAAGATGATTTTTTTTTTTTTTTTTTCATTTTTTGAGTTGGTTAGTACGAAAAAAATTTAATTAAGCCTTCAACAAACGCAGCCATTTATTGAGCATTAGCACACGCACGAAGTCATTTTTATCCCAAAATGTCTCACTCCTACTTTCTATCTTCTTGACTATTTGCACGGAAATAAAATATGGAACGAGTGTATAAATATTTAAATGTGATTTTTAATACAAAGAGCTGAAAAAAAATTTGACTCTTTCTTTTCTTTTTCTTTGTTTCCCCCCTCCCCATTCCATTCATATAAAACTTATTTTTTTAAAAAAGATTGTTAGCTCTTTTTTCTGTATAAAATACTGGAAGAATAAATATATATTTATTTTATGCAAAATGCACTTGGAAAATTTTTGAGGGAAGAAGCTTAAACATGTATACTTGATCTTTCGTTTGGTCACAACTTTTGCCTTTTAATTTTTATACTCACACTTAAAAAAATTACATTTAAAATTAAATGAATTTTTCATGATAATTTCAAAATATATTAACTTATATAGTAAAAAAATGCATTTTATATAATGAATTGCTAGGTTTTCACGAGCAGGAGAAAACTTTCAATTCGATTCTCCCAGAATATTCAGAATCTATGTTTTATTCAGAACCTGTCTAAAGGTAACTTTCCAAAAATTCATCAATATTTGAAGAATCTCTGTTAATAGCCATTTTAACTATTTACAAGAATACTTGATTTATAGGAATTACTTGATTTCGTATACTGTCGTAGCCATAGCAAAATAAGATCCTGAACGTTAGTGCACACACTGGTCAATTTAATCCCAATCCTTTGATAAAACAATGATATACATTGTTTTATTGATTTTTGCTGAACTAATCTTCGTCTAGCTTCTCCCAAAATACCCCAAGCATGTGCTGACAGGTAATGTCAAACGGTAACAAATAGGAATCGAAAAAAGAAGTTAGGGAAAATGAAACGATTGACGAATTATTTATAAGTAGTAGTTAATTTCCAATTGAAATGAACGAAGTAGCGGAGAGATGTTTTCGAACTGCCCAGCCATTGCCAATAAATTCGTCACTTTCAAATATCTATCTGTTAAGAAGTATATTCGAGAGATTTTAATTTCTTAATTTAACCAAAGAATTTATCATGTCTATAGAATTAAATTTGATCTCTGCTAATAAAATATCAAAAAAATCCATGTCAAACATTTTAAACAAAATATTTTAAATTCCTAAATTCCAAGTCTTAAATCTGACATATTTTTATTAAATTTATTAACAAATTACATGTTGAATTATGGTATTTTTCCATTAGTTTTTAACTATAAATGTATTTTTAAAAATTCAGAAAAATTCAGAACAATGAAACATAAAAATAAAATTTTTGTAATGTTTTCCATTTTTAAGAGCTAAACAGAAATTTTATTCTTGTCATGATATGGACTTGAATATGATATGGACTTTAGGAAAGTTTTAAACAGAAAATTTAGTCATTATATATAGATATAAATACTTCTGGATCTTAAGACAGTAAATTTAGTCATAAATTATATTTTTATAATAATGCACTTAAAACCAAAAAATAAAATGTTAAATAAAAAAAATCAGAGATAATATATGTAATATTTCATTGTCTGAATAATTAATAAAATTAATGGAATTTCCTATAATCCAATCATTTAAGAATTTTCATCCTCGGCGTTTGAGAAAGACCACAAAATCAGATGACGAAAATCTTATTTAAAAAGAATATGTAATATAACTAAAAAATTAGTTAATTAAAAAAAGGGCAAAATTAATCTTTAAAAGTCAATTAAAATACACAACAGGTGGTATGAGTAATTTTAGGATAAAATAAAAAAAAGAAGAAAATTTCGATCGTAAATTTCAAGTTATCATGTGATCATTATTTGTCTCAATTAGTTTAAGTCTTTTAACAATTTAAACCGGTTTGAAACAATCACGGCGCTTCTCTATGGGTCTTCATCCCTCTTTCTCTATACAGGTTTATATATACAGTAAGACCCCGCTTAACGCGGGGGATACGTTCCATCAAAATAGAGCGTAATGCGAAACAGCGCTAAACGAGGCTATCTTTACATGTAAATATTGGGGTTAGGGGAAGATGGCTAGGAAATTGGTTAGGTATTAAATTTAAAAAGTATGTTTTTTTAATAAAAATAAAACCAAACATTTATTTCTTAAAGCCCAAATTAATACCACATTATTATTTCTTGCAAAAATAAAAACAAAATATAAATAACAAAACGAATATTCTTCAAAAAGCAAATAAAATTCTAAGTCATTTTTCCATTATGATAGATTGGCTTAATGGCATATTGCAGTCAATTTCGTCGTCAATCCATATAGACAGTCGTTTTTCCATTTCCTCTATATTATTTCTAGAACGCGTAGTTCTAGTTGCAGAGCTTGACGTTGTTGCAGTTGCCGATGACAGTATTTTTTCTTTATTCTTCATGATGGCCTTATTGTTGAAGTTGGCAAATTCAATGAAGCATTAATTAGAATTCGATGTTCACCAGAATCTAATCTTCTAATGACTTCCATTTTAGTTTTGAGTGAAATGCTTTTTCTGGTTGCTTTCTTTTCTTTTTCATTATTACCCATAGTAAAAAAATAAAGATCAAAATATTTGACGCTGTAATATAGTATTAAATATGTAAATTAATACCTTCTTCCAATAATGTCCACAAATGTTTCCAATAATAAAAATATGTCTGTACAATACCGCACCAAACAAGAAATACAAGTACACTCTTTCGGATATGTATTTGAAATCTATCGCTGCATAATATTTCGGGGAATCCCCGTATGCTGCGAGCGATTTCGTGGAATCCCCGGGTTGAAATAAATGAGCGCTAAACCGAAACAGCGCTAAACGAAACAGCGTTAAGCGGGGTCTTACTGTATATATATATATATATAAATTTTTTAAACATTCATTTTCTATTTTTCTATTTTGAGATGAAATAACAGCTTTGATGTCATAATTCTTCATCAGCCTTTAAAAAAACGCATCTGCTGTCAAAGAAGCACACGTATTAATAAAGCAATGCTGGTAAAACCAGGTCAACTTTTTTCAAACGCATCTGCTCTCAAGGAAGCATACATGATAATAATGCAATACTGGTAAAAGCAGATAAAAATATTTTTGCCCTTAAATTTCAGAGACATCAAAACCTCCTAACCAAAACAACATCATGTTCTCACATGATAAGATGAATTAGGTTTCGGTACATATTACAGATGTAATAAAAATTACTGAAGATGAATGATATAGATGAAAAATTTATCTGTATTACTAATTTACCATTAAATTAACTAAAGATGCACTTTTTACCTCTAATAAATGTAAAATGTAGTAAAAAAAGTAATAATTACCGCTCCCGAATCTCGCTTCCTCCCAATGCCTACATCCGAAATTTTCGCCAGATCGGCCCCAAAATGTTCGGGAGACTTTTTCTCCGCCAGAATGTCCATCAGGTGCACGATGTAGCTGGTGGCCAGCTTGAGAGTCTTTATCTTGGACAGTTTCGTGTCCGAGGGCACGTTCGGTATGCAGTCCCTGAGCTCTGCGAAGGCATTGTTGATGCTCAGCGTCCGGCGACGCTCCTTTCGGTTGGCCGTGACTCTGCGCTTGAGGCACCGGACCGGGGGAACGGAGGGATCGACGGCGGATTCGGACGAGGACCGGACGCCCGAGTGCGAGTTGTCCGGCGAACTGACGGAAGGTGGCGGGGAACCTAAGTCGGAGCTGTCCGGGGTGAACGCCGGCCACACGTAGAAGGTATCGCCGCCTGGTCCGCACGTGTAGTAGTGGGCGAATTCGGGAGGCGTCGCGTCCGAGGTAGGAGTGAAGAGATGAGGAGCAGCGCCTTTCAAGAAACTCATGTTAGGAGCTGTCTCTCCGACTCACATACCGAGACGTTAATATGATCCAGAGCGCCTCGGACACGGAGAGGAGGTGCGCGTGGCTTCGAGGGGGGTGGAAGAGGGGAGGCAGCCAATGGAACGATCAGACCACGCAACCCGAATCTCCCGAGATAAAAAAAAAAGGTGCTTTCTTTTTTATTGAGGGGGTGGTTGGATGCAGAGGAGAGAAGCGCGTGAAGAAGTTAGGTGATCTCTCAATTCGTTAAGTCTGTGTATTATGAATCATACATTAATAATACATTTTAAAGCTAAGCGCGCACTTTACTTATATAATAATCACTTATAAACAAAAACAGAATTTTAAAGGTGTTTGTTGCCAATAAATTGTTTAAATTAGCTGTTCTGACTTTCTCATGTAACTATTGTTCAAATGAAAGCTATTAGTTAAGATCGATCGAAATCTTCTAACTGAGCAGGCATGATGTTGTTTTGGTAAGGAGGTTTTGGAATTTTCAAAATTTGAAGGCAAAAAATATTCGTGTCTTCATTGATAGATAGCGAAGTCTTCTGACCCATGACATTTGAGATTTGTTTTGCCAGTATTGTTTGAAATATTCAATTAAAGTTACTATTAATTGCTTTATGTTTGTCGTTTCTATGAAATGACGTCATCTTCCAATTTGTTTACGATTTCTTGTTTTTAAATAATTAATCGCGCGCTCAGAAAATTATCGCTTTTTAAAAATTATTTTTCAAATTATTATTTTTCAGTTTTAAATATCGCATTTTGTAACACGCGACCTATATTTATTCTTTAATGATATTATAAGCGCATTCTTACTAACTGTATTATATTAGAATATAATCTTAATACCAATATGCATTTCGTTCACTGGATTTTACCACATATACAATAGAATAGTGACTTCCAATAATAGTGAACTTTTTGTTTAAATTATTGGTGCGTTTTTTTAAAACTTTTTTTAAAAACTTTGCTTGCCGGCTAGAAACATTGAAAATGAAAGTTTGAAAAAATTATCATTAGAGAGAGAGAGAATTCTCATAATTTTTCCAAACCGGTTTAAACTGGTTAATGACTTAAATTAATTAAGACGAATAATCACTTAAAAATAATTATGTTCTCACATGATGACTTGAAATTAACTTAAATAACTCTCGAATTTCATTTTTTAAAATGAAATCTATGAGTTATTTAAATTACTACGAGAAATTTTCAGAGGAATGTGTTAAGTTGGCACGGAGGCCAATTTCGAGAATGCAAAACCATGAACAAGTTATATTTTCGGAAAGATCAAAAGACGTTTTGTTCTGCAGGAGAAATTCGTTTTAGAGTATCATTTGAGAAATACAAAAGAAATAGCGATAGCGATTGATCTCTTAATAACGATTGATCTTTGATTTGAAGAACATTTAAATTGCCAATACGAATGTATATAATGATAGTGAAATGTTAATATGTTTTTTGGAGTTATAAACTTATTTTTAGAATTTCAAAAAAATAAATAAAGAAAGAAATGCTGATTGATATATAGGAAGTCAATATTTAAAATTTAGTTTATATTAATCGCATTTTAGATTATCTCAAATTATTCCTATCCCAATCAACCGGGATAATAGTTGGTTTTTTTTATTCCTTTTCAACTATATGCATGAATTAAAATGCAATATGAGAAATGTTTATTCACTTATATTCAAAAAGGAATTGTCAAAGTTATAAAACGTTATTTAATGTAATTTATCGACTATTTTATGTGTTTTATAATTATTAGTTATTTCTCTTATTCTTAAATAGATTTGGCAATATCAGTAAATATAATCTACTAAAGCAATGAGTAGAATGCAAAGAATTCAGAAAAAAAACATTTATAATACGAAAAAAATAAATATAAAGTTCTTTTTTTATTTTCAATATTATTTTGGAATTATTTACACGTACACAAAGAACCTCAAATGCTTCGTGTACGGCTGTTGGTCTCCATTATATCAGCTCGTTGCACTTACAAGTGGTCGAGTTCACATATTCGCGTTCTCATTTTAGACTAATACGCGAATTGAACATCAACACTTAGTTTCAATCTTATTAAAGCTGTCTAAAAAAATACCATTTCCTTTCGTTTTCTACATTAAAAAAGAAACCCATCGGAAACACTTAACGTGATTTTATTCCATCTTGGGACTGAACTACAAATTGCCATCTGCAAAACGAGATAGCTAAAAAATATTTCTTAAATAACGTTGCCAATCTAAAATAAATAAATAAAAATATTAATACATTTTCAACAGTTTGTACTTCATACCCACCTGCATGAAAATTAATAGTTATGAACCATATCCTTTTTGGGAAGAGAGGACATTATATGCAATTGTACTTCATATCCCTTCTATGAAAACTATCTGTCATATATCCAATTCTTTTATGAGAGAGGATGTTATAAAATTTGTACTTCATACCTCCTCTATGAAGATTTTCTGTTATATATATAAATTCTATCCTTTTTCGAAAAGATCGACCATATAGGCTGTTTGCACTTCATATTTTCTACATGAAAATTATCCATAATAAATCCTATCCATTTTTTGAGAGAGGACATTATAAAATTTTTTCTTTCATATCCACCACTGAAAATTATCCATTATAAATTCTATCCTTTTTGGGAAGAAGATCACATTATGTGCAGTTTGTATTTCATAATTCTCTCTATATTAAGTTTAGTTGTTCGAGCCCTTTAATTTGGGTTTTGTTGTTGTTACTTATGGCACTTGCCCATGGACAAGCCCCCCGCTGATGTAGCAGCAGTTTTAAGCCGAAAGGTGCGTCTCTTGTTTTTGAAGTAGCGCCAACTAGGGTTATGAGTACGACTTAGCTACACACTCACCACATTGGCTCGCACAGCCCCTTTTTACAGGAAAGCACAGTCACACGTCTCACAGAAGAACAACCCTGCCCAAACCAGGACTCGAACCCGGGACTCCCAGAACACGAGGAAGATGCTCTACCTCTGTGCCAGAAAGCCTTCCCTTTCATTTGAATTTTTATTTACTTTAACGCACCCTTGACTTAAATTCATCCCCGACCGAGATAATTTCTTTCTAAGTCTAATTAATTTTTTAAGTTTAATTTTGTTGATAATATTTTATTAAAAATGTTTTAATTACAGTCCTCGTTTGTTACTTCTGAAATTAATATACAAACTTAAGAGTCGATTAGGATTTAACTTACTTCTATTAATTGCAACAGAAGACCTATAGCACTTCACTTTTTTTCCCTCACATAAAATGCACATGGCAAGAAACATTAATGAAATATTAATAACTTAATTTATTGCTCAAGGTTACTTAAAATCTGAGTTCCCTGTTCGGCAACTTGAAGTAAAATTGTTTATAACATTCCGAGTTGAACTAATTACCATCTCTAAGTAATGATTTATAGACTAAACTTCCTTCTCTAAAGATGTAGCAACAAAAAAGAAATTTAAGAGTAAAAAAAGTGCTGAGTAATAAATTGTAACTTTGTTTGACTTAAAGTTTGAATTAATTGATTTAAGAGCTCCCCGTACTAGGCTATAATTAAAGTGCGAATAATTTTTGCTTTTCTTTTCCATTACTTTAAGATTTCTGATACAGAGTAACATTTTAATAAATTTATTGCTGACTTTTAACTATTAAATATATAAGATTGATAATTAAATGTCTGTTTGAAGTTCAAAAACGAATTTGTAAATTTATATCTCAACTGAAAATATTTATCAACTAAAAATTTTAAAAAATAGACTTTATGACTTAATTGTAGTAGCTTAAAAATTATTAAATAATTTACATGAATAAATAAATAAAAAAAATAACTTTATTACAGAATTTTCTGTTATATGTTTTTTTGTACGTGCTTGAACAATTTGAAGAATATTTAAAAAGAAAGTACTAATTTTTATTTCAAAATTACTTTAACGCTTATTTTCTAAATTAGATACTGCATATCTGTTCTAAACTTTTTATTCTGAGAACTTGTACAGAACACGTTTTTCTGCAATACTTTGTCTTCTTCCAAAAACTTCTCTGATGTAAAAATTAGAAATGCATTTATTTCATAATATTTAGAAAAAAGTAGCAATAACTCACTTAGCTGAGTTTTGAGAGAAGTTTTGTTCCTAAATAATTCAAGCAAATGTTAACAAATAAGAACCTTATAAACATACGGTAAAATAACTTTAATACGTTATTTCAGGGATCGCATGTAAGCAAAATTCTAACTAGAGCAAAGAACTTTCCAATCTTGACTTAAAACCCAATAATTCATTTATTTCAGCCGTACAATTAATTGTGAGGTTAAATATGTAGATAATAGAATAACACATTTACTAATATTGACCAATAATAATATTATTTGCTTTTATTACAATTTCATAATTAATTTAGAACAATGATAATGCTTATAAAATCACGCAATATTACTCATTTCTGAATGTTTATAATTTAAAAAACTATTATTTTAAAGTAAGTAAAAAACATTGAACTAAGTAGATAAAGCCATTACAGCAGTGCCGGTGACTTGGCACAAAGGTAGAGCGTCTTCCTCTTGATCCGGGTACTGGAATACTGGTCAGGGCATGGTTGTTCTCCTGGTACTATCTCTGAGGTGTGTGAACGTGCCCCCCTGTAAAAAGGGGCAGTGTAAGCGAATGTGAAAAGTGTGTAGCTAAGTCGTACTCTTGGCCCGAATTGGCATTACTTAAAAAAACAAGGGACGCTCATTCGTCTTAAAAACGCTGACGGCCGTCAGCGTGCTTGTCCATGGCGAATGCCATTAGTAACAACAACAGCATTACAGCAGTTCTGTTTAAAAGTAACACTGAAAATAAAGTTTAAAAAAAGAAAATTTCATGATCAGATAGTAGTTACCTCTTTAGAAAGTGTAACTACTATCTCGGCAGAGAATGAGCAGAAAAAGAAATATTTAATAGCATTTAAATAAGATACACTTACGGGAAAATATAATCTTTATTCTAACTCCTGCAAAAAAAAAAGATATAAAATCAGTTTTTAAACTTTCAAGAGCAATTTTATTACGAATAATTTTGTATTTATGTGTTTTCACAATTTATTATTTGGAATTTAATTGATAATTTGATGAATCCTGCAGTAATATTTTGATAAAATAGGATTCCAACGCTTGATTTTTATGGCATTTTGGTGTAATAGTAGATTTATCTACCTTATAGGAGAGCAAATTTCAGACATGAGTTATAACCTTTGGTAATTGTAATAAATGAAGTGCTGAAAAGCATATTCCTTTCTAAGCAATAAAGCCACTTTCAAGCTATATAAATAATTTTTTTACCGATATGATAAATCATGTACAATGGCACTTAGTTAATTCTAATTTTTTATTATTATAATTTCCTTAAATTTTATAAGTATAAGTATACATAATTTAAAATATTGTTTTTAAATAAAAAAAAAATTTTGTTTCATTTGAGACAAAAAAAAATTAATGTTGATGTGTCTTCTTCTGTGTCCTCTGTGATCATAAATGAAAAAAATAAATAATTAAAAGACTATAATTCATCTGAAAATTTTACTACTGTAGAATGCCTTCTTACTTTAAGAAATCCCTCTGTTTAAAAATGTTGAGAAGTTTAATTTATGAAATATAACATTTACTTTTAAATTAAGCATTATTTTATATTGTGTTTTTTAATTGCTATTATTTATTGAAATTACCTTTTCAAACTATTCAAATCTTTTCCAATTATAGTTGTTGATGATGTCATGTTCGCTTTTTACCACTGAAAGAGGGGAGCAGTAGCTTCTGAGGGTATGCATCCCTGCGCACCCGATGGCAGAAGTCAGACTTCTAGCTCATATGAAGATGAAACACACAAATACACGCTTGCACAGCCCCTTTTTACAAGGGGAACAGTCACACATCTCACAGATAGAACACAGAACAACCATGCCCGAACCAGGATTCGAACCCAGTACTCACAGAACAGGAGGAAGTCGCGCCACCTCTGTGCCAGAAAGCCGGCAATCATAGTTATTATTGCTTTATTTATTAAAATTGTTTCCTGTGTATCTTTTAATCCTTATTTATTAAAATTTATTTATCATTTTTTATTAAAATTTATGAATAACCCAATTAAATATTTTATTGCCATTTATTAATTTAAAAATATTCAGTTTCTTGCTGAATATATTTTCAGACCCAATTTTTCCGAATTCAAATGTACGACTAAATCATATTTTTAAAAGCAAATCCGCCAGTTTCTTTTTTAAGGAATTCAACCATATTTCACATTCATCACATAAATCCAAGCATCATAAACTCTCATTCCAATTCTGTACAAATTCCAACCCCATTACCGAACATTATGTAAATACTTCTTCACCATCAGATACTGCCTGCACGAAGAACGTAACATCGTCTCCTCCGAGTTCTTTGACAGCGATTAATTAATCTCTTGAGGGTCAAGTGGTACAGAGCGGACGATAAACAAAATGTTACAGTGTTTAAAACTAATCGATAAGGACGCGCGCCAGGTCTGCGGCCATCCTGGAAGATCGTCCCATCCTCCAAACCGAGCCGATAAACAGTGAGCTCATTGAGGTCTTCCCGTGCCGCTGCGGTCAGTGATGAGAGACAACCTTACGCCCCTGGGCCACGTGCTGAGCGTCAGTCGCGGGGCGCATGCGACGCGTGCTCACTGTCAGCAGTCTCTCAGCGCTCCAGCCTCCACAAAGAGCAGCTGCTGCAGCCTTCAACTTTGCTCGTCCAGATAGTTATGGCCGCTGCTTAATAGAGCATTAAACATCATCCATCCATCATGTTTGTGTATCGCTGCGTCCGCTGTGCCCGGCCAGGGGTAATGAAATCTCTGACGTGAGTTATTACTAAAATACTTTTCAACTTCGAGATTAGGAGGAAATCGATGAGAGACGCCGGAGGATTGACGAAGGAAGGTGCCTGATGCTTAATGATCCACTTGCACCGAGGTAGTGGATGTTCTCGAATAAAGAAAGGCCGATAACTGACATAGAAATATACATATATATATACCGGGTGTCCAAAAAGTTCCTGTACTGATGATTTGTGAATTTATTTTACAAAAAAACAACAGGTTTAAAAAGAAGTATTTTTATGTCAATGATAAAAAGCACTTTTAACATAACTAAGGAAAAAAATACTGAACTTACATTTATAATAAATTTTCAAAATGTCCACCCCTTTCTAGGAGACAAAGCTGAACTCGTTTGCGCATGTTTTTTTTTTTTTTTTTTTTTTTTTTTGAAACGCGTTTCAACATGCTAGCAGTGTTTCCTAGTATCCCTTGGATAATTGCGATTTTCAAATCATCTATTGTTTGAGGATCCCCTTCATAAACTTGGTCCTTTGAATATCCCCACTGAAAAAAGTCCGGGATGGTCAGATCAGGGGGTAGAGGTGGCCAAAGATTTTTTGAGATAAGTCGATCGCCGAAAAAAGCTTCAAGCATGTCAGTGGTTTCATTACTCGTATGGCAAAATTTAATACACTTGAAAAAAAATCATGGACAATGATTTTTTAAATTTGGAGCACGGGGACTTTTTGGACACCCGGTATTTTAAAATGCAGTACATCAGGATTCAGTCCATCATATTTTAGTCGCATATTTTATCCACTTTTTTTTTCCAATTCCTACTAATAGTTCACACTCTCCTATTTATATATTGCTCAAAAAAGCATATAATCAGTTTAATCTTTGATTGATTAAAATTATAATTAAAATTTCAAAAAATTGCACCGAAGTGAAAATTTCTAACGTTTAAGGAATACCAATTCCAAATTTGATAGCTGTAAATACTATCAAAACACACACACACACACACACACACACACACACACACACACACTCACACATTCATTTTTATTACAGTAAAAATAGAGATTAATGCATCACTGACAATTTGCATCGTATTTACGAACATGTAAATATTGATCATTACCTGTTCCAAAGAAAAGCAATCTAGCTACTCAATAATGGAATAGTGTAACGACTTGGGAGGGGGGTTGATATTGTTGCCTAGAGTAACGGGTTTAGTAGAGTCATGGAGACGGTATTAATACGTTTATGCCACTTTTTAACGCCAAATATGATTTTATAACAAGAAACGCATATCCGGAACATAATTGATATTTGTTATTTGTGATAGAAAAAAAAATTATACGTTTAGATTATTTTGGAATATATTTTATATAAAAAATGATAATTATAATTAGTCTAAGAAAAGAATTTTTTTATAATTTTATTTTTAAAACATAATTTATATTCGATATTTATCAACTTTTTTTGAAATTGAAATTTTTTTTTAAAGTAATGATAATTTGACAGTCGTTTTAAATACCTCCATAAAAACTTTTTTTCCATCTGCACTTTTTATCATTATTGTTATTAGTTTGAAAGCAAGGGCTGGTAGCGCCATCTATTGAGTAATGTAAAAAGCTTGCCGAAAGAAATCGCGTATTCATTCCTCTTAGAGACATAAAACCACATCTCTTTGTATTTTTATACATATTATATTTAATTACCAAAAAAATTGAAGTTTTATCTGAAAAGAATATAATATTAATGAAAATGTATAAAGGGCACATCTGTCAGACTGGCAAATGAAAATTATTGCTTTTTTAAATGCATATATATTTTTCATTTTTATACTGTTGATTTAAATCATCTATAATCCTAACAGCATAATTAATTAGCATAATTAATATGACTTAATTTATACCGAAAACAAGTTACTCTTAAATAAAAGAGAAGCACTCGTCAAAAACGTATAATGTAATTTGATGTTTTAAATTTTAATTTATTTGCAACTTAAAAAAAGGGGGGATTATTCTTGTTTAAAGACTGCATAGCATTCTTATATGCTCTTAGTGCCTGAAATAGATTTACGTTCAAAAGTTCGTTAAGAATATTGTAGAGCACCAATGAAATTAACTATAGTTACATTTGAATGAACGCTTAATAATTTGACTGGAAAGGAAAATGAAGACAACAGAAAAAGAGATATAATGTAATAGTAAATAGTTATATTGCTAAAGATAGGGCCAGAAAGTGAGTGAAATTAAAGAAAGGAAGGGATTTCTTTTCTACCCATGTGCATTTTTTAAAAATTTCACTGTACACATGTTTGTTTTTTTTTTGTAATAATGAGTGAAGTAATGCCAAGTTTGAAGAAATGTGCCAACATGGATTTTTTTTTACAAATACATTTTTCTGGCTAAAATTGAAAACTGGCTAATGACCACTATGAGGTAAGAATTACCACATGTATTACCCCTAAGATTTAAAATTGTGCTACTAGAAAATAGGCCAGTATGTTTAAAAATTATTTAAAAGTTTACAATGATTCTGCAATTACACTTTAGAGGCTAGTGATTTAAACTATCAGTTTCTTTGATTATTACCAAAAGTTGAGAATACGAATGTCGAATAAAAATTGGACCAACCTGATACGTTTTATTACTACTATCCATTTTAATTCCTTTTACTGATTGGCAGCTATCACCAGCGAGGGGTGGTGGCTCAGAAATAAAGATTAGAAGTTTCTGCATGGTGTTTGGATCCTGCCACCTGAGTAGTTACAGAAATGGTGTCTGTCGACTAATTTCAATAGCTGATGAGACGTGCTTCCAGCGGGAAGGGTTGTACCGTAGCCAGTGATTGCCCCAAGGATTCAGCTTAGTTACTGCTAGTATTGCTGTCGCCGTAGTCCGGTCAATCAAATAAATATCCGTGTACCTTAATGGTGGATCGGAGTAGCCGGTTATGGTTACTGATTGGATTATTACAGGATGGTACAATCATGAGCTTCAATTTTCAGGAAAAATACAGTAGCTTCTTGGATTATCACCGAAGAATTTGTTGATTGTGAATCATCAGTTCTCATAATAAGAGAAGAGCTATGTAAGCATCTTATCAGCCCATTCTGAAATGTACTCGGATAATTGGCAAAATCTTAGAAAATTGTAGAGAAATAATATGAATTAACGTTGATTAATAAATGTATAATATGAGATCATAACTCTTAAGTAGAACAGCAATCCGAAGCTCAATTTTTTTCATAATGTTAGCAAGAGACCTTGCAACTTCACTCTCAAAAAGAGAACATTATTTTTAGCAATTAAAGTGAGATAGGGTTATATTATTCATAAATAAATTTATGACATATATGTGTAATGAATTTTCATGAATAATTTAATGTACACGATTTAAGTTGCGATTTCTTTTTTACTTAAATATTTAAGTATTAGCAATAACCTGGAGCTTTCATTGACTAAATTTTTTAAAATCATGTCTGAACATGATGTTGTTTTTGGGATGAGGTTTTTGGTTTCAACAAAATCCCGCTGGTGAGAAATAAAAATTTTATTATCTGCACGTGCATCTCCAAAAATCTCCTTTTAATAACGCGTTGCCATCACATTTACAAAAGCTATGATTAAAAAAATAAATTAATGACTACGGAAAATAAAAACTAGAAAAATGTCATTTTGAGCACGTGACTATAAGAAATGAAATAAATAGGAAATGTGATATTTTTTTAAATAATCAATGCGATAAAAAGTTTTTGGGATCGTTTGCAATACCAAAGTGACTCATCCAATTAAACAATTAAAATGAATAAAAATATAATTTAACTTGCACGAGCGTGTGGTGCTTAGCCGTTCAAGAAAGAATGTTCTGACATGATACATTGAAATATGCAAGGCAGATTTCATTTTAATCTTTTACTTATGTTTTTTTTCATTGCCTGCGAATTTTTCTTTATTATTCATTTAGAATTTTAATGTGAATGAACCAAATATGCTCATTCCAATGCCCCCCCTAAACCTTTATTCTGTAATTTATAGCTGTTTTATTTAATCTTAAGGTATTTTTATAAAGAAAAATTAATTCATGTGTAAAGAAAAATTAATTCATGCAACAAAATTTTCACCAGAATGTGTCCAAAAAATGTGACAAATCAGACCAAGATCAATGAGCAGGTCTTGGAAAAAGTTGAAGGAGCAAATTCCTCTGTTGTAGTTCTTCATGGGTATCCGTTACCGCTTGCTTTCGACACCAAACATGTTTAGAAGGCAAGTAAAAGAAAAGAAAAGAAAAAGAATAAAAGCGAACGAGCAGAAGTAGAAACACAGGGATTGCAATGGGAATGCTTCTTTTTCTACTGTTTGGGTGGTCTATATGTATATATTATGTATAAAAAAAAGGAAATCATTCTCCGATTTTGTAATTTTTCTCCAGACGTAAACTGTTTATAAAAGGGGCAGTCGTCTCAGGTCGAGAGATCTTTTTCCCGCACTAGATTGATGAAAGGTTTATAGAGATGATCTTCAGATGTACAGATCTCCATGTTCCAGTGCTTGGAACAATATTAATTATAAATAAATGAGATATATAAATATTTTTAACGCATTCGATGCTGTGTGATTAGTTTGAAATTCACATCTGTCATTTAATTAGATGGCCCATTATTTAATTAGATGATCATAATTGCAGACATTAACTATGACCGAAAATGGGTTAATAATTGTTCGATATTATTTTCGAACAAACGCCATTAAGAAAGTTTTGATCCAAAAGCATTGACTATCTTTTTAAAAAGTTACAGTACGATTTCTACAATAGTTCAAATAATTTTAAAAATTATATTTTAAAATTACTTTTTTGAATTGTATAAGCAAAAGAAGCGCGAAAAAAGTGTGTGTGTGTGTGTGTGTGTGTGTGTGTGTGTGTGTGTGT